>JAOTOL010001069.1:0-246609 GCA_034440575.1 Imbricaverruca yamaguchii | reverse complement strand
GACCTGCTAAAGTACTCCTATATAGGTAATCTGAGGTCAAATGGCGAATCTGGCACCTGTATTGCATCATTAGTAATGTCCAAAAATCATTAATGCCAATTTTGGTGCATTGAAACACAATTAGAGCGATCCATAATAATGACAAGCCAACCCGCGCAAAGCCAGAAAACTTTGCCATTTTGACCTCATTTGACATTGAAGATATTGACGTAAGGTCATGAAATTTACACAAAATAGAGGTGACTATCGTGCCCATTCACCCTGCAAATTACGTTGCGCTAGCTTCAGTAGGAGTCGAGATCCTACGAGATCCTATGTTTTTGGCGGTTTACGCGTGTTAACCGCCAAAAACGAAGTACCAACAAACCTTAAAATTCAACCATGCTCGAAAACCGTCACATCGCAATTCACGTATCCACACTTTATCACGCCGCGCAAACAATTTCCTCCCTTCCTATTATTAACCCTTTCTATTGAGTCTTTCCGGTCAGATCCTCACACATCGTCTTGAAGGGGGGGGGTCTTCTTATATACCCACCTCTAATTTCGAAACTAAGCGTTGCACGGAAACGAAACTAATGACGTCATCTTGTAGCTTGTGGTTTGGGTCAGCATCAAGGAAAGCATGGCATGTTTATTTGCTGATTTGACTGTTTTAGAACATTTATATATTAACCCACGCCGTCTTTCCGGTCAGATCCTCACACCCCGTCTCGCAGGATGTTAGTAACCTTACCCTCTAAAATCAAAATTAAGCATCGCACGAAAACGAAAGAGGTGTCATTGGAAAGCACTCGACGAGAAGTGTCCGGGTCGACCCACAAAACAATTTCCGCCAAAAGTGACGTCACCAGGGGGCAGAGATTTTCACGACTTTACACGACTTACATTGTTTTTGGCTCTGGGGAGTCCATTTTGGGGATATATGAAAAACAAAATGTATTTGGAAAGAGAACAGGACAGTGAAATCGACCAGGGCTTGAATTCCCTCCCCCCCCACTTTATTTTATTTTGAAGTTTCAAAATTTTGAGTTTTCAAGTTTTCTATAATCTTCCATTCCCAATGGGTAGAGCAGACCGAGAAACGTTGTTGGAAGTCAACTTTCCCTTATAAAAAATGCTTACCTGAGTCAGAATCCTGTATTTGAACTGCAATTTGGCAAATACGCAAAATTTATATGTAGTCCAAAACGAAAAAGAGAGAAAATTCATTTGGTATGTTTTGTTGCATTCCTAAAGATAAGGAAACGCTGAAAGTTTCATTAAAATATCTGTATCCGTTAAAGCGTGACGACTGGCTGAACTTTTTTTTCGAGGTTACCTCACTTGACCTTGACTAACTCGTTGACCCTAGACAACCTGACTTGAAAATTTTGAAACAGCATGCCAAATTGATGTGGGAAAAGGTGTGCCAAATTTGGGGGCGCTGCATCCCGCCGTTCGTCCATTATCCGCGAATAACCTGAGAGGGGCGGTTGAAGACCCGTCCCCGAGACGGGACGGATTAAAGGTCTGTGGAACTTGATTTTTGCGGCCTGTTGCTATACTGGGATTAAACATATTTCATGATGTAGATAGAAGGAAATGGTTCAAGTTTTCCTTTTCACAAAGCATGTACAACTTTTGGAGTGAAGTTTTTATTTTGCCCAAGGCATCCAGTTCACCTGGGCATGCTAGCGTGTGATCTGACAGCCAACAACATGGGTGACTAATTAGGTCATCAACCGTAGCATATAATGTGAGTTAACTTGTAACTAAATATGGTTTGTTTGTATGTGAATCTAATGGACATTCGTCCAATTACAAATCCGTTGGAACTGAGCGTTTTGGGCCGACCGTTGAAATGTTGGGATTGAACATAATAACCAAGAAAGGTAGAAGAAAATAGCTTACACGACGCGAAGAAGCATGTCGCAAAATGTTTGGAGGAGCACTTTCATCTTGCCCTAGGCACCTATGTCACACTGGGTCAAAATTGTAATGTCCTGACCTGCGACAACATTAGTCGTGCATGCCATGTTGTATAGCACATGGTGTAGGTCGGCTTCAAATAAGATATGGCGACATGTGTTCATTCGAAAGATTTGGGAAGTTCCTGTCATTTACAAAGTGTTGACAAATTGTTTTCCTTGACCTTTGCCACATTTGGATTCAAAATAGTCAATAATGGAGAGAAAAGGAAAGAGTTTGCGCGGCGCGAAAGAGCATGAAGCAATGATCATGGTCTGTCGCGTGTTCTGTTCATTTGTTACCGCTCTATAGGAAGACGTTTCGAAACGTGTGTAGCGCTTTCAGGATCAGTTTGACTGAGCATTTCTTATTGTAGAATAGTTGGATGGTACCGGCGTCAAATAATATTTCATCGGGGTAGAAATCTGAATACCTCGCCTCATGTACACCGCACAATGTATACGTAACGCATAATTATTTATCACACAATGTAGGCCGGAAGCTAAAAAATGATTGTCAGTGAAACAGGCGTATTTTAATCGTTATTAATAGGCTTATCTATGACTGGTTTAAACAAGCATGTCCCGACCGGATATTTGCCACCCCGGTAGCTCAGTTGGCTTATGCACTGGCCTGTGATAGTTTTCCCTGTCCTGGCACGACAACATTCGAATCGCTTCACGTGCTCGCATTCAGCCCCTGGCTGGGAGGGTCAGTTTGCAACTGGTACGATAATGTCGAAAGCGAACTAACGGGCTGGCCGCGTGCCATGCACTAACGGCACGTGAAGTTATTTGCCAAACTTCTGCTGTAGAACTGCTCTTCACGGATCGGGTGATGCGGCCAGGGCTCACGCAACAAGGTTTGTTCAGCAAGTTGATCATGGTTCATAACGCATCCCCAGCAATGACTGCGAGTACATTTCTGCAAAGTGTAAATGGTAGAAGTTATATTGTTACTTCAGAGTAAGATGCATCGTACATTTCTCATCTCCTTTCACTACAATCATTGCAACAGAGCTCCTTCTAACACTTCTAATCTCCAGCTCATCATTGTTTGTTTGTTTATTGGTTAGTTCACGACACACTTTATGCACATTCACGGCTAATGGCGCCGCCCACACTGTTTCGCAGGTGGGCCGCGGGATTGGGAAATGTCCTGAGTGGCGCTAGAGTCGAACCCGGGACCTTTGATACCCATAGCCCGACACCTTAACCACTCGGCCATCCCCGCCCCTCCAGCTCATCGTGTGTTTCCGAAGCTCGAAGTCCACAGCGAGCAAATGCTACTTGTCTGCAGGGCTCGAGTGGTGGACCGCTTTCTGAAGTGCCAAAGTATGGCCGACTGAGGAATGCAAGGCGGAAACGGCGTAGCCTGTGTTTTTAACTGCACGATCGCAGGGCATTTGACCACGTGACGACCGCACAAGCGAGTACCTACGGCTGACCAGTGATGAATATTGTAGACTGGCACGCGACGCATAACTGTGAAGCGGCGCAGTCTACCAGTCATTATTGGTGTGGAGGAGCACAGCCTACGCTCCACGGCGCCACCAATAGTTCAGGGTCACCTAGCACATTTGACTGCATGCGAGTGTGCATACCAAAGCCAGATTTACCGCACAAGAAGTACCACATGTTTTGCGTAGGTAGAGCTTCCAACCTAAGCGCAATGCATTGATCGTTTCCTAGTCAGTGATGCTGATTCATGAGATGTAAGACTCAGGAGACACACCAATGCAATGGGGTAATGCAGTGCTCTGGCGGCAGCATGTGCATTTTACCAGGAAACGAAACCTGGTGGAATACAAGCTTTGTAAGTGTTTCAAAACAGACCCACACGCACACGCACCTACATGCACACACGTACACCGCTTGCGTGCTATTTTATCTGGTAAACGATTCAGATTCATGTAAACTAGCTAGCCATTTCCCCTGATAGTTCTTAAAAGTATGGCATTGAAGTCGGCTTAGCTTTCACGCAACATACATACCGGGAAGACCGAGCACACTGAACTTCACACTATCGACTTCATGTGGGCAGACAATTATAGAATCGCGGCGATCCTGGGAAGCATGTGTTAATGGCTCCGTGGAGCGGTAGTTATGGTGTCCATGCTGCATTCTGGCGTATGAAATATGGTATTAAATGCTGCTCCATCACCAATAATGGCAAGTGGTCGCACACGAAGAATGACAGCATGGACGGTGACCTTTCGTGCTGAAGCAATTTGGACCAAAAGCCGCCGCTTGTAGGATGAGCTGGACGATAAAAGAAATAGTTTAGCTGCACAGTGAATGATGGTGAATAATGCACAGTGAAGTGAGTGAATAACTGGAGAGTATCCTGAAGATCTGGCTTGCCACACAGCGCACAATATATACAGCAATATCCTAATATATCCCGCGTCGTCCCTGTGGCTTTGGCCTCCCGCGTGGTCATCGCGTGGCAGGCTGCTGTCCCCGGCTTGGTGATCGATGAGGATACTGCGGCTGTCGAGCCGCGCAGGGAGGCCCGCGCTGTCCGCCAATGCGGAACACGACCGCATTCGATCCAATCTGCATTTGAGTTAATGTTCCCACTCCCTATGTCGGGTGGGAATATCAAGACACCCGGCAATTTACTCGTCAAGCAACATGTCGGTGGTGTTTCTGCCCACATGCCAAAAATCACATGAGAGAGAGAGAGAGAGACAGAGAGAGAGAGAGAGAGACAGAGAGAGAGACAGAGAGAGAGACAGAGACAGAGACAGAGACAGAGACAGAGACAGAGACAGAGACAGAGACAGAGACAGAGACAGAGACAGAGACAGAGACAGAGACAGAGACAGAGACAGAGACAGAGACAGAGACAGAGACAGAGACAGAGACAGAGACAGAGACAGAGACAGAGACAGAGAGACAGAGACAGAGACAGAGACAGAGACAGAGACAGAGACAGAGACAGAGACAGAGACAGAGACAGAGACAGAGACAGAGACAGAGACAGAGAGACAGAGACAGAGACAGAGACAGAGACAGAGACAGAGACAGAGACAGAGACAGAGACAGAGACAGAGACAGAACAGAGACAGAGACAGAGACAGAGACAGAGACAGAGACAGAGACAGAGACAGAGATAGAGAAGAGATAGATAGATAGATAGATAGATAGATAGATAGATAGATAGATAGATAGATAGATAGATAGATAGATAGATAGAGATAGATAGATAGATAGATAGATAGATATATAATAGATAGATAGATAGATAGAGAGAGAGAGAGAGAGAGAGATAGAGATAGAGAGAGATAGATAGAGAGAGAGAGAGAGAGAGAGAGAGAGAGAGAGAGAGAGAGAGAGAGAGAGAGAGAGAGAGAGAGAGAGAGAGAGAGAGAGTAAAACAGACACACACAGACGCACGACACAAACACGCACACATACCGGCGTGCGCACGCGACATGTAGATGGATACGCCCAAATAACCCAAAATGTGTCCATGTCTTTACATGTAGAGGCATCAAAAGATATATCAGATTCGTGCATATTGAAAGCATCTAAAATGCTCAGACTCCTACTAAAGCATCTCCAGAAACATGCTCTTGAGTCACCACATCAGTGTAAAATAATTGACCATGTGGCCTGGAAATTCACAGTTAATGGAATTGTGCTATTTCATCCTTGCCTTAGGTTTTTACCATTGTGCCACATGTGTGGGCAGTCATTATACACACGACTGCTAAATAATGTAAAATGCATGTGACTGAAGTGAAAGGCATTCTACGTTTTTAATCCTTATGTGACGATCCTTTATTTTTTTCCAATCTTCCACTATTCCCAAGCAACTTATTTCTTCATCTGCACAGTTAATGGCGACATAATTTTAGGACACTGCACCACATAGTGGGGAAATTTGACAGTTCTCAAAGATGATCTATGGAGTTGCACAGTGCACAAATCAGAATTGGCTGCATTGGTGTTTTCTGTTTTGAAATGTCTGTCAACCAAACAATGCAACATTTTTGCTATGTCAAAACAATTAGCAACTTTCAACACATTGTAAACGGTGTCATGCCTCAAGCACAGGACCTTGACTGGACCTTTGCATTGCTCAAAACCCGACGATGGCATGAGTTGCCTGTGAGCTATCATGTGGTTAATTAACTGAATAGGTAGGTATATTATCTGAGTGGTTGGTGAAGTGTGAATTTTGTGTGCATGGTTAGCCTTGTACTGAATCAAAAAATGAATGGAAAGCATACTGCTGTGAGTTATGAGAGACAAAGCTTTGCTGTTTATCATGATTCACTGCCGGGCAGTGCCATTCGTTGTTCACTTTTTTTGTTCTTATGCATTGGCAGCTGATTGGAAAAAATGGCAATCCAGTTCTAACAAAGCCCAAGTCTGCTTTATAGCAGTAATCAGTTCTACTTCAGTCAAGCTCACCTGAGCTGCACCTGACCATGAGTGGAACCAGTGGAGCAGCCAGGATTTTCCTAGTTCTAATAAAGCTCAAGTCTTTGTTGTATCCCAGCGATCAGTTAAGTCTCAGTCAAGCTCACCTGAGTTGCACCTGACCATGAGTGAAACCAGTAGAGTAGCCGGGATTTTCCTAGTGTGGTGGGTCTTGATCCAAACATAGATGTGAAGAAATGGAAAGCATTTGGCATGCAGCATTTTTGTTAACTTAGGCACTTTGGCCTCCTCAGGCCGTTTAATGCTAGGTTCATGAAGCTCACTGGAAAAAATGAATATTTGCAGTTTAAGGAAATTTTTCTTTTTCCTCAAATTTCTTATTACCATGCTAGTTTATAAGTGTGTGTAATATGAAGGAACCACTCATTTCCTCTGCAAATGCATACTTTTCAGTTCAGATGCAAAATATTGCCCAAAAAGGGGTATGGAGTTTGGTACTATACCATAAGAAGTAATACTCAAAATGAAGAAAAATGTAAGATGACCAAATCTAACCTAGTCTAACCTTCCATGCTAGACTGCAAATTACTGATATATGATCAACATGGTCATTGCTCCTCAAATCCTAACCTAGCCTGAACGGTTTTTAAGACTAAGATTATTATGTCTGCATGATGCCTTGAAAAGGTGGTACATCTGTAGTTACTGGTAACTTCTGATTTCTTGAAATTTATTTTTATATTGCAATGTTTATGAATGAACCTAGGTTGCTATTTAGACTTCAAAGTACAGTAGTTATAAGACATGTATATCGAGACCTATCTAAATATGTTTTGATACATAGGTACAAGGTAGCTGATTTTGTCAGATATATTTTGTTGTTTTCTAATGTGGTTTGAATTAATTTGATGTTTTTATTTTCAAATTGTAACTACATTTTGGGACATAAGTGCTTCAGGTTAATGTATGTATAGTTGTGTTCATGGGTTATAATTGCACCAAGAATTAATTTACCTCAGGACAAAAAGGATGGTGGGCTAGGTCGTCATTGATATAGGTTTAGTAGCCTAGCACGTATCTAGGCACGCATGGCGGATGTACATACGCAAATATACGTATGCAAATGTACCTAAGCGCAGATGTATGTATGGCAATTGTATGTAAGCACAAACGTACACATGACAAATGTATGTGTGCATAAATGCACTCATGGACAATGTATGTATGTGGAAATGTATGTAAGTGCAAATGTACGTATTCACAAAGGTACGTATGCGCAAATGTATGTAAGCGCAAAAGTCTGATTTGCGAAGATGTATATGAGCGCAAAAGGGCGAAAGTGCAGAATTGCATGCGTACAAATTTATGTAAGTGAAAATGTACATATGTGCAACTGCACGTAAGTGTAATTTTACCTAAGCACAAACGGACCACCACCAAGGAAAGGAGCCCAGAGGGGAGCATTCCAGCAATGCAGATTGAGATATCCATCATCTACATTGTACCACACATTTGTGCAACGTAGGCTGAGGTGGTTTCAGGTTAACTCAGCCCAATGCAGCACACATAGAACTCACGCTGCACCGTATGCACGTGTATGCCAAATGCAAGGCTATGAAAACAATTGAATGTAAACAAAATTCAGCGCAGCGATGCTTTACGCTTTCGTGACAAATCATGGTGCCACAGGACACAATGCACACTTCGCATTTTTAAAAAAATATTTAACGTGCGCTGCTGGGAAGCTGTTATACTGGAAAGGACTTGGAACAATATAAAGAATACCATGAACAAACTAGGATAAAATATTTCCACTACAAGGGAGAATTATGCCATTCAGTTTGTACCTCAACTTCCCCTACGTGTTCTCGATGGGTGAAAATAGTTGCGTTTCGAGGTCAGCGATATAATTATGCGTCATATATGTGAATGCTTGCATTTTGTTCCCGTACTCACGTATTTCACCGCCGTCGTAAATTCCGGTGCATTCTGTATTCTGTGAGTGTGCCGGACGCGTGCGCTGATTTTATCCGCCATCTTGTGAGTAACTGCACGCTTAGATCACGCCCATCACCATGGCAACTACCCTGGTGATGGACACGATGCGGACGTTTCGAGTTCGGTTGGGTGTGCGGGCTCGTCAGAGTTGTGGCCCATCGACTTGAGGGCCTCTTCGACATGAGCCAGGAGCCCACTATCGGGCGAATCATCAGTCGCTAGGTCTATAACTGCGATTTGCTCGTTTATGACCCGTTGCTCGTTGTTGTCCACACTCAGCCTGCTGAATACGGTTTCCAGAGCGTCCGGAGTGCTCTGATTGCCCGCATAGGCAACTGCCGTCAGACGTACAAGCAGTGGGATCTGCTTCAGAATGCTAACGCTGTGGGTTTCACCGGACTGTCGGCTAGATCTTGTGGGATTATTTCACGCGACGTCTTGCCAAGGACCGGCATTTGTAGACGCAGCAGCAATTGTAATGACAGGTGCACTCTCGGGCTGCGTCAATTTCGAAGTGTTTCGTTTCATATCAGTCGGAGGACGGGGCTCACCTGTGTGCTGTTGTTCTCCGGTATCAGATGGTCGCTTCAGGCTCCGCTTGTCGCGCGCCCCCCGCCCAGGTGGTGCCAGCAAGACACGCTGCTGCAAGACGCACGCTGTGACACGGTGCGACAGTCGTCGCTGCTGCCAGGTTTTCCGTTCGCGAAGGTGCGCGACTCCACGTGCACCTTTTCTTTCTGTGTATTTCGTCAGGTGCGCCAGAACTGCACTTCTGCTTGACGGACACCTTTGGCAGCGCGGTGCACTCTCGCGTGAGGGGCTGCCAACGCTCTTCACCGCGCGTCACGCCGCAGCACGTGAACCATATCTCGTCGGGGCCGGCGCACCTTGCCGCCGCACAGTGTGACAACTCCGGGAAAAAAACGGACCAGAAATGTATTCATGGACCATTTATGACGCGATATTTGCGGCGCCATTCCGTCACCAGATGTCTGAAGCACATCAGGTTATAGTTTTTTACGGAAATTTGCACAAAATTTGTTATTGTAGCAAGTCGACGAACATGAACAATATTACGTATGAAAAAGCCATGGAAATATATACATACATGTATATATATATATATATATATATATATATATATATATATATATATATATATATATATATATATATATATATATATATATATATATATATATATATATATATATATAAATATATATATGTATATATATACACATATATTGCCGTCGTTTGAAGACTGACAATAGTAAGATACGTTCTAAAAAAAAACTGGGCATGCGATATATGAAACGATAGCCGAGAACATTCTCACTACGTTAAGGAATTCAAATAGGCACATGTTTCACAATGTGCCATCTTTGATCAAACAATTTGTACCTACAATAGTCGTTCAACTTGTTACTACCTCAAAGTTCCAATAAGGCTTTGAGAAAAGTCCGCACAGTAGCGCACAACGAGAGACCAATATTATGGAGCATTGGACAGGTGTACCGGCTTAATGCGGTCTGGGCGGCGGCGGCTGAGTTTGAGAGAGTCGCCTCCTGTGCGTATGTCTCGCTGCGGTGTCGTGCTGCCCCCCCCCCTCCCCCGGGGCATGGCGCCACACAGACCAGGCAACTCAGCAAGACCGCTCCAACACCACGTGCTCTGTTGCTGGAAGGAAGACAGCCCGAAATTAACCCAAAATAAATAAATTTAACTCCCTTTTGCCCTTGAATGTAGGACACCGAAACGTCGGGTATGGTAGTGCACATACTCACCGTAATGTTGAAAGACTAATACAGCTGCAGGCCATCCGGCATTAACCCGCGCCGTCTTTTGGTCAAATCCTCACACCCCGTCTCGGGAGGGGGGGGGGCGGTCGAAGAACCCCCTCTAAAATCCAAACTAAGCATCGCACGAAAACGACAGATGTGTCATCGGAACGCGCTCGACGAGTAGGGCCCGGGTCCACCCCGCAAAAAAATTCCCCCAAAAGTGAGGTCACCAGGGGGGGGGGCTAGATTTTCACGACTTTTCACGACTTACATTATGTTTTTTACTCTGGGGAGTTCATTTTGGGGGATACATGAAAAAACGAAATTTATTTGGAATGAGAAAACGACAGCGAAATCGAGCGAATATAATTTTTTGGCCTCCCAAAGATAAAAATAGCATTTTTTGGAAATGTAAAAATTTTCAGTTTTCAAGTTTTCTTTAATTTTCATTTTCCAATGGGTAGAGCAGGGCGAAAAACGTTGCTGGAAGTCAACTTTACCTCATAATAAATGCTTACTTTAGCCGGAATCCTGTGTTTGAACTGCAATATGGCAAATACGCAAAATGTATATGTAGTTCAAAACGAAAAAAAGAGAAAAATTAAACTCGTACGTTTTGTTGCATCCGTAAAGATAAGCAAACGCTGAAAGTTTCATTAAAATATCTGTGCCCGTTAAAGCGTGACGACTGGTTGAACATTTTTGGAGGTGACCTCACTTGACCTTGAATAACTTGTTGACCCTAGACGACCTGACCTAGACATTTTGAATCAGCATGTCAAATTGACGTGGGAAAAGGTATGTCAAATTTGGGCGCGCTGCCCCGCGCCGTTCGTCCGCTATCCGCGAAAAACCTGAGGGGGGTATGGTTGAAGACCCCCGAGACGGGACGGGTTCATTTCGATACGGTATTCTGTAGAGGTGGGGAGTGGCCAAAATTTTCGGACCGAAGCCCGGGACTGGCCGGCATGATGCTGCCAAGCCCGGTTGGGGACCGGTGGAAACGCACTGAAGCCCGCCCAACAGACCGGTTGCATAATACATGCTCTTTGACATAGAGTAGCAACATGAACAGCAATATGAGGAACATTTTCCGTAAAATTTAGGCGATGCGCCAAAAACTTACATCATTTGGGATAAATATACTCCCGAGGGTATCTAAGAATACCCCGCTTTTGGAATATAGCTACGCCGATGGTGTACAAAATCGCCTGAACAACCCTGTAGCGTAGAGTAATTCTATACCAGAGCATTCTACCGGAGTATGTTTACACATACCAACTTTACAGCTTTAATTTTTACACAGAGTATTATTATAGAGGACGAAGGGTGTAAAAATTGCGATGTGCCTGAAGATACACCAAGGAATGGCGATTTTACACCACCCTAGCATAAAATGACTTTCATGCCAAGTGGCCTTGGGCAAGAAAACAACATGCAGTTCAACAATCACGCCGAATGACGCCCAAACATATATAACACGGATGTCACTTTGTATACTTCTGGGGGCAAGTGGCCCCTCATCAATGACTGAAAATCCTGGATGGGTCCGGTTCCCCCGATTTGGGACCCTGGCAATGTTAATTTGTCCTCATGCCAATTCCATAAAAAAAGGAGGACTTCAACCCACATGTTTCTGTGAGAGATGTCAAATCCTCCCCTAAATGCTGGCTTCGTCCCTACCCCGTAAATAATGTAAACTTTAACATCAGCCGCAATATAATGTGTCCCCAATCCATTTGGGCCTGCTCATTGCCTTCAGGTATTGCGCCGCCTACCCAAAAAAGAGGAAAATAAACACTCGTGGTCACCCAGCCCCATCAAGGGCAGATCCATACGTCCGATGGTTCAGCTTTGCTCTGATGGGAGGGGTAGTCAATGATTGACTGGGCCTGCGCCCTCACCACCTAGCATGCACACAGTGGTGATGCTGATCATAGGCGCAGGATTTTGGTGACTTTTTGGGAGGCTCAATACATGAAGACAATGAGCGGGCCCAACGGAATTAGGGGTACATAGGGACCCGTTCAAGGTTGTTGTGTATACGTTTGGTGGGACACGTGTCCCCCCCCCCCCTCAGGGTTAAATTTTCCACCTTAAATAATGAATTGACCCGTCCCCCAATATCAAATGAAAATAGGCATACAGTAAAAACATTCGATACAGCCCTTTGGTACGCCACTTGATTCCATCTATCTCGATAGGATTTCGTTTTTTCTATCTCGGAATTAGTGTCATTTCAAATAATTTTGAAGTCTTTCAGGGAACAATTTGAGCTGATGGTGTACTTATGACTGCACCTTTATTGGTTGTTTTGAGACTCATTATTTAAGAAGAGCTATATTCTGGATAGCAAGAAAAAATATTATATAAACTAATGCTGTATGCCATATCACATTATGGATGATCCCTTTCCTTGAAATTCCATTGTGAAATGTTTGTGTATCATCATCCCTTATTCAGAGCATGATTATGATGCTTACAAATGAGGTGCTCTTAGAAAGGAAACATGAAAGACTTCAAAAGCAAGTGTCAAGTAGCAGGATGTTGATACTTCCCTGGAGAGGATGTTGATTGAGTGTTCAGAAAGTGGTATATTCCACCATATTTTAGGAATAATTTAATACTGAGCTCACTGGAAAAAAATGCATATTTGCAGTTTAAGGAAATTTTTCCTTTTTCTCAAATTTCTTATTAGCATGCTAGTTTATAAGTGTGTGTAATATGAAGGAACCACTCATTTCCTCTGCAAATGCATACTTTTCAGTTCAGATGCAAAATATTGCCCAAAAATGGGTATGAAGTTGGGTTCTATACCATAAGAAGTAATGCTCAAAATGAAGAAAAAATGTAGGATGACCTAATCTAACCTGGCCTAACCTTCTATGCTAGAATGCAAATTACCGATATATGAAGAACATGGTCATTGTTCCTCAAATCCCTCAGGAACACACATTTTTTTTAAGTGGAAATTTTCAATGCCTTTTTCCTGAACAATTGCAAAGTTAAAAACACCAACATAACCTAGCCTGACCTGTTTTTTAAGACCAACATTATTATGTCTGAATGATACCTTGAAAAGGTGGTACATCTGTACTTACTGGTAACTTCTGATTTCTTGAAATTTATTTTTATTATGCAATGTTTATGAATGTGGTACCGAGGTTGCTATTCAAGCTTCAAAGTACAGTAGTTATAAGACATGCATATCAATACCTATCTAAATATGTTTTGATACATAGGTACAAAGTATATGGTTTTGTCAGATAATTTTTTTTTTGTTTTCTAATGTGGTTTGAATTAATTTGATGTTTTTATTTTCCAATTGTAACTACATTTTGGGACATGGGTGCTTCAGGTTAATGTATGTATAGTTGTGTCCATGGGTTATAATAGCATCAAGAATTAACTTACCTCAGGACAAAAAGGATGGTGGACTAGGTCGTTATTAATATAGGTTTATTAGCCTAGCACGTATCTAGGTACGCATGGCGGATGTACATACGCAAATATACGTATGCAAATGTGCATAAATGCAGATGTATGTATGGCAATTGTATGTAAGCACAAATGTACGCATGACAAATGTACGTGAGCGTAAATGCTCTCATGGAAAATGTATGTATGTGGAAATGTACGTAAGCGAAAATGTACGTATTCACAAAGGTACGTAAGCGCAAAAGTCTGATTTGCGCAAACGTATATGAGCGCAAAAGTGCGAAAGAACAAAATTGCATGTGTACAAATATATCTACGTGCAAATGCACGTAAGCATAGTTTTACCTAAGCACAAACGTACGTAGGCGCAAAAGTATGTAAGCGCAAATGTATGCATGGACAAAGGTACATAAGCGCAACAGTACGTAAACATAAAAGATACAACAGCAACTGTACGTATGAGTCAGTGTACGTACATTTGAGCATACGTGTCTGCGTTTAAACACATTGCTTAGGTGCATATACTGTATGTACATTTGCTATTACATACATTTCCTCTCACGTATATTTACCATGAGTACATTTGTGATATGGACTTTAGTGCTCAGGCATAAAAAGTCGTGCTCATATCATCACCCCCACAATTCTTCCAACTATTTCACATCGGGAGTACTATTGGGGTGAGGGCAGGGTCAGAATATATGAAGGAAATGATCTGGTCCAAATGGATTTGGGGCACACTCCATATGGCCCATGTGGATAGTTTTAATTATGGGGGGCAAAGCCAACTTTGAGGAAATTGTAAGTCATCATATAACTCATTTCCCCCAACACGTAACACTACGTACCTGGTGGTCACGCATAATGACCACATCCAGCACATACAAAATGCCAAGGGGATGAATATGGGCAATTTGAGAGAATTGAATAAAACAGATATTAAGACAAAAACCAACATCAGATGCAAGGGAAGAATGAAAGAATTGATTAGCAGACAATGTCCGACCTGGCCTATGACTATGAAGATCGGTTGTAGAACGTTTAGATGGGATCTTGTAATGCACAGTGACAAGTCGGTGATGCTATATGACCTACCAGCTGAATGTGTCGTAAAAGAACCCAAGGTTATTCTTATGTGCCCATGACTGTTGGTCCCATCTGCAGTCTGTTGCTGATGCCTTGGCTTTCTACAGAGGTTGATCCATAAATTTGTGTGAGGGTAGTGTGCATTTTGGTATCTTAAGGGTAAAATCAGTGGACTGGGGAGGGGGTGCACTGGAGCATTCTGGAGAAGTGCCGATGCTCATAAGAATGGCACCCACGGGTTTGCTTAGTCCATTCTTTTTTAACTACAGTGATGCACTGTGATTCGTCTCTGTGTATGCAAACAAAATTCCAAAATGCATGCACGTGTGCATACCCGCATATATACATGCATACATACATGCATACATGTGCATACCCATCGGTATGAAGTAGACAGGTGACCTTAGTTGATATCATATGGCATTTGTGGTTATGCTAAGACACACACAGACGAGTCACAGAGCAACACTGTGGACTCTTTGAGGATGATCTAAGTGAAGCAGAATAGTTTGTGCATTAAAAGAAGTAGACAAGCACACAAATAAGCCCTAAATTACATCTGTATAAAGACATAAAAGATCAGTGCAACTCTGAGCCACAAGGGCCCTTCTTGGTTGCACTCTGTACACTGAACCAGTTGCCCACCAAATCTGCCAATCAGCCCTCCCTGTAATACTGAAAAGCAAGCCCTCTATTCTTATAATGATTGTCTATGCTGTTTTTAAAGATGTTCAATGTTCTGCTACTGACGATGTTTTCTGGCAGCTGGTTCCAGTGTTCCACTACCCTGTTGGTGAAGAAAGTTTGCCTTAACCTTGTTCTGCTGTGGTTAATTTTAATTTTGAATTTATGACCTCTAATTGCATCATTTCTGTTAAATTCAAACATTTCCCCAAGGTATCCCCTCTCCAGACCATTGACAAATTTAAAGACCTCGATGAGATCTCCTCTCAGCCTTCTATATCTAAGTGAAAACATATTCAATTTCTTCAATCTTTCCTCATATGCCAGGTTGCTTATGCCATTAACCATTTTTGTAGCCCTCTTTTGTACTCTCTCTAAAAGCCAACAATCTTTTTCATAGCTAGGAGACCAAGCTTGGATGCAGTATTCCAAATGTGGCCTGACGTATGCACAGTAAAGCTTCCTGATCACTTCCTCACTTCTGTATGATACATTCCTATTTATTGCCCCGAGCATTCTCAGTGCCTTCTTCCTGGCTTCCTTGGTCTGTTCTGATGCCCCCAATTTTGTGTTTAGAATAACACCTAAATCCTTCTCCTGTTGAGTCACTGATAGCACTTGGCCACCCATCAAGTATGGAGCCTTCATATGCTGCTTACCTACATGCATGATTTTGCACTTATCAAAGTTAAATTTCATTTGCCATTCTTCGGACCACTTCACAAGTTCGTCTAAGTCTTTTTGCAGCGAGATATGCTCATCCTGACCTGTTATTGCCCTAAAGACCTTCAAATCATCTGCAAATTTCAAAACTTTACTGCTTAGGCCACTTTCAATGTTATTTACAAATATAATGAACAGTAATGGCCCTAGTACTGACCCCTGGGGGACTCCACTAAGAACATTTTGCCATGATGACTTTGTACCATTTAGCATCACTCTTTGCTGTCTATCTGAAAGCCACAACTCTATCCATTTTAAGATGCTACCTGCAATACCATGGGACTGAAGCTGTATCATTAACCGTTTATGGGGTACCTTGTCAAAGGCCTTACTAAAGTCAAGATATGCTACATCAACCTGATTTCCCTGATCAAATTGTTCTGTGGCGAAGTTCAAAAAGTCCAAGAGGTTTGTGAGACACGATCGTCCTTTTCTAAATCCATGTTGAGTATCTTGAATCAATCTGCTACCTTCCAGATAACTAACTATTCTATCCTTGATAATTGATTCGAGTACCTTGCAGACTAGGGATGTGAGACTTATTGGCCTATAGTTTTCAACTTTCCCTCTTTCTCCTTTCTTGAAAATAGGAACTACATTTGCCCTTTTCCAATCGGTTGGAATTTCATTATGTGAAACTGATCTACAAAATATTATACTAAGTGGAAATGCCAGTTCCTTTTCAGTTTCCCGCAACACCCTAGCATAAATATCATCAGGTCCTGCTGCCTTATTTGGCTTTATTTTCCTGATATGATTGTAAACAACATCACTACCAATGAAATCAACATCATTTGTCAGATCCCATGTATCTGAACTATGGTGTACGGTCGGCAGATTGGTCATATCTTCCAATGTAAACACTGATTTGAACTGCTTGCTCAGCTCCTCAACCATCTCACTATCCTCACCCAATGTAGTCCCGTTTACTTCCAGTGGACCAATTTTGTTAGAAACTTTACTCAGCTTGTAGAAACTAAAGAACTTTTTACTGTCCCCATTACAGTTTCTAGCTAAATCCAGTTCCTTTGCTCGCTTTGCTGCTCTGGTTTTTTGCTTCACAGTGTCTCTAGCTTTTCGATACGCCTTTAGATTAATGACATTTGAGGCTTCTTTAAAAACTCTAAATGCAGTTTTCTTAGCCCTAATTTCTTTTATCACGTCTGGTGTAAGCCATGCTGGCTTTCCTACCCTTCTTTTGCGTCTTTGCTTTTGGGGGACATGTCTAATCTGAGTTTCCTTTAAGTAAAATTTGAACTTTTCCCACATTTCACAGGCATTTAAATTGGAGAATTCTTCTTCCCATCTGATGGCACTTAAAGCCGCTCTCATGCCGTTAAAGTCTGCTTTGTTGAAATTTGGAACCTTTACCAAATTATCCTTGATAGTTTCCCCTACATGTGCCTTGAATCTAACTATGTTATGGTCACTTTTTCCCAGAGTTTCGCCTACAGTCAAGTCTTGAACCAAGTCACTTAAATCCGAGAATACAAGGTCCAAGAATGAACCATGCCTGGTAGGTTCCGATACAAACTGGTGTAAGAACAGGTCCTCTTCAAGGCATTTCCTGAACATTTTGCATGATGGGGAGCCAACACCAGCATTTTCATAACCTTTTAGATTAAAGTCACCGAGAATAAGGCACTTCCTCTTAAAGTTTCTACTGATTTCCTCACAAATCACCTTGTCAAGCTCCAGTTGCTGAGAATGTGGCAGGGTTCCTGATCGGTAGAAAGCTCCTATCCTAAGAGTATTGCTGTTGCCTTTTCCCACAGTGACATCAAGCCAAATGGACTCCACAGACACATTTTTATCCCCACCTGCTACTTTTTGAGAACTGAATAAGCTATTCACATAGAGCATTACACCACCCCCTTTCATTGCTGGACCCCTATTGCACGAAAACATATTGTATCCCTGGATCTCATAGTCCTGTAAGTTATCTCCAAAATATCCTTCACTGACCCATGCCTCCGTAATGCAAACAAAATCCGGTTCCTCCTCAGCAACATAACACTTGAACTCATCAAATTTGGAACGGATACTCTGAGCATTAAACATCATACACTTAACAAATGCTCCATAACCACCTTTGGCTTTTTCATATTGAGGAGTTCTTTTATCACTAGATGAACTATGACTCTGTCCCCTTGAGTTGCTGCTGTCCCTATTTGCAGACTTTGAGGTTCTATTGCCTTGGCTGACACTATTGGAATATTCCTGAGTTGGCAATGCAATTTCATCCCTCCCCACCCCATTTCCTAGTTTCCCTGAAGGACATGCTCATATACTTTGCCTAACACATGGACCCCCTTCTCAGAAAAATGCAGGCCATCCTTCTGATAGAGGTCCCACGATGCATAAAACCTGCTCCACTCGTCTACAAATGTAAAACCTAGCTCCTGGCAGAGCTTTCCTACCCTGGTGTTAGCTGCCAGTGCCCTAGAGCTCCACTCAGGGGAGGCTCTAGCCCTAGGCAAAATTCCTGTTACAAGCACTCTATTGGTACTCTTCAGGGTGGCCAGAAGGGCCCTGTATTCCCGCAGAAGCTCCTCGCTCCTAGTATGACCTATGTTATTTACCCCTACATGCACTATGACTGTGTTAAACTGGTGATCACTGGTGACCTGTGCCACCGCAGTTACCAGGTCCTTCACCTTGGCACCAGGCCTGGTGATGCACCTCCTGTCCCTCCTACCTTTACAAAATACCCGCTCTAAATGACGCACACGAGAGTCTCCTATGACCAGCACTGACTCCTTACTACTGCTATCCTGGGGGCAGTCATCTAATGCCTGGAACATATTTGCTGTTACTATGCCTGCCCGCTGGGCCGGTCGGCTACACTTCCTCCCGCTCCTACCACCTGCCACCTGCCACTCACTGACCCTTTCCTTAGGTTCGCGTCTCCAAATCCTCCACCCCCTGACCTCATGCCACTTCCCCTCCTGTGACCTACCAGAACTACCCCTCCTCTGTTCACTATTAACACTATTAACACTCCCCTCTTGAGAGATCCCAGCCACCTCCACAGTAGGGGAAACCTCAGCTACCTGGTGGCCTGCGACCACCTGGGCATATGATGTCCCTGCTACGGATTGACCCCTTGTTGCTTTATCTTGCCTACCCTGTGCAACAAGGGCAGCCTTGAGGTTGGAAACCTCTGCCTTAAGGGTCCTAATTTCTTCCTCTAGTGCCTGCATCCTGGTCGAAACCATCCTAAACGCTGCAGCTTATGCCTAGATTTAGATTCAAATTAACTTGCTAAATTAACTTGCTAAACAACCGACAAAAAAGCTAACTATCATTCACTATAAATCGCTACCTCCTATACTGTCAGTTAAATATCTGAGTGCCTCAAGAAAAGCAGAAACTATTAAACAATTGTTTGGTTTTTTTTTGTTTTTTTTTTTTTTTAAATAAATTAAATAACTAAACAAGATGTCTAATCTAATTGTCTTCCACACAAGTAGACAACTATATAAATATCCCTTTGATATCACTTATGGCTAGACAGAAAAATGAACAGTCACACAGCACTTATGAATACCCCCAACTTACTACTAATTAAACTATCTTAAACTTCAACACCAAACACACTTGCTAAACAACCGACAAAAAAGCTAACTATCATTCACTATAAAGCGCTACCTCCTATACTGTCAGTTAAATATCTGAGTGCCTCAAGAAAAGCAGAAACTATTAAACAATTGTTTGTTTTTTTGTTTTTTTTTGTTTTTTTTAAATAAATTAAATAACTAAACAAGATGTCTAATCTAATTGTCTTCCTCACAAGTAGACAACTATATAAATATCCCTTTGATATCACTTATGGCTAGACAGAAAAATGAAGTCACACAGCACTTATGAATACCCCCAACTTACTACTAATTAAACTATCTTAAACTTCAACACCAAACACACTATGCACACCAAAAAATAAATAAAGTATGTTAGGATAGTATGAATGTTGTCTAATGTACTTATCAAATCTACACACTTGTAATATCTCCTACTACAGAAATCGAAGAGTCGAGAACACGCCGAAGCCAAAGATGGCGTCCTGCGGCGTCGCTAGGTTAATATAGTATAGTTTGCGTGCTACGAAAATGCTTATAAGATAAAACCTAATGAAATATAATAAGAGAAGTAATTGCTAAGCACCTATCCACAGCTTAGATGTATGCACACTCACACATGCTTATCTATCTATCTCTATATATATGTATGTATGTAGGGTGTGTATGCATGTGTGTGCATGTCCTATGTGATTTATGGCTGGTTTCGGCTATTTTTTAATCCACAAACTGCTCTTCACTTAGCATCACCCTGAGAGAGATGCCAAAGCCAGTGAGTTTAAATTGGTAGTAAGTTGGGGGTCCAGTCACTAAGTGCTGTGGAACAGTGTGGGAATTAAGGCACTTTTTAAGAGATTTCATCTCTTAAAACATTTTTGCACTCCGGATTGATACTGGATAGAATGGGCTCCACATGTACTCCGACACAAACATACAGAAGGAACAAAAATACTACTAAAAACTAATACAGGATTGAAGAAAATATCCACCAAACATGTTATTCTACTTACGGTTACCAAATAACTATACACTTTTCGTACCATCAAACACACAGACAGCAACCAAACACACACCACACGAAACCACAAACAGCGGAAATACCGACGACAACGCGCCAAACTTCGCGCATGCACACTGAATATAATGGCCTCTGGTCGCTACAGATTCAGGCCGGTGCGTGTCCAGAAACCTGCTTTCGAGCCACCCTATAGTGGGAAAAACTGACCGTTTTAAGAGTCGCTTCCGGAGTGCAGAGGAGGCCGCTGATCGGAATTTGCTGCGTTAGCATTTTCTGTTACGAAAACTGTCCTTTAACCAATCAATGCAAGGTGTTTTTAAATGACGTCAAAACTATTAGCAACTTTGAACACGTGTTTTGAACACTTAACAGTGTCATGTCGCAAACACAAGACCTTGACTGATCCTTTGCGCACCACCGTCGATTCCGACTGCATGTGAGGTAGTGGTGTGGGTCCGTATCGTGCAGGGGATTGGCTGTGTATGTAGGTAGGTGTGCGCTCTGAGCTGAGGGTGAACCGTGAATTATTTGTGTTTTTCATTTTCCCTAGCATTATGCTGAGACCAACAGAGAAAGGAAGGCACATTGCTCCTGTGAGCTATGAGAGACAAAGCTGAGCTGATCACAACTCCTGTCTTGTGGTGCCATCCATTGCTCACTTCTTTGTTTCTATGCTTTGATGTGACCAAAAATAATGTGTATTAGGCCTATTACATAGACACTGACTAGGTACATATGCTTTTCTCGTCGGTTACTTGGCAAATAGATTCCATGTATGAAAAATAATGTGCATGAAAATGTACTCCGGGATAAATCTGTTTGCACTCCGACTCCAAACCCGGAAAGCAAGTTTCCCACCCTGTGTGTGACTGTTCATTTTTCTGTCTAGCCATAGGTGATAACAAAAGGGATATTCATATAGTTGTCTACTTGTGTGGAGGATAATTAGATTAGACATTTTGTGTATTAATTTATTTTTGGTTGATGATTGACACTTTGGTTGATGGGCCTGAGGCGTGACGTCATCATCTCTGGTCCACAGAGTGCACCATCTGCTAGCTCAACTCGTCGCGTCGGCGGAACTTTGAATGGTTTTGAAGTGGCATGGTTAGGTTTCGTTTGGCTATGATACATAAGTGAAATATTCTGTAGCGATTAGTGTTTTTTTTTCTTCAAAGGATAAAATACCCCAGGCTTGCAAACCGACAGCTTACAAGTGCTCGTCAAGCAGATGTGAACAAAAAAGTACACCTTTCTCGCATAAAATGGAATATTTAAATCCAGGATTGCAGCGGTCTGATTTTAGCGCCACGGAATATTGTATCCTTTGGAAAAAAAAACATTATAGGTACTTACATCATCTGTGTCTACCTCACGCGGTGTGCCCACGTGCGAGAGTAAAAGATCGCCGGTTCAGGTTAGGGTTGCTTGAACAATTACACTGGCTTCTTCCAAGTCTCTTTCTCTCACAATTCAGTCCGTTACAGCTTCAAGGGAACTCAGACCATACGCATCCGTTGCTAAGCGAGACAAATTCCAATTTCCGCCGACGCGACGAATGGAGCTAACACATGATGCATTCTGGGTACTAGAGAAAATGACGTCACGCCGCAGGCCCATCAACCAATCAAATGCCCCCTGTAGCTTCCGCGTATTTGAAAAAAATACCACGCCGACGGCATTCCTTTGTTTAGGGACGCTTGGTTTTTCTAGACATAAAATCTCTATAAGTTGTTGAGGATTTCCCGGCTGATGAATTTGGTAGCCTTTTTAAAGCACATAGCAAATGCGGCCTGCCATCTGTCGGCACCCAAGTAAGCTCTGGTGCCCAATATTTACCATGTCATCTAGCGGTAGAATTCAGAACTATTTTTGGAACTTATGAGACCGGGTACTTGTGAATCCGCCCTATCCGCGGATATTCTAGAAGTTATCTAGCAGCTTTGCAACTTATGGATCTTGCTACTTATGACTTTGGGTACTTGTGATAGGGACGCGTGAGACTTCAGTGAGTCTCATGTCAGAAACAAAATGTCCGGGCCTCTAGCGCATCTGTGGCTCCTCTCCACAGCCATAGGTAACACATGCTCCTCCATTCACGGTGGCTGGCGTGGATTTTGCTGGCTAAATTTTTGTGTCAGCCTTCCCCGACGGAAGCTTTGCGTGTGCTTATTTGCTTGTGCCATGGCGCCTGTAACACAGTGGAGGTGACCGATCTTGTCCAGAGCGTGCCCGCCCCGGCGGTGACAGCTCGTAACGTTACTAAGCTGGGAAGGTATGTGCGCCGACCAGTGCTTTCCGCGATAACTAATTTTCGGACCTGCGATAACGATAAAACGATAAGAAAGGTTTGCGATAACGATAAACGATAAACGATAAAAAAAATTTCACAAAATTTACAGCGATAGCGATAAAACGATAAAGCGATAGCGATAAAATTATATTTTCGACGCAACCACTTTCGATAAACCCTCGTACGTCATGCGTAACGTCGTCTGTTTTGCGGCGCGAGGAATATGCTTTTGACAAACCCTCGTATGTCCATCGTCCCTACCAGTTCTTAAAGGTTTTATGTAAATAAGCCTCAATCAATAACTACAAAATCTTATTTCAAATTCTTTATACTGAGTAAACAATTTTATTTTCAAACGATAATGAAATAATAAAATTATCTCAATTATGATTAACTTTGAAGATAGGCTAATATTAACTTGAAGATATGCATAGTTGCCAGATATGCGGGAGTGTAGAACAATACCAGTTCTTAAGGTTTTTTTGAAAATAAGCCTCAATCAATAACTACATGTTATTTCAAGTTCTTTACACTGAGTACAGAATGCTATTTTCAAATGAGAATGAAATAATCCAATTATCTCAATGACGATTAACTTTGAAAATAGGCTTATTTTAACCTGAAGATTTGGATAGTTGCCAGATATGCGGGAGTGGACCCCCCTGTGACTGACCTCTGCCCGGCCCGCCGCGCAAATTTATACCACACGTCGGCCGTCTGACAGATCTGTACACTTAGCAGATGGCAACAGGTTGCGCACACACACTGTCGCGCGGCATACACTGTCGATCGTCTTCCATTTTTCCATCATCCCGTTTTACATTTTATCGTTTATCGTTCATAATTTTTGGAACTTGCGATAAGTGGATGAGCGATAATTTTGAAAATTTAGCGATAAACGATAACGATAACCGATTTACTTAACAGCGATAATTATCGTTTATCGTTTATCGCTCATCCTATCGCATGCGGAAACCACTGGCGCCGACATGATAAAGGGTCTGGTCCCGACCCTGCTCCAAGCTGCTCCGAGCAACTTGGAGTGGCTGCTCCGTGTTCCCGTGGGTCTTCGGAGCAGAACGGAGTAGCTCCAATCTACTCCAACTTACTCTAACTTACTCCTGCCGAGAGCAGGGGCAGCTTGGAGCAGCTTGGACTAGCACAAATGTGGCGCTGACGATGCATTTGCGAAGCGCCTTGGGGAATCTGCGTCCACAAGTTTTCAACATCTGCGTCATATATGTAACCATAATGCAAGCACAAACAACTGATTTTACTACAAGTTACTCCAGATGTTCCAGCGTTCGCTTTTACCGAGCCTGCTCCGAACTGCTCAAGGTTGTTCCACGTTGCTCTACTCTTTTTCTGGAGCAGGGTCAGGAACAGACCCAATGATTAACATGCATGGGGCAGCATGGGGCATCGGATTAATGGGAACAACGTGGGAAAAAGGAACACATGCACACCTTAGAAAATAAAAGGAACACCACAAAAACAAGGTCTATCGCATCAACGCATTCGATAATGTTTTTGCTATCCACATCTGTTCAAGAGACGCAAATAGTCGCGTCCATATTGATGTACAGCATCTGAGAAGTGGAACAACAACAAGCTAAGCAAGCCATCCTCTTCCACCTTGAGCAAAAACATGAAAGCGCACCTGTTGCTGCATGTGGCCACTCCATCGCTGCTTCTACAAAAGAAGACGTCGGCTAGTACTTAAGACATTGCTTCTGCGAAATTCCCACAAGACCAAGTCGACATCCAGGCAGCAACCAACAGGGCTAGCATGCTTCAGTGGATCCTCTTACTCCTATGTCTGGCAGCGGTAGCCTCTGCAGCCAACAAGGACAATCCGGACGCCCTGGTGACCGTGTTCGGCGCGCTGGACACGGATAAAGACGGAATGTTCACGTTTATAGATATCCTTAAGATGCTTAATCCACACGTGCAATCAAGGTATCCTCTCTATATCTTGGATGCTCTCCACACCATGAGTCGCAATGCCGACAGTAATGTAGACATGGCTGACTTTAAGCGATCCGCAAGTACCCTGTTGAAGGGCACGGTCCGCGCAGGTATCCAAGCGATTGCGGATGTGTTCACCATCCCGTTGCGCCCCGAGCTGGTCCCAGCGTAAGCATTGCTGATCATCTATATGGATACATCGTACCATATTCTTGGATACAACGGCAGACTGACTTCTGAAGCGCATGCAGCGGCGACACTGCCTGGATAATTTCATCAAGACAGTGAACATCAACTCGCGCTCCACAGATTGAAGAGGTGCAGGGTGAAGTGTGCCGGCTCCACCGACATATTTCCTTTCACATGGGTTCATATATGTCGGCCTTTCGACGAATTAAATCGGTGTATAAAACTGAATCGGTAAGGTGCGCCACTGAAGTAGAGACGTACAGGAGCCGCGGTAGCTCAGTTGGTAGAGCGTCTGCCTCTTGATCACAAGATTGCGGGTTCGAATCTCATGACCGACATTTCCCGAGTCCACCCGCGACCAGTCGGTGTGATCGGTTGGCGACGTTATATGACCCAGGGGTTTAATGTGTCGTAAACTAACCCAATGTGAGGTGCGTGACTGTTAAGGTTAGGTTAAGGCAATATACAGTTTGGTGTGGATCAGACGATGAAGCGCAGCTGGGAAAAGATAAATAATGGAGTCCACCACTATTTCTACTTTCACCACAGAACCGCAATGTTGTGGGTGGAACCCGTGTAGGGACATCTCTCGTTTACCGGGGTGAATTTAGTCGTCGCCTTTCAGCGTAATCAGTCGGTGCAACATTCTTTCTACATATTTATGTGTAGACTGTGGAGTGGGTCGTGCGTCCGTGGAGGTCTGTGCCGCTACATCCATAAACAACTGTCGACGTTCCGACACACGCACAACACGTCCGTGCAATGAAAGGGTGGACTTTAAAGTGCTTAATATGTGACAGTAAATTCCCGGGAAGATAGGGAGACGTGACAATAATGCCTGCATGTGTAGTATGGTTTCCCATAACCCATAGATCGGTGAATTTCTACCGAATTTCCGGCTGTTACTGGCCGAGTTTGCTGGCACAATTTTTGTGTCGACCTTCGCCGACGGAAGCTGCCCATATGGTTATCAGATTGTTCGATTATCCACATTGGTAGTCGAGGCCTGGCGACATGCGCTCAGTCGCATGCCTCGTTTCTAACTGTATCCAGTTAAAACGAAATATAATTTTTCTGTTCGGCATAACGGATCCGGGATCGTCATAACGACCATCCCGTGGCGCAATTCCAGGTAAAGGGATTAACTATTATGTGGTAAATGCGATAAATTACCTTTCAAAACGTGCACAACTGGAACAGTCACATCTGCCTAGTTGTCTCAAAACCGGGTTTGCACGACTTATCAAGGTGGTATATAGCATGACGTCCATGGCGATTTCGACATTCTGTTGTACTCAGTGGTGTCGATTTGTGCAAAACATTGGGGAGGGGGGGCGAAGTGTATCAGACACCCCTCCCTCCCCCGCCCCAAAAAACTCTAAACACACCGGCCTTGATGGAGCATCGGAGCACAGCAGGACTGAACTGCGATGACGACGGGTGAAGGCATTTCCTCGGTGCATAACATTAGGAAGGGCGAAGCCAAAGATTTGGTTGGGCAAGTTCAGGGTCTGGAAAGGGGCACAGATTCCACAAAATCATAGCAATCGAAAACAATGTCCTCTGCTCATCAAGCACGTGCATTGATGTAGTCATCGTGATTGCCGAGTCTAGTCAGTTATCTCGCACGACACGAAGCAAACTAAAATGCACAACAGATCACATACATGAATAAACGCAATCACGGGTGTCGATTTTTGAAAAACATCGGGGGCCGAAGTGTCAATGCAATAGACCCCCTTCCACCCACAAACAAAAAACTAATCGGATTTCTCCAACTTCATTTTCAGATCTCAGAAATGTTATTTTTATTTTGCGATGCTAATGTTATTCAGCATCATATACGTTAGAGGAGGAACGTTATGATGTAATTTTTACACAAGTGGGACTGGCATGGATTCACTCAGAAGTGAATCAATACCATAACCTAATAACCATAACCAGCATGATGTAGTCTAGCATATCACGTTCTCCCTTTGTAGAAAAATAATCTTCCCCCCCCCACAAAAAAAATTGTAAGCAGTACCTTTTCAAAATTTCCCCAAATATAAAATCCGAACCGAACTTAACCTAACTTAACGTCAGCTGCTTTTGACGTAAATATTTCCGTTTTAAAAACTTCGGGAACAGAGCTTCCACCTTAGGAAACCTAAACCTAACCAAACTGCTTTAAGGTGGTAACAAAACAGATTTTTACACACACATGCCTCCAAACAGCGAAGAAATGGGTTTGGTTTGGTTAAGTTAGTCCAGTTTAGTTTTTAAGTTGGAATGCTTTTCAAAAGTTTTCAAAAATGTTTTCCACCAAAATTACAACTTATTTTATAATTTTTATTGTGGTGTTTTCATGGTGTTTTTTTCTTTTGTTCAATTTTCTTCAAAATACCATGTTTATGAAGGTGACCGAAATGATAGGACCACTCATTTTACGTGCAAATGCGTACCTTTCATGCTGTGAGGAAAATGATGTCAAAAATGGCTTTGAGTTAGGTAATATAGCATGAAAATTAAAGGTAAAAATGTCCAACCAATCTAGCCAAACCTACCTTTTTAGAACAAAAATAAAGATAAAAACAAAAATGTCAAGCACTAAAAGTGTCAACCCTTTAAGAAGCAACAGGCACATCTGCCTCCATAAAGGAAACAAATGGGTTAGATATAGTTAGGGGATGTTATTTGAAGACAAAAATTAATCCAAGTTGTTGCTGGATTATTTTTTTTTAATTAATAAGTGTGCATCCCATTCCAAAGGCAGAATTTTGACAGAAAGTTTAACGTGTCATCAGTGCAGCGACGCGGCCGCCAGGTGGGTCGTCCCCGGCCTTATCGGGCCAGCTGCCAACTGACACTCCCGGCCGGGGGCTAAATGCGAGCGCGCGAAGCGACTCGAACCCTGTGTTACCGAGGCAGGGGAGACCAGCGCAAGCCAGCACTCTAGCCAACTGGGCCACCGAGACTTAATTAAAGCATTGATGCAATTGTGGAAATGCTGAGGCTGCTGGTGTTACTTGCACTGATACTGCACACTTTTTCGTGTTGCCAGTTTTGTGGTTATTTCCTAGGACAGAAATCCCTTTAGGATGACTATAATACAGGTTGTAAAATTTCGCTTGGAAAGAGTTGCAAAGGGGTATGATCCCGATAGTGAAGTTTAACTGGAATAAGGCAAGCCATAAAGCAAGTGAGGATGGGCTAAGCTTACCCAAGCTACCGTCAATACAACCCAGGTTCAATACAACCCAGGTTCAAGTCAGTACAAACTGACTTGAACTCGCTATGGACCGGTGGGGGAGGATCGTTGATGACCCCTCCCCTAAGGTTTTCTGCGGACTGCGAAAGAACGGCGCGAGGCAGCCCGCCAAAATTTGGCATACCTTTTCCGACATTAATTTGGCATGTTGTGTCTCAATTTTTTTGCAGTGGCATCGGATCGCTCAGAGGCCATACTACTGCTGCCGGATTTGGGTTCCGTTGAATGCCCTATGCAACCTATCTTACCTGCTGTCACTACTGCTAGGAACAGCACAAGGCGCGTTTGGGATAGAAGGAACATCTGTTTTTTTTTGCGGAATAGCCCAGGCCAAACTAGGTCACCACTTGGGACGCCAGCATAGTGGGGAGGCAGAGGTGGCCCTCGCATTGAATCACTTTCGATAGAGCCTGTCACCAACCATCCAACGCCGTTTTCCGTTTGTCGCCAGCTGGCATAGTTCTAGAAATCTTAGGGGGCAGACATCTGCCCCCCGGGCATGCGAAGTTGGCGCGGACCTCCGGACGTGCGAGTGTTAAAAGAAGTAGGCGAATACACAAATAAGCCCTATATTACATACACGTGCGCATCCACACATGCTTATATATGCAATATATATATATATATATATATGTGTGTGTGTTTATACATATATATATATATATATATATATATATATATATATATATATATATATATATATATATATATATATATATATATATATATATATATATATATATATATATATATATATATATATGTGTGTGTAGGAAAGTATATGTGTGTGTGTGATTCCCTGCGATTCGTTCCTGTGTGTCTTAGCATAATCCGAAATGCCGAAATGCCGAAATGCCGAAATGATGCGAACTAAGGTTACCTGTTTTCTGCATACCCATGGGCAGGATAATTACAGTGTTTCGTACCTTCATATCCCTTTCCAAAAACAGTTTTTCTTCCGAATTTCGGCAAGCGATGCAATCAGGATCCATGTTATACTATCCAGAGGGGGATGTAGCTGGCATGGAAGAATGTTGATTGTCCATATGTTCGATATTATGTCCATATCCGCCATTCCATTATATATTTATTTTCACAATCCCCGTGTCAAGCTGAACAAAATTGCGTATGGTGTCTTCTTGACATTGTGACCTAACTTATGTAGCTGAATCGTGCCCGGCAGGTGTGCAGCCCGTATGCGCTATACGGTGTCCGCGTCCGCCGTCACGCGGCATCCGGTTGCAGGATCATTGGCACAGTCATATGATGCCAGCTTCAGTGAACGCATGCCATACAGTCATATTGGCAGTGAGAGGAAATCACATGGCTGCACCAACAGTGCGCTGACATCCTACAGGCGAATCTTCGCAGGGCGTACGCTTAATGTCCGCACGGTCAGTTAGCCAACATGATGCGGATGCATCGTCACTGATGGCGTGTCAAAAGGTCGGCAGTGCCAAGAAGCGTCTCCTGACGCGGCGTCGATGAGAGCGAGCCCTGGGACTGAATCGATTGGATCACACGTCGCACGGCTAATGTCTCCGTGATCGCACGCCACCTGACGGAAGCGTTGTGGAACACCATCGCAATGCCAGTGACAGGGGTCATCGTTGTACGGTTGCAACATTAGTGAGCGAACGAGGACTCTGTACTCGCAGCGTCAGTCGAAGTATAAACCGTAGCGTCAGAATCCATCGTCAAGTACTCGAAGCGTTATTGAGTGCAAGTCCCATTGGTGGTGGCATCAGGGTGATGCGCTGTTAGGTCGTAGCATTGTGGAACATGACCACGTGGCTGATAGCGATCGACCCGTCATGTCGCAACAAACACGGTGAACATGATCGCACGTGCTGAGCGAGGGTTACCTGTGGCGTGAAATACAGTAGTGTTTTCGTCTACCACAGATCACACCTATTGCGAAATGAAATCGTTACCTTGGCAATGTATTTGATTTGATTTATGCATGATGTGCCGTACCTGTGGACATTTTATTCCGACTTTCGGCAGCGATACAATCAGCATCCACGTTGTGCTATCCAGAGAGTGATCTAGTTCATATGGAACAATGTTGGTGTCCATATTATGTCCATATCCGCTGCTCGATATTATGTCCATATCCGCTGTTCCATTATATATTTATTTCCACCACCCATCGTGTCAAGCTGAGTAATACTGTGTCTTGTGTCTTTTTCTTGACTTTGTGACCTAGCTTATACAGCTGAACCGTGCCCGGCAGGTGTGCAGCTCGTGCGCGCTATGCGGTGTCCGCGTCTGCCGTCACACGGCATGCGACTGCAGGAACATTTGGCACCGTCATATGATGCCAGCTTCGGTGATCACGTGTCATATATATATACTAGTTATGATGGAATGTTGCCATAGCCGTGAAGCGACTAGAGCATTTCGCCGTATTTGTTGGTATAACGTGAGCTGCAGCAACTCCGCGAAGCTTTAAAACCAAGGGGGACATGTAACGAATATTAGTGTGTTGCACTTCACGATACCCTGCTCTTCACACCAACCTGTTATGCTTCGGGTTGCTATCGTATATCCATGAGTCAGGCTAATAAAGCTGGACATCTACACAAACAAAACAAGCCTTAACCTTCACCCAGGTGTGCCGTTTTATGAAAATGATTGGGGTGGCTCAAGTGTCCGAAGACATGGACGGTATCCCCGCAAATACACTGAGCACATAAGCACGTAAAATGCTATTGCGTGTTGATTATAAGCCGCATTATTTGACTACGACATATCGAATGCAATATATGAAGTGCATCGCGTTATGAAAAGACGCAGACATGTTCTTTATTTCGCATTTCTCGGGTTTCGGAAGCACATCCGATACGCGGAACTTCTCGGTTGACATTCTACCATACCATTTATCACTAAATCCAACGGCAGGGCTATCGTGATGGGGCCCCTAAGCCGGCATGAGAGGCCTCGGACCAATGTGAGAATCCCTGGATCGACATGTTGGGCCACATCCCCACATGGTGGCCGATGTTACGAATTGTAAATCATCGGAGAGGAAAGAAGATGAACCCTTCTCAGGCGGTATAATGTTTTCGGAGATATGCGCTCCAAACTACCTTGATAAATGCCACAAAGACTAATACCAGCTATGGTACTATGCCGTCAGAAACTACACGCAGTTTTCGGAGCGCATCCCATCCTCCGTGTGAGGCCATATTTTAATTATAGGGACACTTCCACGTACAGACGGTGCACCCAAATTATGGTTGCCAACCTCTTACCAAATCTTGGATCCGCCGCTGGTCATGTTATATTGATGTTCGATTATTGCGCGTGTATCATCATACAAAAAATAGCTCGCAAACGGATAGGAGGAGGGAACCCTCAACATGCGTCATGAATAAGCCGCATTGCAATGAACCATAATCGTAGCAACATCCAAGGGCTTCGAGCTGCACCTTTTACGGGTACCGCTCCATAGCCGTAAACTAATTATGGTCGATTCCTCGTCCCGAAAGCGAGGTAAAGCGTGCTTCACAGGACTCTGGGGCGAAAATAGGTGTCCGGAATCTATCGAACGTCCGATAGAATCCTTGTCCACACGTTCGAAGAGCGTCATCCATGTTTTGTCCGTGCGTCAGCTTAAGTGTTGGTGTGTCAAATTCGCGGCAAATATATACATATACACTATGTGACTACAGCGCGGGACAAGAACGATTTTCCACCTTGACTTTGCTATAATATCCCTGTAACCTCAACGCTTATCGAATACAGGGGGGCGCTTCCTTGAACCATGCACCTAATTGAAGTGATAAGCGAAATGATAGCATCGATCTACCAAGTAACTTGGAATATTTAATAATTAAATATTATAATATTCTCCCCGTCCGGGAGAATATTTTATTCGCCCTTTGGGATAATAAATCTATATGGTGGCAGAGGGATTCTTGGCTGTCCGGACAGCTCCGAACTGCTAACAGGATACAAACTTTCGGGCGGGATATGGGTGTCACTTTGTGACATTGGCTCAGGGGCCAATTTACCTTTCATATAGCATGTGTCTCCAGATCGGCTAAAAAAATTGCGTTGAGCGCAGAAGGGGCATATTCCGAGCTTTCTGAATTTTCGGCTCTACAGGCCCCATAGTTAAGAAAATGTCTGATGGGGAGAGGGGGAAATCAATCATTGGGGAGGGCAAACTAATGATTGGATGGGGGAGCAGTGCCTATCGTATGTAAAGTGACACCCCTGGGACAGGCATAGATTCTTGAAAATGAATTGCCTTCCGGGCAGCGTTGAACGTACACAGAAAAACGAGCGAGTAGACTCCTGCAGGTCCCAGCAGTGGTACTGTCGTTTACCCAGCGGTACCGCCGAATCTGTGTCTAGTGGAAACGTCTCGAGAATATGTTGATGGAATACGTGAGCAAATAAGGCGCCCGTGTGACCTCACTGTACTATACTTCGATCGGGCATCGTCGGGAAAATTGTGGGATGAAGTCATAAAGTGTTGAGGCCAAGTGAGATCAACAGGGGCCTATCTGGGTTAAGTCTATATATACAAGATTATGTGAAACAGGAAAAACGTACACAGAAAAAACACCCAATCAAGATTACATCGCGAGTTCCACAGGCACTATCTACCCGAGTACATCCACACCACATCCCCCGATATCACGCAACACGAGTGGTCTAGCAACACAAGCACGAGTCACACGTAATACCCGCATGGATGAGTCTTAGAGCAGCGGATGCGACCCAGGCTCTGTCAGGGTTCCAGGCCTCAACTGTTGTTGGCAGAGGCGGGTCCATTAATGTTGATCGTGGCAGGGCATCCCACCAGACGTGAAGAAAGAAAGTCCATGCACTGAACACTGCTGGGATCAGGACACATCACACCGCAATGACACGGCACCATAGAGGAGGTCTTGGAATAGTGATCGGCAGGTGGAGAGGAATTTTCTGCGGAAAGGAAAGCCTTTTCTCCTCTTGGAGAGCGCCAACGGTCGAAGAAGTCGTTGACGTACAGATTCACCTTAGTTTTATCGCCGTAAGTGATATCTATACCGTCAATGTAAGACGAAGTTTTTACTCAATAACTCAGCTTGGGTGCGAATGATCAATTCTGTTCGAAGCGCCCTAAAGCCCAAATAACTAACTAACTCGGCTGCTTATGAACGTCCCTCTTAGCGTGTAGGGTCATGCTGGTTAGCGCGTCAAAGATCACCTGCGTGCCAATTCTAAAGGAAATCTGAGTAGTCTGACTGTCATTTGCCTTTGAATGACTCATGTGTGTATGAACTCTTTGGTTCCATGCTCATGGAACCAAAGAGTCTTGGTATATATATATATATATATAACATATATAACTAATTTGGTATATATTACATATATAAGCATGTGTGTATGCGCACGGGTATGTAATATAGGGCTTATTTGTGTATTCGCCTACTTCTTTTAACACTCGCTCGTCGATTTTGCGATTTTCCCGTTGGCGAAGATGCTGAATAAACATAAACATAGACATCGTCAAACAGAAATCAGAATTATTGAGGTCCGAGAATATAGTGGGCGAAATCCGATGAGTTTTTTTGGGTGGGGTAGGGGGAGGGGGTCCGATACACTTCGATTCCCCCCCAATGTTTTTTCACAAATCGACACCACTGAGTACAACAGAATGTCGAAATCGCCATCGACGTCATGCTATATACCACCTTGATAAGTCGTGCAAACCCGGTTTTGAACCAACTAGGCACATGTGACTGTTCCAGTGCACGTTTTGAAAGGTAATTTATCACATTTACCACATCATAGGTCATCCCTTTACCTGGAATTGCGCCACGGGATGGTCGTTATGACGATCCCGGATCCGTTATGCCGAGCAGAAAAATGATATTTCGTTTTAACTGGATACAGTTAGAAACGAGGCATGCGACTGCGCGCGTGTCGCCAGGCCTCGACTACCAATGTGGATAATCGAACAATCTGATACCCACATGGGCAGCCTCCGTCGGGGAAGGTCGACATAAAAATTGTGCCAGCAAACTCGGCCAGCAACAGCCGGAACTTCGGTAGAAATTCACCGATCTATGGGTTATGGGAAACCATCCTACACATGCAGGCATTATTGTCACGTCTCCCTATCTTCCCGGGAATTTACTGTCACATATCTAGCACTTTAAAGTCCACCCTTTCATTCCACGTCATAATTCGAGGTTATCTGGCACTGGAAGTGTTGTGCGTGTGTCGGAGCGTCGACAGTTGTTTATGGATGTAGCGGCACAGACCTCCACGGACGCACGACCCACTCCACAGTCTACACATAAATATGTAGAAAGTAGGGTATGTTGCACCGACTGATTACGCTGAAAGGCGACGACTAAGTTCACCCCGGTAAACGAGAGATGTTCCTGTACGGCTTCCGCCCACAACATTGTGGTTCTGTGGTGAAAGTAGAAATAGTTGGTGGACTCCATTATTTATCTTTTCCCAGCTGCGCTTCATCGTGTGATACACACCAAGCCTTATATTGCCTTAACCGAATTGCGAACAGTCACGCACCTCACATGGGGTTAGTTTACGACACATTCAATCGCTGGGTCATATAGCGTCGCCAACCGATCACACCGACTGGTCGCGGGTGGACTCGGGAAATGTCGTCGGTCATGAGATTCCAACCCGCAATCTTGTGATCAAGAGGCAGACGCTCTACCAACTGAGCTACCGCGGCCCCTGTACGTCTCTAATACAGTGGCGCACCTTACCGATTCAGTTTTATACACCGAGTTAATTCGTCGAAAGGCCAACATATATGAAGCCATGTGAAAGGAAATATCTAGGTAGAGCCGGCACACTTCACCCTGCACCTCTTCAGACATCTGTGGAGCGCGAGTTGATGTTCACTGTCTTGATGAAATTATCCAGGCAGTGTCGTTGCTGCATGCGCTTCAGAAGTCAGTCTGCCGTTGTATCCAAGAATATGGTACGATGTATCCATATAGATGATCAGCAATGCTTACGCTGGGATTGGCTCGGGGTGCAACGGGATGGTGAACGAATCCGCAATCGCTTGGATACTTGCGCGGACCGTGCCCTTCAACAGGGTACTTGCGGATCGCTTAAAGTCAGCCATGTCCACGCGACTGTTGCCCTTGCGACTCATAGTGTAGAGAGCATCCATGATATGGAGCGGATACATTGCAAGAAAGTTTGGATGAACTATCTTAATGAAATCTTCCATCGTGAGCACTCCGTCTTTATCCGCGTCCAGCGCGACGAATACGGTCACCAGGGCGTCCGGATTGTCCTTGTTGGCTGCAGAGGCTGCCGCTGCCAGGCATAGGAGTAAGAGGATCCACTGAAGCATGCTAGCCCTGTTGGTTGCTGCCTGGATGTCGACTTGGTCTGGTGGGAATTTCGCAGAAGCAATGTCTTAAGTACTAGCCGACGCCTTCTTTTGTAGAAGCAGCGATGGAGTGGCCACATGCAGCAACAGGTGCGCTTTCATGTTTTTGCTCAAGGTGGAAGAGGATGGCTTGCTTAGCTTGTTGTTGTTCCACTTCTCAGATGCTGTACATCAATATGGACGCGATTTTTTGCGTCTCTTGAACAGATGTGGAGAGGAAAAACATTATCGAATGCGTTGATGCGATAGACCTTGTTTTTGTGACGTTCCTTTTATTTTCTAAGGTGTGCATGTGTTCCTTTTCCCACGTTGTTCCCATTAATCCGATGCCCCATGCTGCCATCTCTGCTGCATGTTAATCATTGGGTCTGTTCCTGACCCTGCTCCAGAAAAAGAGTAGAGCAACTTGGAACAACCTTGGGCAGTTCGGAGCAGGCTCGGTAAAAGCGAGCGCTGGAACGTCTGGAGTAACTTGTAGTAAAAATCAGTTGTTTGTGCTTGCATTATGGTTACATATATGACGCGCAGATGTTGAAAACTTGTTGACGCAGATTCCCCAAAGCGCTTCGCAAATGCATCGTCAGCGCCACATTTGTGCTACTCCAAGCTGCTCCAAGCTGGCCCTGCTCTCGGCAGGAGTAAGTTAGAGTAAGTTGGAGTAGATTGGAGCTACTCCGTTCTGCTCCGAAGACGCACGGGAACACGGAGCAGCCACTCCAAGTTGCTCGGAGCAGCTTGGAGCAGGGTCGGGAACAGACCCTTTATCACGTCGGCGCACATACCTTCCCAGCTTAGTAACGTTACGAGCTGTCACCGCCGGGGCAGGCACGCTCTGGACAAGATCGGTCACCTCCACTGTGTTACAGGCGCCATGGCACAAGCAAATAAGCACACGCAAAGCTTCCGTCGGGGAAGGCTGACACAAAAATTTAGCCAGCAAAATCCACGCCAGCCACCGTGAATGGAGGAGCATGTGTTACCCTATGGCTGTGGAGAGGAGCCACAGATGCGCTAGAGGCCCGGACATTTTGTTTCTGACATGAGACTCACTCAAGTCTCACGCGTTACTATCACAAGTACCCAAAGTCATAAGTAGCAAGATTCATAAGTTGCAAAGCTGCCAGATAACTTCTAGAATATCCGCGGATAGGGCGGATTCACAAGTACCCGGTCTCATAAGTTCCAAAAATAGTTATCAGAAGTGAGGACGTCATCAGGAAGCTTTACTGTGCATATGTCAGGCCACATTTGGAATACTGCATCCAAGCTTGGTCTCCTAGCTATGAAAAAGATTGTTGTCTTTTAGAGAGAGTATAAAAGAGGGCTACAAAAATGGTTAATGGTATAAGCAACCTGGCATATGATGAAAGATTAAAGAAATTGAATATGTTTTCACTTAGATATAGAAGGCTGAGAGATCTCATCAAGGTCTTTAAATTTGTCCATGGTATGGAGAGGGGATTTCTTGGGGAAATGTTTGAATTTAAAAGAAGTGATGCAATTAGATGTCATAAATGAAAAATTAAAGTTAATCACAGCAGAACAAGGTTAAGACAGACTTTCTTCACCAACAGAGTAGTAGAACACTGGAACCAGCTGCCAGAAACCATTGTCAGTAGCAGCACATTGAACATCTTTAAAAACAGCATAGACAATCATTATAAGAATAGAGGGCTTGGTTTTAAGTATTACCGGGAGGGATGAATGGCAGATTTGATGGGCAACTTGTTGAGTTTACAGAGTGCAACCAAGAAGAGCCCATGTGGCTGATAGTTGCTAATCTTTGATGTCTTTATGTCTTTATGTCTCTATGTATGGAAAGCTAGGAACATTTGATGCCAAATTCAAGGGATTGGAAACTTGTGTAAAATATTAAAACAAATCTGAGAATTAGTTTTGCCTGGCACCGCTAAGCAACTCAAAACCAGCTTTGGATCTTCCAATGCATCCAATATGTTCTAGCATGTTCAACTGTTCCCAATTGAAAACCAGGCTTCGTCTGACAAAATGTTTGGTCTGATCTTTGGGCTTATAATATTATTCATGTTCCTCATAGTTGGTACCCAAATGCCCATGCCTGAAGTTGGTATGTGGTCTGGACCCCCCGGTTTGGTGCAATGTTTTGCACTCTTCTTGGAACTGATGAAAACGTGTACGTATGGATTTGGGTGCTTGTGAATCCTCTCTGCCCGTGGATATTTTAAAAGTCATCTGGCAGCCTTGGAACTTCTGAAACTTGGCACTCATGACTTTTGGTACTTGTGATAGGGGTCCGTTGCCTCACGTCCTGAACCACTGTTGGCGCGCTGCTGCTTTTCAGTTGCACCACAACGGATTGCTGTCCCGCCTCGCAGAGGGGGATGCCTCTGGGCGCGCAGCTGCGCGTCCAGAGGTGAAAATGTGAAAGAGGTGAAATCCACTTTTTCACCTCTGTGCGCGTCGGCCGGCAAGTGCCCCGGGACCTGTCCTCCACCCGGACCCAGTTGTCCTCCACCCGGACCCAGTTGTGGCGCCCGACAACGAGGTCGCATCGGTCGATGTGACCATCGCCCTCGATAATCGAGCCGCGGCGCTGCATGCCGCCGACGACGGGAATAGCTGTCCAAGTATGCCCCCCCCCCCCGTCATTGAGCAGCTTGGCCAGCAGGGCAAGACAGCTTCGACCAACGTCTTCGTCGTGCGCTCCCTCAGTGTCTGGTATCGCGGGAATGAGGCCGTGGCGAAACAGATCGGCGACAGTCGCTTTTGTGCGAAGCTGACGCTTCAGCTGATGGTGAGTGACGCCCTGAGGCGGTCCCGTTACGCGCACGTCGAGCACGTCGCCGGGCGCCGGCAGGTGACGCCCTGAGGCGGTCCCGTGACGTGCACGTCGAGCACGGCACCGGGCGCCGGCAGGTGACGCCCTGAGGCGGTCCCGTGACGTGCATGTCGAGCACGGCACCGGGCGCCGGCAGGTGACACCCGAGGGGTCCCGTGCACGTGACGTGCCGTCGAGCACGGCACCGGGCGCCGGCAGGTGACACCCTGAGACGGTCCCGTGACGTGCACGTCGAGCACGGCACCGGGCGCCGGCAGGTGACGCCCTGAGACGGTCCCGTGACGTGCACGTCGAGCACGGCACCGGGCGCCGGCAGGTGACACCCTGAGACGGTCCCGTGACGTGCACGTCGAGCACGGCACCGGGCGCCGGCAGGATCAGCAGCCTGCGGTCGTGACGTATGGTGCGGGTAGGCAGGGCGTTGCGCCATACCACGGGGGGCCCTGTGCGGAGGGGGCGAGGGGCTCTCGATCGTCCCGCCCGGGGACTCCTTGTTACTCTGCACGGCCCGCTCACCATTCCGGCTTTGCGCCGGCGGCTGACGCTGCCGGCAGCAGCGTTGGGTGCCGGTCAGGTCATCAGATTGTGCGATCAGGTCATCAGATTGTGCGATCAGGTCATGTACGATCAACGAGCTATTGACGGTCAAGTGAGGTCACACAAAAACAGCGCAGCCACGCCTCTCGCTTTAACACGCGTCGTGGAGTGGGGGCGAAATCCGCCTCCTTCGGTTTTTCGTAGATGACTCCAGATTTTACCGGCAGATATACGCCATTGTTTGTGTACCTGCCAATAAATGAACGGCGCGTTGTTTAAAGTAAGAAAAATACAAATTGGCCGAAAGTTTTTCGAGTTAGGGGTCGCTAAAGTCAAAACGTTTTCTCAGCGCGAGACCACAAATATCCGCGCTGATGTGCTTCCCGTATATTGGCAAAAAGGAAGTGTTCTTGGCAAAACTAGCGACTTGTTTGATGTACATTGTCATGCTACATCGTTCCAAAGTCATGTCAAGTCACCGAGGTCAAGTCAGATCAAGTTCATGACAGGTTCACACACGCCTTGGAGGGGGAGGGCGAAATCCGCCAACCCCTCCGATGTTTCGGACTTTCGCAAGCATTTCCGCGCCCTCAAGCATTTCCGCAAAATGAGTTTTATCTATCTGTCGATATTGGCATGTTTTCTTCTTCTCAGTCTGCCAGAGTTCTGAGTTGCGTGTTCATCACATTTCCCTTCGGTGTATGATTATCATGTCTGACGCTGATGGTGAAAAATATATGTTTAAAAATCGGAGACGTTAATCAAAGACATTTCGATAAAAAAAATCAACCTGGAAATATCGCACACGAAGCCGTACATCTGGGAACGTGAGGATCGCTCACGTTTTGAATGGGACTTGTCGACACTTCACCTAGATACCAACACCGATACTTCAACATGTTTCGTGATTCCCCTTGTATCTTGACGATGAGGATCGACACTCCTTTCTTTCAAAAATGAAAATCCGAGTTTTGCTTGGGTGGCTTTAGGAACCAGGGTTCTATTGCTAAGCAGAGCTTGTTGCGTAAGCCCTGGCCCCAGCACCCGATCCATGTATTCCACTTCAACGGCAGAATTTTGGCCGAACGTTCATCGTGCCGCCAATACACCGACACGGCCGCCCGGTAGCTCGTCCCCGGCCTTATCGGGCCAGCTGCCAACTGACACTCCTGGCCGGGGGCTAAATGCGAGCGCGAGAGGCGACTCGAACCCTGTGTTACCAGGGCAGGCGAGACCAGTTCAGGCCAGCGCTCTAACAAATCGTCACGGTGACTATCACAAATTCTTGTAGCGTTTATGAACGTGGAAAGAAACTCCCCACGTTCTCTCCACCAGGCATTTTCGAAAAGTGATTGGTACGCTGCTTCGTCTCTGTGAAGCCTGTTTATCTTATATCACGGAGGAGACTTACTTAAATCTGCATCTTATTATAAACTTCGATCCTTAGTGTATGAACCAATGCATTTCCAGGTTTATGCGTTTATGGGTTTAGCGTTTATTCCAGGTTTATGCGTTTAGCGTTTATGAACGTAGAACATAATTCACCACGTTCTCTCCACCAGGTATTTTCGAAAAGTGATTCGTGCTCTGCTCCGTCTCTCTCAAGCCTGTTACGGTCTCCTCCCTGATGCCGACATCTCTCTTGCCCACCGGCACCAAAGCCGACACCTTAATCTACCTCGGAACCGCCACCAGGCCGGAAAGTATTGCGTTATATACGGATATTGACTACGGATATATGTACGGAGCGGGTATGGACAGAGGTGAAACAAGTGTCAAACCTGTCGCCTACACAATATCAGATCCCGCCAGGCTGTCACATGTTGACGGCTCACAGTTACACCAGGGTGCGAACGAGAATTATCCCTGATAGACGTTAGAATGGGAGAAGAAGAATGGTTTTCGGTATATTTATATTTATATATACATATATATATATATATACATATATATATGTATATATACATATATATACATATATATATATATGTATATATATATATATATATATATATATATATATATATATATATATATAATATATATATAAATATACAGAAAACAATTCTTCTTTCTTCCATTCTAGCGTCTATCAGGGATAATTCTCGTTCGCACCCTGGTGTAACTGTGAGCCATTAACATGTGACATTGCATATATATATATATATATATATATATATATATATATATATATATATATATATATATATATATATATATACACCAATTTGGCGTAAATTCAAGGAAGTATCACTATTCAGCAGCTTGTGTAACCATAGGCTGAAGTGACGCGCTCACTGCTCACGATACTGGTACAGGCTGAGCAGGACACTGATTTGGCGAACAAAAGTAATCTGAACAGTAAACTGAACAGCGAAGTTCAAAGTGGTGAAGCGAGCATGCTATCCACCCTAGTAATGCTGTATGCTCATGGCGTACACACTTCCGAAGAGTAAAATGAACAACATGTGGGCCACAGGTGTATAACTTTGCATCCTTTTGGGACGAAACTTGCTCCCCTACCAATGTTAGCTCTGCACTCCCCCCCCCATAATCCCAATAATTTCAACTTTTAACATTGGGCCCTATGTGGTATTCATCCAATACATTTGCGCCTGTCCATGCCTCTATGTAATCTGCATTCCCAATAATTTTTTATAAACCTACACTTATGAAAGGCCAACAGAGAAAACATATATAAAATTATAACATTGGCAATGTAATCATGAATTTCTCAACATGCTTCTCAAATTGGTCGCCTCGGCTCTTGGAAACCCACTCATTCAGAAGGATGTGGGGAATTTTCCCCCTTTCGTAAGCCACTGTGGCTGCTCAACGAATGCATCTTTTTTCTTCAGCGAATGGCACCCTTCAGTCTAGAAAAGGACCCTAGGATGATTTTCCTTCGGGACCTGATCGGAATTTTCCGCTGCTCATGTTGATTCTCATTAGGCACTTCATGATTTTTTGTGGTCGAATTCTATTGATTTAATTCCTCTGAGGTATATTGTCTGCATGATGTGTGTGTATGTGTGCATGATGTGTGCATATGTGTGTGCATGATGGGTGTGTATGTGTGATGTGTGTATGATGTGTGTGTATGAGGTGCGTGTATGATGTGTCTATGTGTGTATGTGTGTATGCGTGAGCATGTGCTTGCGCGTTTGTGTGTGCGTGTGCGTGTACATGTGTATGTGTGTATGTGTATATGTGCATGCGTATATGTATGTGAACATGTGCATATGCATGTGTGTATGTGTATGTGTATTTACATGGTTATGTGCATGTGTATTTGTACGTGCATAGGTATGTGTAAATGTATGTGTGTATGCATGTGCATATGTATATGTGTGTGGTGTGTGCATATAATGTGTGTACGCGTATGTATGTATGTGTGTTTGTGTGTGTATGATGTGCGTGTATGGTATGTATGTATGTATGATGTGTGTGTATATGTGTGTGTATGATGTGTGTGTATGTGTGCGTAAGATGGGTGTATGATGTGTGTGTGTGTGTGTGTGTGTGTGTGTGTGTGTGTGTGTGTGTGTGTGTGTGTGTGTGTGTGTGTGTGTGTGTGTTTGTGTGTTTGTTTGTTTGTTTGTTTGTTTGTATGTGGTATTACCTTGGGAAAAAAAGTGTGTGAGGTTAGAGGTTACACAGGTTAGACAGAGGTTAGAGGGAGAGACCCAGAGACAGAGAGACAGATAGACAGAGAGACAGAGAGAGGGAGAAGCAGACAGATAGACAGAGAGAGACAGAGAGACAGATACGTAGAGACAGAGAGACAGAGTGGAAGAGAGACAGAGAGACAGACAGAGTGACAGAGAGACAGACTGATAGAGAGACAGAGAGACAGAGAGACAGAGAGACAGAGAGACTGATAGGCAGGGAGACAAAGATAAATGAACGTTGATAAATGAAATGAACGTTGATAAATGAAATGAATGTTGATAAATGAAATGAACGTTGATAAATGAAATGAACGTTGATGAATTATAAATGAACGTTGACTGCGTTTAGTATAACGCATGGATGAATTATAAATGAACGTTGACCGCGATTGATAGTTGTGTTATATTTACGACCAACTGTTGCGTGACCAAAAGAAGTGGCTAAACACGAATACTGAAATGGCACATGTGCAGTAGCCTGTGTCGAGAATTGTCAGTGATGTTAACCAAAACGGCTACTGTTCTTATTGCCTTGATATGTGCCTAACAATTCAGCATAAAAATTAGATCGCCGGCAATCGGCATTTTTTTATCAGCATGCGTTTGAAAAAGAATCTGTTTTCGGCATTCGTCACCATATTGACTGTGAGAACCAATCCACATAAGTGGGTCAAATAGTACCTCTTTTTGATCGTCTCGACGAACTGAGTCGATTGAAACATAGCAATATTCTCGAAAAAAAATCGACAGGTAAGAAAATATCGGCTATCTTGTGTCTTCTAATGCACTAGCAAATCTCCATTTCCGGGCATACAAGGAACTATAAGGTTTAAACAAGTAAAAATCATGATACAGCCGCGGTTTCTGCACTTACTCAAATGGGGACTTCAGCATCACACACTGGACATAGAAATATAGATAAAGCTTTATATTTATTCGCTGCTTGAACTACATAGCAGCATGATCGAGGGAGGCTGCTTTGTACGCATGTGCATCACATACCAAATACAAGGCTATCTGAATGTCTCAACATGCAACAAATAGGTAACTATTCGTTGCACGCTGGGACATTTAGAGGAAAATCATATACGTTGGTGATAAAATGATTAAAATTCGCCGTGTTCATTGAAATTCGACGTCATCACCCCGAAACTTTGTTTTCCCCAAAGGGACATATGTCAGACAACAATCAATGAACACTGGAAATGTGCAAGACAAACATCGCGCGAAGGTGCGTAGCACATCTGACCGGACGGCATAGAGCACCACAGTTCTATCATTCATGGAGCTCACAGTCGTTTTAGCATATTCTCCACGACCCTCCTAGTTGCTAGCACGGACAAAAGCTGCTGGTGCATGTACCTACACTGTACCTAGCATATCATGGTCTGGGAGACACTGCATGCAAAAACCTCCGGCGTATAGTTTAATTAATTGTAGAGGTTTACCATCCGATGTGGTCTCGTGCGAAGGTGCAGCACAACTGGCTGGATGGCCCGGGGCATGTGCTGCGCCAGCTGCAGCTCACTCGGCTGCAGCATGGGGAAGTCGTGAGCATCGTGAAGCCGTACCTCCACTGCAGTGCCCGGTATGCTCACAGCGAAATGTCGCTCCAGACACATCTCTAGAGCGATGATAGAGTAGAGCGCCAGTTCGCTGTTGAACGTGTCAGGTGCACCCGGGGCAAAAAATGAGCGTGGAGACACCAGCATCCGTCCCAGGAGAACTCAGACTAAATGAGACCGCGGGGAGTTTGCAGGAGTCGATATCCTGGGACTGCGCCTTCGAACCGGCGCTCACTTGCCACACGCCAAGCTCCGAACTTGATGGCTATGTAGACATGCCAATGTCAGTTCCACAGTTTCCCGTGCACGGTCAGTCAGTTGAACAATGCATGAAACAGGTGTTGCTAGCTGCAAAAAAAAACGTGTATGGTAAGGAGAGAGGGACGACTACATCCGGGTTGGCTACATGAACCGGTAGCTTTTGCTCGTGCTAACAACTAAGAGGGGCGTAGAAAATATACTAAAACGACTGTGAGTTCCATGAAGACAGAATTGTGGTGCTCTATGCCGTCCAGTCAGTTGTGCTCCGTACCTTCGCCGATGTTTGCCTTGGATATACCAGTGTTCATTGATTGATGTCTGACATGTGACCTTTCGGGGATATATAGGCATCGATGGTCCCATGGTGATCACGGCGAACTTCAATGATGGCGAATTTTAATCATTCGTATCACTAACTTGTCTGAATTAGTCTGAACGTGATGTGGAAAGGCTATCTGAATGTCTCAACATGCAACGAATAGGTAGGTATTTGTTTTGTTATGCATATGCGTGCAAAGCAGCCTCCCCCAATCATGCTGCTATGTAGTTCAAGCAGCAATTAAATGTGAAGCTTTGTCTATTATCTATATGCCCAGTGAGCGATGCCGAAGTCTCCAAATGAGTAAGGGCAGAATCCGCGGGTGTATCTTGATTTTTACGTGTGTATACCTCAAAGTCCCTTGTGTGCCCCGAAATAGACATTTGCTGGTGTATTAGAAGACATAATATACCCGATAATTTCTTAACTATCGATTTTCCACAATAGTGCTTTACTTCAAACTACTCGGCTCGTCGAGACGATAAAAAGAGCTACTATTTCACCCACTTATTTGGATTGTTTCTCACAGTCAATATGGCGCCGAATACCGAAAATATAGAATTTTTAACGCATTTTGAGGAAAATGCCGATGGCTCAGCGATGTAATTTTGATGCCAAATTGTTAGGCACATATCAAGACAAAATAAGGACATTAGCCGTCTTTGATAACACCACTTTGAAAATCCTTGACACAGGCTAATGTGCAGCCAATCGGGATCTGTTATATACCTCTGATTTGAGCACTCACCAGCTATGTCCACGGCACACGGCAGCATTTGGCCCCAGTGACGTCACCATCACGTCGACCAATGAAGCACCGTATCCATGGCATACGCGCATACACACAAACCGGCACAGCCGCGCAACGGTGGCCGGCGCAGCCGACTCACCTGCCCACACTGAGCCAAGTGGTGGACAGTGAAGGATGCGGCGCGCGTGCAAGATGATCCTGTGGCTGCTGGCGGTCCCGACCGCTGGCGCCGTGCCGAACAGCCGACTGCTGCACAATCTCGCTGGCCGCAACCACACCCAGCAGCTGCTGAAGACGACGACGGCCGCCAGCGTCGTGCAATGCGCCTCCGCGTGCACGCGCGTCGCTGCCTGCGCCGACATCGCCTTCTCGGCCGACGGCAGCTGCCAGCTGCTCGAGCGCCAGCCGATTGGAAGGCCGACTGACTGTCGGTCCGGCTGGACAGGCAACGACGGCAGCTGCTACTTCATCGACACCGACAAGCGCAGCTGGGACGAGGCGGATGTCAAATGCGATGAGCTGTGGCCGGGCGCCCGTCTGATATCGCTGCTCTCGGCGGAGGAGGCCAGTTTCTTTGCGGGGCTCGCGGCGGGCGCCAGAGAGGGCGGGATCTTCATCGGCCTGTACCACTTGCCAACTATGAGAGCCGGCCAGTTCGAGTGGATCGACGGCAGCCCTACTAATTTCTCGCATTGGCACGTGGACGGCCCAAATGGCCCCATGGGAGAGAGGCTGGCTGTCTACGCTAGCCATCTTGCTGGTGACACGTGGTACGACGTTCCGACGTCCCAATCCCGCTACCAATATGCCTGTAAGTATGTCCACTAGACCCATACATAAGGCATCGGGAAGCTACCGACTTCCCAGATCGGGCCTATCCTTGACGTGACCTACAGTGTAAGTGATGAAGAGTCCTCACACTCAACTTTTCAACATCCTGGGCACAAGGAGCTACCGCGCGCAAAGCGATCCCTCTACATTCCTATCTAGAAATCTGCCGAGTGTTCAAGGTGGAAATGTTCATATATGAACACTTAACACATATGTTGAGGTGTGGCGCTGCAAAATAGTGATTCAAAGTAGCTCCTGGACTTGCTTATTGGAAGGCTGGAGTCTTGTCGACCTGTCGGTTGCCAATTGCATCGGGTGTGGAATGCGCGCAGCCTGTTGCACACCTGTCGTATCACTTACCTGTGGATGGCTCTGTGTGAATACATCAGATACGGAAGCTAGTGTATGTGACGCTGATGTGGAGTTGGATTGATGCGACAGCGAGAGTAATCACATCATTTCGAGACGTTCACAATATCTCAGCCACGTTGACTATTATAGGATACACATGCATATATATATATATATGTACATATGCATATATATCTGTATATATTATATATATATATATATGTGGTTGTAGTTTAAATGCTCTAAAATTGGCATTCATGACGGTTGGGACATTACTAATGATGCAGTACAGATGTCAGATCCGCCATTTGATACATACAGATGTCACCTCAGGTCACCTATATAGGAGCACGTTATTAGGTTATTACCTACTCCAGTTACCGGAACCGGGCTCCCATCCCGACTGCTCCGTTGGGCGGCTCGGCACAATCGGCTTCGCAAAGAAAGGAGTGAAATGCATGAATAAAGTATGGAAACGCTTAGGCACACAATGACAAACAGTAGATTTATGGATGTATATGGAGTAACATGTAAAGTGACATAAATCGCATGACAGTCATTTGTACTTATGACACATTCCAGTTGACCAAGTTTGGTTCCATTAGCCTATCATAAACGTGACCTGACTTCACATCGGCGACCTAACATGACTTTTAAATTATATAGCATAGCAATATGCATCAAACAAGTCGCTAGTGTTGTCAAGAACACTTTCCTATTGCCAATATACGGGAAGCGCATCAGCGCCGATTTTTGTGGTCTCGCGCTGCGAATTGTTTTTACTTTAACGGCCCCTAACTTCTCGGCCGGTTTCCATTTTTCTTGCTTTAAGCAATGCGCCGGTCATTTCTAAGCAGGTACGCGAAAAAAATTGGCGTGTATCGGCCGGTACAATATGGAGTTATGTACGAAAAATCGGAAGGATTGGCGGATGTCGTCATACCCCCTCTATGGCGTGTGGTAGCCTGTTATGATCTTGACCTGACTTGACCTCAGTGACTTGACGTGACTCTGGAGCAATATAGCATGACAATGTACCTCAAACAAGTCGTTACTTTTGCCAAGAACATTTCCTTTTTGCTAATATACGGGAAGCGCATCAGCGCCGATATTTGTGACCTGCCGCTGATAAATATTTTTTACTTTAACGACCCCTAACTCGAAAAACTTTCGGTCGATTTTCATTTTCTTACTTCAAACAACGCGCCGGTTTATTTATTGGCAGGTACATAAACAATGGCGCATATCGACCCGTAAAATCTGGAGTTATCTACGAAAAGCCGGAGGGGTGGGCCGATTTCCCCCCCTCATCCAGTGCGCGTGTTAAAGAAGAGAAAAACAACCGAACCGAAGCTAACCTAGCATAACCTTCAATGTAATGGAATGTTTTCTTATCCCCAAAAACGTTCTTGTCAAAATTTTGTAAACTTCTAAAACCCAACCGGACCTAAACAAACCTCGGATAATTCCAACCTAAAACTTCATTAAATATAAAAACTGTTTTTATTATAGTTCGTGGATCAGGCGTGTGATAGAGAGAAAGTGGAAGAGGTGCTCGCGTAATGTTGGATGTTCGTCGTTGAGAAGTGTCGTGATGTTTAGTGGGATGTTGTTCATGTTGCAGTGATTTGTGATGGGTTGTCTTTCTGTGTTGTATTTGATGCAGTGTATGAGTATGTGTTTAATTGTGAGTGTTCGTTGACATGTTGTGCATTGTTGTCGTGGGAGTTGTTCTAAGAGGTAGGAGTGCGTGTGTACAGTGTGTCCGAGCCGTAATCGTGTTAGTATGCGTTCTTCTTGTCAAGTGTTTTGGTTGATGGTGTGCCAGAGTTAGTGTTTTTGGTGTATTTCGTGTAGTTGCGTGATTGTTGTGTCCCATGTTTGTTGAATGTCTTTGTTGATTGCCCGGCGTATTGTGGGGTAGTAGTCTCATTGTGAAAGTGGGCAGGGTGTGGTTTGTTGTAGTGTTGTGGCTATGTTGGCTTCGGTGTCTGCGTGTTCGTTGCCGTGTATGTTTGTGTGACTTGGGATCCAGAGAAGTGTTGGCCGTTGTGGTATGGTGGGTTGTTTGTGAATGCGTAGTATTTTGGGTATGAGGGGGTGTTTGTATTTGGTGTTGGGTGTTATGCTCTGTAGTGCTGATTTTGCGTCTGTGGCTATGATGTTGTGTTCAATTTTGGTGTTGTAGATGGTGCAGTATGCCGAGAAGATTGCGAATAATTATGCTGTGTATGTGGATGCTGTGTCGTGCAGACGGGCGCGTAGCATGACCCGCGGCGGCGCTGCGTTGGTGTACAGCACCGCCGCTGCGCCCGTCTGCTGTGTATGTGATTTGGAGCCGTCTGTATATATGATGTTGTAGTTGGCGTCCTGTGCTGTGAATTGTAGGAATAGTTGTTGTATTTCTGCGTGTGTGTATGTGTCTTTTGGCTTGTCAATGAGGAAGTGTGTGTTGGGTGTCGGCTGTTTCCACCATGCGATGGGTTGTGGGTGTGGTGTTGTCGTTGGGAGTGTTATGTGTAGTGCGTTAGCGTGTCGGTGTATGCTGCAGCCTATTGTGGTTTGTAGTCGTGTGGAGTTCATGAGTTGGTGTCTGCGTGCTGTGTGGAGTTTTAGTGCTTGTGTGCATGGGTGTTGTTTTGTGAGTTGTGTTTTGTAGTGGTATCTAAGTAGTGCTTCTGTACGTCTGTGCTGTAATTCTGGGATGTGGTGGAATATGTGAAAAGCGTAAGAAGGTGAGGTGGTGAAGGCTCCTGTGACTATTTGAAGAGTTCGTCGTTGAATAGAATCTATAATTTTGAGGTTTGATTTAGCTGCGTTTTCAAAGAGTGGGGATCCGTATTCCAGAATTGGCCGAATGAGTGATTTGTAAAGGGTCAGAAGTGAGTTTCGGCCTGATCCCCAGTGTGTGCCAGAAAGTGCTTGTAGTATGTTGATTATTTTTTAGGCGCGTTTTTGTATGTTTAGGAAATGTGGCCGAAAAGTTAGTTGTTGGTCTAATGTGATACCTAGAAATTTTGTTGTGGTGACAAAGGGAATGGGTGAGTTGTTTATTTTTAGGGGTCGTAGGTTTGTGTCCCTGTTGTAGCCGAAAATCATACATTTGGATTTCAGTGGTGCTATATGGAGGTTTAGTGTGGCAAGTTTGTTGTTGAGTTCTGTTAGTGCGTGTTGTAGTACTGTTAGTGCGTGTGCTGGTGCTTTTGTTGATGTCCATAATACTATGTCGTCGGCGTAGACTGCAATTTTGGTCGAAAAGTTGTCGGTGACGGCGGAATTTAGGGCTAAAATGAAGAGTAGGGGACTGAGGACTGAGCCTTGCATTAAACCGGTGGTGGGGAATTTGGTGTCTGAGTTGCGGGGCCCAATTTTTACTTGAAAAGATCTGTTGAGTATGTATAATTGGAGGTAGTGTATCCGTCTGCCTTGTATGTCGATGTTGTGTAAGTGTTGTAATAGTGCTGCTATGTTGATGGTGTCATAGGCTTGTTTTAGATCCAGGAAGACGGCGGTCGTGGAACGTTTCCTGGCCGCAGCTTCCTGGATGTTTGTGATCAGGTAGGTGAGGTTGTCTAAACATGATCGATTGGGAAGGAAGCCTGATTGAATAGGAGAGACTAAGTGCTGTGTTTGAATGATATAGAGGAGACGTTTTTTAAACAAATAGTTTGTGAAAGCAGCTAGTGAGGGCAATAGGGCGATAGGAGATGCAAAGAGTTCAGTCTGTGTTTGGTTTAGGTATAGGTAGGAGAGAAGCGTGTAGCCAGGATTGTGGGTATGTACGTGTGGTCCATGCGGTGCTGTAGGTGTTGAGTAGTGTGTGTAGTGCTGATGTTGGTAGGTGTTTGAAGAAAGAGTAGTGAGTGTTGTCCGGTCCTACACATGTGTTACCTGTCTGTGTGATTGCTAGTTGTAATTATGCAAGTGTAAATATAGTGTTGTAGAGGTGTGTGCGTGTGTGTCTGATTGGGGGTGGGGTCGTGCCAGTGTAGATGATCTAAGATGGTAGTGGTCTGCGAATATGTTTGCTATTGTTTGGGGGTCTGTTGTGATGTTGTTGTTGTGTCTAAGTGTGATGGCTTTGATTGGGGGTCGTTGTCGGTGTTGAAATGTTTTCAAAAGTGTCCAAATTTCGCCTAGAGGTGTAAATCTATTAAATTTAGTGCTGAATGTGTTCCAAGAAGTCTTTTTTGCGTCTTTGATGATGGTCTTACATTGTGTTCTGAGTTGTTTGTATGTTGCTAGTGTGTCTGGTGTGCGTTGTCTCGTGTCTATGGCGTGTATGATTCCTCGCGCAGATCGCCCGGTGGCAGTCATCATTCCACCAGGGAGCCGCGCGAGGTTTGTGTTGACGTCGTGGTTTTGTTTGTGGTATGTGTTGGTGTGCTGTGGTGATGATTATGTCTGCGAATTGTTCTGGTGATAGTTGGGGTCTGTGGGCAGTCTGGATTGCTAAGGATTCTGAGAAATGGTTCCAGGATGCTTTTTTGAGGTTCCACCGGCCTGGCTGAGGGTTGGGTGGGCCGGTGGTCGGGATTTGGTCAAAGGTAATGGTGATGGGTGCGTGGTCGCTAAAGTGTGTGTCAGGGTCGGATGTCCAGGACAGTGTGAGGGCTATGAGGAAGAAGCAAGGGTGACGTCTGGGGTTGTAGGCAGGAGGGAGTTGATAGGTACTAGGTAGGTTGGTGAGCCGGTGTTGAGTATTGTGAGATTATGCTGTGTGGCTATTGCGGTGAGTGTGTGTGCTCTGTGATCAGGTTGTGTTGTGCGGGTGTCCCATAAGGGGTGGTGTGAGTTGAAATCTCCGGTGAGAGTAACAGGTGTGCGAATTTGGCCAAGTGCTTTATTTAATTCCGAAAGTGTTTCTGTGTTCCGCGAGGGTGGATCGTAGATGTTGATAAGTGTGTATGCTACGTTGTGTACATGAATTTCAGTTAGTAGTATGTCTGCCGTGGTGTCGAAATGTATCAGGCGGTGAGGGGTCGTGTTCCTAATGTATGTGCATACACCGCCTGATCTGTGTGGGTTGTGTGTGTCGTGTCTGTGTATTGTGTATTGAGGAATGTGAAAGCGATATGGGTCGTGGGGTTTGAAGTGTGTTTTTTTAATGCATAGTGCTATAGGGTTTGTTTGTAGTGCATAATGTTTAAATTCAGGCCAGTGTCCAATGAGTCCATGTGTGTTCCATTGTATTATTTTGTTCATTGTTTGTATGTGTTAGCGCGGGTGTGTGGGCGTTTAGGTGATGGTTGTTGTTTGGTTGTGCTCTTGGTTGGCTTGCGTGGTTGAGTAGTTGGTGGCGTCGCGTTTGGAAGGGTCGTGTTGTCTGAGTCGGTTGCTCTGTGTTCTCGTTCCGTCTGCTCCTCCGGGTCTGTGTACTGATCTGTGTGTGCGTGTGGTGTAGGTGGTCTGTCCAGTGTGTGTGTGGTGTGTGGGGATGCTCCGGATGCTGGTTGTTGTTCCGGTGGCGGTGGTGGGCGGTAGGTTGGATTAGGTATGTTTGGGTGTGCTTGACGGTGGTTTGAAGGTCCTGGTGTTGGTGGTCTGGTTTTGCGTGTGTTTGAATTAGGTGGTGTTCGGTTGTCCTGGGGTTATGGTTGTTTTGCGTTGGTGTTTGTGTTCTGTCCCGGTTGGTAGCGTGTTGTCAGAGGCGGGTAAAGATCGTGTGTGTGTGGTGGTGGTTGTTGTTGCTGTGTGTCCGGCTGTGTGCGACGAGCCGGCCACGCCGCCGGCGGGTCCAGGACCGACGCCCTGGCCCCGTACGGGTCCATGCCCTCGAGGTGGATCCGGCGGAGCACCTCGCGCTCCGCCATCCACCGAGGGCAGGACCCATCCGAGGCTACCGTGGTCCCCCCCCCGCAGGCGGCGCAACACAGCTCGCCGCTGTCGCACGTGTCTGTTGTGTGTTGTTGTGCGCAGCGGCCGCATGTGCGTGCGTTGGCGCGGCACCCCCTCGCGGAGTGGCCGTAGCGCTGACAACGCTTACAGCGCCGCGGGAGGGGTGCGCGAGGTGTGACGGGGTACCGTAGGTACCCCGCTTTGATGTGTGTTGGTGGAGTCCTGGTGGTGAAAGTCAGTATTAGTAGGTGATTTGTGGTGAAACCCGGCCTCGGGGGCGGCCGGTACACGGCGGAGACAGCCTGGCCCCCAAGCTTGAGGGCCAGCGTCTCCGCCGGTATACCGGCCAGCTCCCGGGCCAGGATAGTCCCCTGGCTGGCGTTGAGGTGTGCGGCTGGTGTGATAGTGATAGGTGTGTTCTTGATGCTTTTAATTCTGGTGAGTAAATGACCGTCAGTTTTATCGTTTGCCTGTATGAGGAGCGCCTCGGATCTAAGTGGTTTGGCGTGTAGTGGCGCCCCTGTGTATTGGGAGATTTTTCCCTCCATCAGCCAGGGGTCCAGGGTGCTCATTGGCTCCCCGTCCCCCGGCGGCAGATGAAAAAATATCCCGTGGGTGTTGGTTCGGTGGTGATCATGTTCGTGTTGGTGCTGGTCGAGTTTTGTTGTCTTGTGGTGTTGGAAAAGAGTGTAGATGGCAGGTGCGTGACAAACGGTACACTTGACAAAATTTGGCGGAGGGTAAAGAAGGGCGTGGAGAGAGCCCGACAGGTGTAACAGAGGGGGCAGATGAAGACGAAGAGTACACAAAGAAATCAGAAACTGTGCTTGAAGGGAGCACGAATAGACAGATCAGATAAAGATCGTGCAGGGGGCACTAGAGGGAAGATCGGGTGTGGGTTGGGGGGTTCCTGGGGGGGGAGTGGCAGCACCGCCGGACTGACCTCGTCAAGTAGATACATATATACTTGTTCCTGACAGGGTAGAAGATGGAGATCGAAGAAGCAGGTGTGGAGATTCGAGCTGAACTTGGAGTGCTGCAGAAGAAGTTGAGCGTAGAAGCAGGTGCAGAGGGTAGAGTTGAGTCGAGCTTGACGAGGCTGGTCTTGAGGTGCTGAAATGGGCAGGAGGGTAGTGTTTGAGTGCAAGGAGTGGGATGTGATGTCAGGTTGTGTCCGTGTGTATAAGTGTGTTCTAGGCCTGTGTTAGTGGCTGGTGGCAGGTGGCTGGTGGCTAGTGGCAGGTGGCTGTTGGCAGGTGCTTCTGGCTCTTCTGGGTGTAGTAAGTTGCAAAGGTTACCTTAGGTTACGTTATTAGGCTTGTTAGATTGTATGCTACTTTGATTTTCTCAGGGAATGTTACGATATCTCATTTTAACATGTATTTTACATTGTGTTATCTGAATGTGAGACCATTTTTGGTATGATTGTGCTTGTCAAGTGATGAGTAATTATTGCCAGAGGAAATGATTAGTCACATCGTCTTAATCATGTTGGCAGAAATTGTATTGGAAAAATTGAGAAACTATTCTAATACACAAATTTACCAAAGTTTTGTCTTAAGAAACATATGAGTGGTTATCTGATAATTCATCCTCATAAAAATTAAGTGTGTGTAATGATTTATCTCCATAGCTCATTGGTCCTGCTAAGTAATTCATCAGGAATAAATATTTAACAATTCCAAGTCACAATACCCATGGTATACATATCTATTGTACATATGTTTCTTCCCTTCAGGTAATTTTCTATTTGTTGGTTTTTTCCTCACTGTGATATTTGGAAAGGTAGTTAGCATGATGCGGCAAGTCATTTCCTCTGTACTTGTATATTTCTTAGGTGGCAGTAAAAGTAACACCATAAAAAGGAGCTTTGGGTTGGGTTATATACCATAACAAATAATATTAATTAAAAGGAAAAATTCAACACAGTCTAGACTAACCTAGACTAACTTCTAATGTAAGATAAAATTGAGGAAGATAGATAAAAATATAACAATTTTTCTTCTGAAGTTTCAAATTAAAAACCTACCCTAAGCAAACAGCAGAAGTTTCTTTTGAAGAACAAAAGGAACTTGAGGAACAAAGAGCATTTTTTGCAACTAAGAAATTGACTAAACCTAGCCTAACACCTTTACTTGCTTACAGCAGGCAACATGTGTCTACAGCCTGTCTTGTGAATATATTAAAGCCCAATAATACTGTACATACAGGTTGTGTTAATAAGAGAAAGTATTGATGATGCCAAACACCTGTGTGGAATATTGTTCCCCTTGGTTTGTCATTCACCAAATCTGGAATGTCTCAGGCATTGGTGTTGAATGTGAATATCAGTAAATGTGTTGTTTAAGGCTGTTGCAGAATATCAAGAAAAGTAAAGCACACTACATTTATTGCCATAAGCATAACCAGGTGACCACTAATTTTGGCCATGAATCCCATATTTTTTAGTGACAAACCAAGGAATATAGAAACTTCAAGTGTGTGGACTGCACTATATGCTGAATATTACAGTAAATTTTTAGAAAAACCTATGAAGCTAACCTGATCCTGGATCATTTGCTTGCATGCTGCTGTTTGATTCCCTCCTCCCTAATAACGTTGGATCTCTTGCTGTCTATTCATGATTGGTAGCATAAAGTCAACATCACTTCAAAGGTAACAGTTCTTAACCCGTCCTGTCTCGGGGGTGTCTTCAACCGCCCCCCTCAGATTTTTCGCGGATAGCGGACGAACGGCGTGCGGCAGCGCGCCCAAATTTGGCATATCTTTTGCCACATCAATTTGACATGCTGATTCAAAATTTTTAGGTCACGTCATCTAGGTTCAACGAGTTAGACAAGGTCAAGCGAGGTCACCTCCAAAAATGTTCAACCAGTAGTCACGCTTTAACGCATGCAAATATTTTAATGAAACTGTCAGCGTTTGCTTATCTTTACGGATGCAACAAAACGTACGAGGTACATTTGTCATTTTTTCCCTTTTTGACTACATGTAAGTTTTGCGCATTTGCCACATTGCAGTTTAACCACAGGATTCTGGCTAAAGGAAGCAGTTTTTATTAGTGCAAGTTGACTTCCAACAACATTTCTCGGTCTGCTCTACCCAATGGAAAAGGAAAATGAATGAAAACTTGAAAACTCAAAATGTTAAATTTTATTAAAAAAACGTTTTATTTTTTTGTGGGAACAAAATATAGCCCTGGGCGATTTCGCTGTCCGTTTCTCATTCCAAATAAATTTTTTTTTTTAATAACATATCCCCAAAATGAACTTGTCAGTGTAAAGGACATAAGTAAGTCTTGAAAAGTCGTGAAAATCTAGCCACCTGGTGATGTCACGTTTGGAGGGGGAAATGTGGGGGGTTGACCCGGGCCTTACTCGTCGAGCACTTTCCGATGACACCTCTTTCGTTTGTGTGCGATGCTCAGTTTGGATTTTAGAGGGGGTCTTCACCCCACCCCCCCCACCCCACCCCTATACGGGGTGGGATGATTTGACAGGAAAGACGGCGCTGGTTAAAGGTTCAAATACAACTTCCACGACTTGCTTGCGCTGGTGTACCCTTAGATCAGAGCTTCAGCTGCGCGACAGTTCGGAATGATTTTCACGGCCCACTCTGGTGGATTGAGCGAGGTGGATTTCAGCATTTCATTTACCCAACAATAACTGAATAAGCCAAAACAGTTGGACACTTCCGAGGAGGCTCAGCGTCTTCACAAATCCAAAGGCTGTGGAATCTCACCAACCTTCAAGTCGTGGCGGGGCGCCGAGTTTGTGAACGCTCCACTGTTCAACAGCACCCAAGTGCCCCACATTTTAGCAGATGCATGGAACATCATGTGCCATCATGTGCCATCATGTGCCATTAGTGCCATCATGCATGGGTGTCGTGACGGATTTTGGATGGGGTAGAAACCATTTATATTTATATAAACATTTATAGTTATTTTTATGCAAAGTAATTCTGCAAGATACTCAATCATTCTTATCTTGTTAAAGTACATAAAGCTTCGAGCGACCAGGCCCCTAGGGCACAAATATGCTATGTTAGCTGGGATAGGTAGGCATGCCCGCTTTCAGTCATTCAACACTCCCCTCTTATAATTTATATTGGGTCGGAGTATGGTGGGCTTTGATGATAAGCCTGCATACGTCAAAGGACGTGACCTCTTAGTGAAAGTTCTCGACTAGGCAACGTCCACCAGAGCCAGAGGAACGCCTATAAAAATGTGCATGTGTATCTGGAAGGGAGCAAAACCCTTGAACCATGAAAAGTTAGGGGCCATGCCACTCCTCCCCTGTTTCCACACCTATGATGTTTACTCGTCTTGCCAATGCCCGCGGATTCAGCAACTTGGCAATGGGAGTGGCATATCCAAGGGGATAAAAGAAAACAAAAACCATTATCGGTTTAGGGTACTTTATAATATCATGTTCAGGTTCTACCGTATCCAGATATGAGTATTATAATAAGTGGCATTAATTTCTATACCACTCGATCCGACTAAAAACAGCTGGCTGTACCCACACTTCGCGGTGAAGGCGGAGACAATAATTTGCCTTCTCATGTGGTGACCAGCATTATCTATATGATGCTGCTTGGTAAATAATGCATTTAAGACAAGGTTTGTTTCATATGAAAGAAGAACAATAAGTAGAGTCCCGTACACCCGTATCATCTGCACCAAATGGACATTGTCCTCGCAGACATCGTTGCGATGTTATTTCAACTTTAATCAAATTTGACGATATATAGCGGCAGTGTGAGTTCATCAGGAATATCTTCATTGAAACGAGCGAACAATTCTGAAGGTGTTCCGGGGGGGGGGGGCATTTTTAGTTCCTACCATTCTTTGATCAAAATATTAAATTTCACATGCGACCACATCATGCTTCCGGCGTTCCGCATGCTTGAGCTATAGGGAATTCCGGACACACGACAACATTATAACAAAATCTGACGATTACTCACGACCATCATACTGGAGTCTAAGTGATATCAACTGATCCAGAAATCATGAATGTATCCGTGGGGCAATATCCCTAGATAGCATACTTTCTCTGTTTTTGACAATTATCTTCAAGATTTTGCAACTAGCGGCTGCGACCACCATGTGACCCAATGGCGTGCTTACAGTTCCAACATCCGCCGCTAGGTGCAAACGAAGCGCCACCAGTAGCGTGGCCGCGCGCGTCCCCTATCCTGTTTAGGAAGTTGATACTGATTCATACCGCGCCCCCAGCAATGATTGGAACGAAGTTTCTGAAAAGTGTAAATGTTAGAAGTTATATTAGTACTTGAGGGTAAGATACATCGTAAATATCTCATCTCCTTTCACTACAATCATTGCAACAGAGCTCCTTCTAACACTTCTAATCTCCAGCTCATCATGTATTTCCGAAGCCCGAAGTACGCAGCGAGCAAATGCTACTTGTCTGCAGGGCTCGAGTGCTGGACCGCTTTCTGAAGTGCCAAAGTTTGGCCGCCTGAGGTATGCAAGTCGGAAACGGCGTAGGCTGTGTTTTTAACTGCACGACCGCAGGGCATTTGACTACGTGACGACCGCACAAGGGAATACCTACGGCTGACCAGTGATGGATATTGTAGACTGGCACGCGACGCATAACTGTGAAGCGGCGCAGTCTACCAGTCATTATTGGTGTGGAGGAGCACAGCCTACGCTCCACGGCGCCACCAATAGTTCAGGGTCACCTAGCACTTTTGACTGCATGCGAGTGTGCATACCAAGGCCATGTTTACCACACAAGAAGTACCACATGTTTTGCGTAGATAGAGCTTCCAACCTAAGCGCAATGCATTGACCGTTTCCTAGTCAGTGATGCTGATTCATGAGATGTGAGACTCAGGAGATACACCACTGCAATGGGGTAATGCAGTGCTCTGGCGGCAGCATGTTAATTTTAGCAGGAGACGAAACCTGGTGGAATACAAAAGCTTTCGAAATGTTTCAAAACACGCGCACACACGCACACACACCTTCATGCACACACATACACCGCTTGCATGCTATTTTATCTGGTAAACGATTCAGATTCATGTAAACTAGCTAGCCATTTGCCCTGATAGTTCTTAAAAGTACGGCATTGAAGTCGGTTTAGCTTTCACGCCACATACATACCGGGAAGGCCGATCGCACTGAACTTCACACTATCGACTTCACGTGGGCAGACAATTCTAGAATGGCGGCGGTCCTGGGAAGCATGTGTTAATGGCTCCGTGGAGCGGTAGTTATGGTGTCCATGCTGCATTCCGGCGTATGAAATATGGTATTAAATGCTGCTATATCACCAATAATGACAAGCGGTCGCACACGAAGAATGACGGCATGGTCGGTGCCCTTTCGTGCTGGAGCAATTTGGACCAAAAGCCGCCGCTTGTACGATGAGCTGGACGATAGGAGAAATAGTTTAGCTGCACAGTGAATGATGGTGAATAATGCACAGTGAAGTGAGTGAATAGTTGGAGAGTGGCCTGAAGATCTGGCTCGATCGATGTGGATGTTGCGGCTGTCGAGCTGCGCAGGGAGGCCCGCGCTGTCCGTTAACACGCGCCATGGGGGGCCTACGAAAATTACGGGCACTGGAAGGGGTGGATTCCGCCCCCCACTTAAGATCTCGGCTCCCATTAAGGCTAGGGGAACGATATTGGCAGGGTGGATGGGCACGATAGATAACTCTATTGTGTGCAAATGTCGTGCCCTAAGGTCAATATCGTCACGGTCAAATGAGGTCAAAGGAGCAAAATTGTCTGGTTTTGCGTGGCTTGGCTTGTCTTTGGAATGGATCGCTGTGATTGTTTGTAAATGCTCCAGAGTTGGCATTAATGATGCTTTAGACATTACTAATGATGCAATGCAGGTGTCAGATCCGCCATTTAACCTCAGGTCAACAATGTACGAGCACTTCATCAGGTCATTACCTGATCCGGGCTGCCCACCTGACTGCTCCGTTGGGCGGCTCGGCACAATCGGCTTCGCAAAGAAAGGAGTGAAGTACATGAATGAAGTATAGAAACGCTTGGCACACAATGACAAACAGTAGGAAGTGTAGGGAGGAACATGCAAAGTGATGTCAATCGCATGACAGTCATTTCCATTAATGACAACATTCCCGTTGACCATGCTTGGTTCATTAGCGTGTCATGATGACCTCGGCGACCTAACATGAGTTTTAAATTATATAGCAAAACAATATGCATCAAACAAGTCGCTAGTGTTGTCAAGAACACTTCCCTTTTGCCAACATACGGGAAGCGCATCAGTGCAGATTTTTTGTTGTCTGGCGCTGCGATTTAAAGAAAAAATTAACGGTCCATAACTTAAAACCTATTCGGCCGATTTTCATTTTTCTTACCTTAAACAATGCGTCTGTCATTTCTAAGCAGGTACAGAAAACATGGCGCATATCGGCCGGTATAATATGGAGTTGTGTACGAAAAATCGGAGGGGTGGTCGGATTTCGCCATCCACCCCTCCAGGGCGTTTGCTAGCCTGTCATGAACTTGACCTGACTTGACCTTGGTGACCTGACATGACTTTGAAATAACGTAGCATAACAATATACATCAAACAAGTCGCTAATGTTGTGAAGAACACTTCCTTTTTGCCGATATACGGGAAGCGCATCAGCGCCGATACTTGTGGTCTGGCGCTGATAATTTTTTTTTGAATTTACTGACCCCTAACTCGAAAAAATTCGGTCGATTTTCGTTTGTCTTACTTTAAACAATTGTCGTTCAATTCTAAGCAGGTACACAAATAAACCCTTATATCGTCCGGTAAAATCCGGAGTTATCTACGAAGAACCGGAGGGGTGGGTGAATTTCACCCCCCCCCCCCTCCAGGGCGCGTTTTAAGAAATTGGTTCCACTGACCGCGCTAACAATTAAGAAATGGTAATATTGATCTCAGCTTGACAGATGAGGCGTTTGGTATCGAACGCGACCACATTCGCTCATATTGGCATTTTGGTGATTGTTCTCATGCCCTAGATAGGATAGAAATATGAAGGCAGTGGAATAATTTGCCCCACAACCCAGGTATCGGCAACATCACACCTGCTCACATGCCAAAAAATGAGAAACATCGTAACGGCTGGCCAAATAACGTCCTTTGCTTGCCATGCTAAATATTATGGCAAAGATAGCATTACATCAAAATCCGAATCCATATGTATGGAGGTAAAAGTTACGTAATGCATAAGTAAGTGCAAGGTGTAGTTTTCAACTTAGGCCAATTACTAACTTACACTACTTTAAACTAACTTAAATGCAGGCCCGAGTATCGGTAAAACATTCACGACATTGAGGACAATAGACAAACCGGAAGTTGGACAGAACGTCATACCAGCGCTGAGGCAATAATATTAAGATGCACCAGTATCACAGAATCGTGCTTGTCATCCGGATGAGCTTGCTGCTCCTCAGAAGCAAATATTGATCATGGGGCGCTGTCCTTGCCCCTTGACCCTGGTATGGGGACAAATCACGCATGGTAACTGAGCCGCAGGCATTCGATAGCAATGTCAGTCAAACGTCGTACGCATCCCTGAAATCCTCCAGATTTTCTAGGTTTGAACTTCCCAGTGTCCGATGCGCTTCTCTTGGAGCACGCGCTTCCGTTTTTCCCTTTCTACGCCTTCACGTGTATAATCTATTATCAGCATTACGTTTTGTGATTGTACGCGAAAGACCGGGATATAAAGAAAATATATAAAAAGAAAGTATATATCTCTATATATATACATGTATATATGTATATACAGATATATATATATATAGAGAGAAATATATATATATATATATATATATATATATATATATATATATATATATATATATATATATATATATATATATATATATATATATATATATATATATATATATATATATATATATATATATAGAGAGAGAGAGAGAGAGAGAGAGAGAGAGAGAGAGAGAGAGAGAGAGAGAGAGAGAGAGAGAGAGAGAGAGAGAGAGAGAGAGAGAGAGAGAGAGAGAGAGAGAGAGAGAGAGAGAGAGAGAGAGAGAGAGAGAGAGACTGAGAGAGAGAAAGAGAGAGAGTGATAGAGAGAGAGTGAGTAAAACAGACACACACAGATGCACGACACAAACACGCACACATACCGGCGTGCGCACGCAACATGTAGATGGATACGCCCAAATAACCCAAAATGTGTCCACGTCAATACATGTAGAGGCATCAAAGATATTTAAGGTTCGTGCATATTGAAAGCATCTAAAATGCATACCTGCTGCGCTATGCAACTATATTTAAGATGAGTCAAATGGTGCTGCTTTCCATGTACATTCCCAACAAAAAAGAGAACGCACTACTAACACAGGCACAATTCAAAAGAAAGTAACTCACACTGCAACACCACGCGCTGAGCTGCAGATGGTTGGCAGATCAGAGGCGGCACTGTTCGCTGGGCCGACGGCAGATGGGCAGCCTGGCTCGACAGCAGTTGGGAGTCCTGGCCTGACAGCTGGGCAGCCAGGGCCGACGGCAGCTGGGAGTCCTGGACCGACAGCTGGGAGTCCTGGACCGACGGCAGCTGGGAGTCCTGGCATGACAACTGGGCAGCTTGGGCCGACGGCAGCTGGGCAGCCTGGGTCGACAGCAGCTGGGCAGCTTGGACAGACAGCAGCTGGGAGTCCTGGGCCGACGGCAGATGGGCAGCCTGGCTCGACAGCAGCTGGGCAGCTTGGACAGACAGCAGCTGGGAGTCCTGGACCGACAGCAGATGGGCAGCCTGGACCGACGGCTGCTGGGGGGCTTGGACCGACGGCAACTGGGCAGCCTGGACCGACAACATAAAGCACTTTTTGGGGACAGCAAAATAGTTCTTTATTTTCTACAAGCTGAGTAAAGTGTCTAGCACAATTGGTGCACTGGAAGTAAATGGGACTATATTGGGTGAAGATAGTGAGATGGTTGTGGAGCTGAGTAAGCAGTTTTAACCAGTGTTTACAATGGAAGATATGACCAACTTGCCGACCGTACACCATAGTTCAGTGACATGTGATCGGATAAATGATGTTTATTTCATTTATAGTGATGTTGTTTTTGATCATATCAGGAAAATAAAGCCAAACAAGGTAGCTGATGAAATGTATGCTCGGGTATTGCGGGAAGCTGAAACGGAACTGGTGTTTCCATATCATATTTTGTAGATCAGTTTCGCAAAATGAAATTCCAACAGATTGAAAAAGGGCAAATGTAGTTCTTATTTTATAGAAAGGAGAAAGAGGGAAAGTTGAAAACAATAGGCGAGTAAGTCTCACATCCACAGTCTACAAAGTACTCGAATCAATCATCAAGGATAGAATAGTTAGTTGCATGGAAGGAAACAGATTGATTCAAGGTGCTCAACATGGCTTTGGAGAAGGGAGATCGTGTCTCTCAAATCTCTAGAATTTTTTAACTTCGCCACAGAACAATTTGATCAGGGAACTCAGGTTGATGTAGCATATCTTGACTTTAGTAAGGTCTTTGACAGGGTACCCCATAAACGGTTAATGACGCAGCTTCAGGTACATGGTATTGCAGGTAGCATCTTAAAATGGATAGAGTTGTGGCTTTCAGATACACAGCAAAGGGTGTTGCTAAGTGGTACAAAGTCATCGTGGCAAAATGTTCTTCGCGGAGTCGCCCAGGGGTCAGTACTGGGGCCACTACCGTTCATTGTATTTGTAAAAATTATTGAAAGTGGCCTAAGCAGCAAGGTTTTAAAATTTGCGGATGATTTGGAGGTCTTTTGGGCAATAACAGGTCACAATGGGCATATCTCGCTGCAGGAAGACTTAGACGAACTTGTGAAGTGGTCCGAAGAATGATGAATGGCAAATGAAATTTAATTTCAATAAGTGCAAAATCATGCATGTAGGTAAGCAGCACATGAAGGCTCCATACTTGATGGGTGGGCAAGTGCTATCAGTGACTCAACAGAAGAAGGATTTAGGTGTTATTCTAAACACAGAATTGGGGGTATCAGAACAGACCAAGGAAGCCAAGAAGAAGGCACTGATAATGCTTGTGGCAATAAATAAGAATGTATCATACAGAAGTGAGGAAGTCATCAGGAAGCTTTACTGTGTAAATGTCAGGCCACACTTGGAATATTGCATCCAAGCTTGGTCTGCTAGCTATGATAAAGTTTGTTGGCTTTTAGAGAGAGTACAAAAGAGGGGTACAAACATGGTCAAAGTTATAGGCAACCTAGCATATGAGGAAAGATTGAAGAAAGTGAATATATCATCACATAAATATAGAAGGCTGAGAGGAGATCTTATCCAGGTCTTTAAGTTTGTCCATGGTCTGGAGAAGGGATATCTTGGTGAAATGTTTGAATTTAACAGAAATGATGCAATTAGAGGTCATCAATTCAAAATTAAAGCTAACCATAGCAGAATAAGGTTAAGACGGCCCTTCTTCACCAACAGGGTAGTAGAACACTAGAACCAGGTGCCAGAAACCATTGTCAGTACCAGGACATTGAACATTTTTTTAAAACAGCATAGACAATAATTATAAGAATAGAGGGCTTGCTTTTTAGTATTGCAGTGAAGGCTGATCGATGGATTTTGTGGGCAACAAGTTCACTGTACAGTGTGTAACCAAGAAAGGCCCTTGTGGCTTATGGTTGCACTAATATTTTACGTCTTTATGTCTTTATGAATGCAGAACTATTTTTAGAACTTATGACTTTGGGTACTTGTGAATCCAGCCTGACTCTGTAATTTGAAAGTTATCTGGCAACTTTTAGAGCTCATGAAATCAAATGTGGCATATTTTATAACTTATGACACTTGGTATTTCTGATACTCGTTACTGATGAATGCGTCCCGAAGCAACGGCGTAGCCACAGCGCCAGCAGCGCCGGTCCCGTGCGCCGCGCTGGTAGCCGTTTAGTGGGACGAGGCCCTGCCTTGCCCGGGGTAGGAACGGCCACTCGTCAAACAGTGTGTTGTTCTCGTCATGGATATTATGTGAGGTTACAGGCTGGCGACACAGTCCATGACCTGGTGGGGTTTGCCCAGGTCAGCCAGCGAGCGTTGACGGATCGCACCCAGGAGAGTACTCGGCTCGACAGCCGCAGCATCCACATCGATCACCAAGCCGGGGTCAGCAGCGTGCCACGCGATGACCACACGGGACGCCAACGCCACAGTGACAGCACGGAATGCACTATTATATTGTTGTATATACTGTGCACTGTGTGGCAAGCCAGTCATTCAGATTTATGTGGAGCAAAAATACATCTTGAAGCGAATGTCGTCCAGCTCATCCTACAAGCGGCAGCTTTTGGTCCAAATTGCTTCAGTCCAAATTGGCGGACAGCGCGGGCATTCCTGCGCGGCTCGACAGCCGCAGTATCCACATCGATCACCAAGCCGGGGACAACAGCCTGCCACGCGATGGCCACGCGGGAGGCCAATGCTACAGTGGCGACCCGGGATATATTATATATATATATATATATATATATATATATATATATATATATATATATATATATATATATATATATATAAAGCCCTCATATTCTTGATAAACATTTAATCGCCTTTTTTGGTATCTATCACTCCACGTCTCTGTTTTGTAAAAACATCCCCTTCCTTTTGCTTCATTTATGCAAGGGGACCACCGGGGAGGGGATGGCCGGGTGGTTAAGGTGTTGCGTTCTGAGTACCGAAGGTCCCGGGTTCGACACTAGCGCCGCTCGGGACGTTTCACAATACCGCGGCCCACCGGCGAAACAGTGTGGGCGGCGCCATTATCCGTGAATGTGCATAAAGTGTGTCGTGAACCACCCAATAAACAAAGGGGACCACTGGTCCCCTTCATCACCAATTTTCCTCTTCCCTGAAACTAGGTCGAACCTTAATGATTAGGTATGCATACCTATAGACGTATACCATTAGACGTACACTACATATAATTTTTTTTTCGTGCCCTGATCTTTGTTTTGCAGTGAGCAGAGAAAGTGGAGTGAGTAGAGTGGGTAGAGTGTAGGGTGGTGTTAAAAACCACCTGATGCTATAAAAAGTGCAAATGTATATGGATAATGCCTACTGATGAGCAACTTTTTATGACCTTTGGTTATTCATGATGGTGATGTCAGTTGTGTATCTGCTGCAATTACTAGTCGGCAGTGCTGCTGTCAGAGGCCAGACCCACTTTCAACAATGCAAGTATTCTACATAGCCTGTAGAAAAGCAAAAGTGAGACTTAACGTTAAAAAGGTTATGCAAAAAATTATTGTCATTAAGTGTTGGTCTCCACTCAAATTCATGAACTTCATGGCACTGTCACAGGTTGGAACACAAATATCCCCTGCATATCGCACTACCACATAATTCTATTTTCCACATTCAGGAGTACAAATCCGACCCTGGACGCACGTACAGTTGCTTCAGCATGCGTGACGAAAGATACAAAGAAAAATCTAGGGTCTCTAACCATGCATTCGAAGGTTGAATTGTCCAACTTGGCAGAGATGGTGTGATAATGTGCTCAAGATTCACTGGAGAGTGCAAGATGAGATTGTCACGAGTTGAAGAATTATAGGGAGCAACTCCAAAATTGCCCTTACCTCATCCAGATTGCGAGGAGTAATTCCAACCCCATAAGCAACTGCAAAACAATTTTTTTTTTAACTAGTAGCATGCTTATAAGCATTGTTCTTACAGCTGCGTTGCCAGTTATGCAGTGCTTGAATACATAGGTCACTTCGGACCGTTGCCACCATTACAATTTCCATTCCATGCATGGTGGTGAATTTGTGGGTAGGCAGGCAGGTAGGAAGAAAAATGAACGAATGGTTGGTGAGGTATAACAGGCTTATCTACTTAAGTACATGAGGTGTTTATCACTCACTATTCATTTTTTACAGGTTGTCATGAAGCAGAAGCAAAATGCAGCGCCCCAGGGCGCACGGAAGAGAAGTAAGCTGGAGGTAAAGAATTTACAGAGAAGAGAAGTTATAAATATACAATTACTTATCATATCACGCCTAATATGCTCGACTTGTTTCTACGAATTGAGGAACAATAGCTAGCCATAGGATTGGAATTCCATGTTCGTCTCTGAATGAATTCTTGTGTACACGACAATTAACATGAGGCTTGATTCCTGGAATCGCTATTTCCTGTGCGTCTGTGTGTCCATGGCACCACAGTGGGCCAAGCTCGTTACTTGGTTGACCGTGGATTTGCAATCCCTCATGGTAACTCGAGTTACGATAATTCATATTTTGGGACTAACCTTATTAGTCCTCACCAATAAGACTGTTCCTCAGCCTTATTGGTGAGGGCTCTACTGTCCGGGCGGTGGCTCTTTGCAAAAGTGCTACTTTAATAGTGCACGCAAGACGGTGAAGATGATTCGATTGACTACACGATTGAAACATGCCTCTGAGTAGGTAGTCCTTTGCTCCGTAATGGGTCCTAAATGACCTTATACGGTTCGATGCGCCCGATACCCTAAATAATAGCCATCGGTATGCATCGTTCGGATCCACTTCGCAAAATCCAAACTCTGATGTAGATCCCACAAGCTTACCAACCTACTAGCAAACCTAAACGGACGCGAATAAGGTGATTCGTAGCTTCGATCAATGATTCCCACCTAGATTCGTAACCAAGTATTTATGATAATATTTGTTGCGATGCTTTTCCAGATTATGTACTACGTGGAAGCCATCAGGGCAAAAAAGATCACTCCATCGGGCGTGATGTACCTAATCAAGTGGCAGGGTTACAGGTGAGTGGCAAGCCATTCTTCAATGCATTCCTGCTTCATTGCTAAATTATTATTGACATATGTGAATGCACATGCAAGTGAGTGGTACTTTTCCTTTACCTTCTGGCCAGCCGGGCCATATGTAGGTTTGTAGATTCCGTCTGGCTTCACAATCTGTCCGGCACCTTGTGACCAGCAGCGAGTGTATGGACGTCCAAGGGCAAATCGCACATAGTACCCGAGGTGAGTGAGTCCAATGATTGATGAATTCTTGATAAAGTTATGCGCGGTAAGTCTGTGTACCAGATTAAAGTGGATGCAAAGAAAACAGATTCTACCACTGGAAGCTCACCCATGGGTGCACCAGATCATATAGTTTTTTGGTACCAGTGGATACCCATCATTAGATTTGAGTTCCAATCCAACTGTCTAATTTTATAAAAGCGTCACCAGTGTCACTCTTGGTGCTAGCATGATTTATGATACTCGGTGAAGACAGATCCCCTCTTCGTTGATGTTTAGATTGGCAGTCCTCGCTTGGTAGCGTTTGCCCGTACACGCACACAAGTATACGCGTTCCACGCGATAGGTCTTCACGGAGCATATGCTTACTTGCGATCCTACATTGCGTTGTCCGAGAGCAGGCAATTTCTCAGGATTCTGGCGAACATTTAAGTTGCTATCCTCTTGCGTTTGTCACAACCTGGTTGAGACAACCGACTTTCAATGGTACGTTTTTCTGGAGACGGTGATTGTGGGGTTCAGACTTTCCCTATCGAATTGCTAGTCCTCGGAGAAGACTGGTCCTCTCTTCGTGAGTGTTTAGTCTGACGGTCCTCGCCTGAGATCATTTGCCCGCGAATACACAGGCATTCGTGTACGATATGCAATAGGTCTTCACTTAGCAGGTGTTTAAACGCGATTCCATCCTTCGTGGTGATGTACTGAAATCGGCGGTCTGCCCAGATTCTGATGTACAATCGATATACGACATTCTAATAGCATTTGTGTCGAAGGCAGCTGGAGGCCCGACTTCCAATGGCACGCTTTCCCGAATGTACGCCATCTCCGCTCTGAGACTGCCTTCATGTTGCCTGCGAGACTAGAATATAAATTTACTCGTTGGACACTAGGATGTTACCCACTGAAGGGGAATACTGCCTACGTGCAGTGATATACACCAGGATCGTCCTCTGCCACCATTGGTTCAGATTAGTAGCATATTCAAAAATATATGGCGAGTGATTGAAGATGGGTATCACATCGCCAGAAGATTCGAACGTCACATCCTTGGTATTGGTCATGTTGGGCAGGGACGAAAATGCCTACCGGTGGAGATGTAGTGAAGGTCGTTCTTGTACGACGTTCTTGTCCGAAGAATGGCAAATGAAATTTAATTTTGATAAGTGCAAAATCATGCATGTAGGTAAGCAGCATATGAAGGCTCCATACTTGATGGGTGGCCAAGTGCTACCAGTGACTCAACAGGAGAAGGATTTAGGTGTTATTCTTAACACAAAACTGGGGGCATCAGAACAGACCAAGGAAGCCAGGAAGAAAGCACTGAGAATGCTCCGGGAAATAAATAAGAATGTATCATACAGAAGTGAGGAAGTGACCAGGAAGCTTTACTGTGCATACGTCAGGCCACATTTGGAATACTGCATCCAAGCTTGGTCTCCTAGCTATGAAAAAGATTGTTGGCTTTTAGAGAGAGTACAAAAGAGGGCTACAAAAATGGTTAATGGCATAAGCAACCTGGCATATGAGGATAGATTGAAAAAATTGAATATGTTTTCACTTAGATATAGAAGGCTGAGAGGAGATCTCATCGAGGTCTTTAAATTTGTCCATGGTCTGGAGAGGGGATATCTTGGGGAAATGTTTGAATTGAACAGAAATGATGCAATTAGAGGTCATAAATTCAAAATTAAAGTTAACCACAGAAGAACAAGGTTAAGGCAGACTTTCTTCACCAACAGGGTAGTAGAACACTGGAACCAGCTGCCAGAAAACATTGTCAGTAGCGGCACATTGAACATCTTTAAAAACAGCATAGACAATCATTATAAGAATAGAGGGCTTGCTTTTCAGTATTACAGGGAGGGCTGATTGACAGATTTGGTGGGCAACTGGTTCAGTGTACAGAGTGCAACCAAGAAGGGCTCTTGTGGCTCATAGTTACACTAATCTTTTATGTCTTTATGTCTTTATACGACGTTAAGGGTGACTATCATTCACCTGGAAACCGTCCTGAGTACCAGAATGAATCGGCGGACGTCACTATTCCCGGGGCCATCGACGTTCCCGCTCCATTCGAAGCCAGCAGTTGTATGCTTTTCGCTGCATGCCCATGCCCATTTCATATTGTGGGGGGATGAGTCACTGTTGGAGGGGCAAAATTGAACATTGGGGGCAAACGTCCCTTCAAAAGTACATAAAACAACACCCCTGCTCGAACCTCACTGGCTAGGCACCCTGCTAATGCTAGGCTGTAATTTTCCCTATTAAACATGAAAAGATGTCCTCAATTAAGGACTGGGTACCCCTGGCTTTGTGAGAGATAACAAGCCTTACCCCTAAGATTACTTGGGTGTTAGTCCACTGCGGGGTGCCCCTCAGAGGCGCTGTCAAGTGGGTACACAGCCATTTTCCCCTCCCTTAGAGACTGAATTATTCCTTAGAACATCAGGATCTGCTTGTTAATACTTCGGATCAGTTCTACTTCTTTGGGCCCTCTGGAAAATGGTATCCGAAATCGAGAGTTTACAGATTTTGAGAGATAGAATTGCCGGTGCTTCCCCGCCGGACCATCTGGGAGGATCCTGACTGCGCGTAACAAACAAACCAACAATAGTAAACTGAATTGAAATGCAGTAACCTTTGTTGAGGTAAAAATGGCGCTCAGGGTGAAATAATCTCAGATCTTACATTTTTTAAAATATAATTGGAAGCCCAATATAGTAGATTCTGACACATCGAGGGCTCTATGCTGTTGAAGTTCTGCTTACAGCAAGAGGTGACAAAACCAGCAGTTCAATATTCCTTCGTCAGATAGCTTCATGAAGTTAGTTTAGCCAGTAACGGGCAAGCACACCCATTGAGCCCAGTTGAACAGCATGCTTCGTATGTTGGTGTTGGGGGTTGCTAAGATGAAGGGATAGGCTACGTGGCCTTATTTTTTTAATCGGCCCCATAGTGGTCGAAATCCGGTGCTATTAAACCAAAAATAACGGCAGAATGGGCACCCTCCAAATCCTTTCGACCCCTATCATGCAAATCCTGGACACGCCCCCGGGGGAGGGACGGAGGCTGACGCCGAAATCCAAGAGTTGCCCCCCCCCAAATCGGTGGGCTAGATCCACCAGTGTGTACACGTCAGTCTTTTTTCAACCTTATTGATATTGCTCAAATATACAGTTAAATGTCATAAGAAAGGTTATCATCCAACGAGGAAGGTTGTCATCGCCTCTGAAGAGCTAGTCGTTATGGTTCTCGGACATGAGTGTATTAAATATACATGACGTAATCAGTCGCACTGTCCTCGGTTTTGTGTTTATGCGGGCGATGTCCATGTATGACGTCACTGTGACGTCAGGTCCTCACTTGGTAGGACTTTCTCGTGGTGGTCGATTCAGGTTCTGGTGGTCGTGCTTATTGCCACCGGGAACTTAGACCTATCTATATCCTAGAAAATATTAATAAAATCATTTAAACTGGGTATGAAGGGTGACCACGCTGGTCCCCACAAGGCGTTTGAAAAACCAGGGTCCTCATTTGGGACAATTTGCCCGTGTGTGTGTGTGCGTGTGCGTGTGCGTGTGCGTGTGCGTGTGCGTGTGCGTGTGCGTGTGCGTGTGCGTGTGCGTGTGCGTGTGCGTGTGTGTGTGTGTGTGTGTGTGTGCGTGTGATGTGTGTGATGTGTGTGTATATGAAGTGTATGTATGCTGTGTGTATGACGTGCGTGTATCATGTGTGCATGCTGTATGTCTGATGTGTGCGTATGATGTACGGGTATGATGTGCGGGTATGCGTGTATATGTGTGTGTATGTGCGTGCATGTGTATGTGTATGTATGTGTGTGTGTATGTATGTGTGCGTGTATCTGTGTATGTGTATGTGTGTATGTGTGTATGTGTGTGTGTGTGTTTGTGTGTGCTTGTATGTACGTCTGTATGTGCGTGTGTGTGTGTGTAGGTGATATTACCTTGGGGGAAGAGGTTAGCGAGGTTAGAGGTTAGACAGGTTAGACAGAGGTTAAAGGGAGAGGCAGAGAGACAGAGAGACAGAGAGACGGAGGGACAGAGAGACAGAGAGACAGAGAGACAGAGAGACAGAGAGACAGAGAGACGGCGACGGGGACAGGGACAGGGACAGAGACAGATACAAAAGACAGAGACAGAGACAGAGACAGAGACAGAGACAGAGACAGAGACAGAGACAGAGACAGAGACAGAGACAGAGACAGAGACAGAGACAGAGACAGAGACAGAGACAAGGACAGGGACAGGGACAGAGACAGAGACAGAAACAGAAACAGACACAGAGAAAGAGACAGACAAATGCAGGCAGAGACAGGACAGAGATGGACATAAACAGACATAGACAGACAGAGATAGACCGAGACAGACAGAGACAGACATGGAGACAGGGAGACAGAGAGATAGAGAGACAGAGAGACCGAGAGACAAAGATAAATGAACGTTGCTAAAAACCCTAAAAGCGCAGAACCTTGCCCTATCACAACATGACGTTCAACATTGAACTGACTGTGTGTAGTATTCCACGATTGATATTTGTGTTATATTTACGAACAACTGCTGCGTGACTAAAACAAGTGACTAAACACGAGTACTTGAATAACACATGTGTAGCCAATCCGGATCCGTTGCGTACTTTTGATTTGAGCCATCACCAGCTACGTCCACGGCAGCATTTGGCTCCAGTGACGTCACCATCACCTCGACCAATGAAGCACCGTATCCATGGCATCCGCGCATACACACAAACCGGCACAGCCACGCAACGGTGGTCGGCGCAGCCGGCTCACCTGCCCACACCGAGCCAAGTGGTGGACAGTGAAGGATGCGGTGCGCGTGTAAGATGATCCTGTGGCTGCTGGCGGTCCCAACCGCCGCCGCCGTGCCGAACAGCCGACTGCTGCACAACTTCGCTGGCCGCAACCACACCCAGCAGCTGCTGAAGACGACGACGGCCACCAGCGTCGTGCAATGCGCCATGGCGTGTGCACGCGTGGCTGCCTGCGCCGACATCGCCTTCTCGGCCGCCGGCAGCTGCCAGCTGCTCGAGCGCCAGCCGACTGTCTGTGAGTCCGGCTGGACAGGGAACGACGGCAGCTGCTACCTCATCGGCACCGACCCGCTCACATGGGACTAGGCGGAGGCCAGGTGTTCTGGCCGGTGGCCGGGCGCCCATCTGACTTCGCTGCTCTCGGCGGAAGAGGTCAGTTTCGTTGCGGACCTCGCGGAGGCCAGCGGAATCGACGAGTACTACTTCGGCCTGTACCACATGCCCAGTATGGGAAACGACCAGTTCGAGTGGGTCGACGACAGCCCCATGTATTTCTCGTATTGGTCGAGTACCAATGGTGGCCAGCCGGACGGTCTCATGGGAACGATGCTGGGTGCCTACACGAAACGTCTTTCTGGTAACACGTGGCACGATTCCGAGGCGGAATACACCACCTTCCCATATGCCTGTAAGTATGTCCACTAGACCTACACATAAGGCATAGGGAAGCTGCCGACTTCCCAGATCGGGCCTACCCTTGACGTTACCTACAGTGTAAGTGATGAAGCGTACTCCCGCTCAACTTTTCAACATCTGGCCACAAAGAGCTACGGCTCAGAGCGATCCCTCTACATTCCTATCTAGAAATCTGCCGAGTGTTGAACGTGGAGGTGTTCATATATGATCACTTAACACATATGTTGTGGTGTGGTACTGCAAAATAGTGATTCAATGTCACAAGGGAATTTGCTTGTTGGAAGGCTGGCGTCGTGTCGACCTGCTGGTTGCCCATTGCATCGGGTGTGGAATGCGCGCAACCTGTTGGACACCTGCCGTATCACTTACATGTGGATGACTGTGAGAATACATCAGATTCGGAAGCTAGCGTGTGTGGCGCTGATGTGGAGTTGGATGGGTGCGAGAGAAATCGCATCATATCGACACGTTTCAGATATCTCAGCCACGGTGACTGTCATATGATACACATGCATCGATATATATATATATATATATATATATATATTATATATATATATGTATATATAAATATACATATATATATATAATATATATATATACATATATATATCGTAATATATATATATATATATATATATATATATATATATATATATATATATATATATATATATATATATATATATATATATATATATTAGCCTGGTCCAAAAATATGGAAAGTTGAATGATTGTTAGGTCCACAAGTTTTATTTCGCTGCACTGTTGATAAATAACATTCGTGCGAATTTTCATGAAATTTGGTTTAATTTAGGGGTCGCGCAGAAAGACGCCGGACTGAGCTTCTGGAAAGGGTCAGATCTGAAAGATAACGGCCAAGTGCCCGAGTTGCAGGAGCTGCAGACGCTGTCGAGCAACTGGGAGTCTTCGCCGCCCTCGGACTCGAGGATGGAGGGAGACGTGGAAGACAGCTGAGCCGCCGCCACCGAGGATGAAGCTGCCTCAGCCTTCGCCTTCGACCTTCTCGCCTTCTCTTGTTCTTTCCGAAGTCGCTTCCGACTCTCCCTCCCCGCTGTCACGAGATCAGGGCCAGAAATTCTGCAACATAGGGGAAGTGACCCGGCCATTGCTAGTGGCGTATCTATCAAATCCCACTGCTGCAGGACATATTACAAACAAAAAATACCAGGGAGCGACAGCGAGAAAAGCATGCAAGAAAATGGAACTGATGTAAATGTTACGACATAATGGGGATTTTTCGGGATCATTGCAGGAACTTTCCCGGCCACAAACCTGTTGAGGCATCCTTTGGCCTACTGTGCGCCGTGAGAGCTGACTGGCTAGGTGCTGGTGGTTCCCCGGGCGAGTCGCTCCTACTGAGTATCCTGGGATCTGGCCGAACCGTGTCGGTGGCGTCCCTGTCGAGCGACTACTGTTAAGTGCCGGGGGAACCGACCGGCCAACGCTGGTGGCGTCTCTGCCGATCGGCTCTTACTGGGTGCCGGGCAGCTGACTGGACCGGTGCTGGTAGCGTCGCTGCCGAGCCTGGATACCGTGAGAGTAGCCGGACCGGTGCTGGATGCTTCACTGCAGGGCCACTGCTGAGTACCGGCGGGTCGACCGACTGGTGCTAGTCGTGCGCAGACCGAACGATTCGCACCAAGTACCCGGGAAGCTGACCGGACCGGTGTCGATGGCGTCCCTACCGAATCGCCCTTACTGGACACCAGGGAAGCTGACCGAACCGGTGCCGGTGGCGTCCCTACCGAATCGCCCTTACTGGACACCAGGGAAGCTGACCGAACCGGTGCCGGTGGCGTCCCTACCGAATCGCCCTTACTGGACACCAGGGAAGCTGACCGAACCGGTGCTGGTTGCGTCCCTGACGAGTCACCCTTACTGGACACCAGGGAAGCTGACCGGACCGGTGCCGGTGGCGTCCCTGTCGAGTCACCCTTACTGGACACCAGGGAAGCTGACCGGACCGGTGCCGGTGGCGTCCCTGTCGAGTCACCCTTACTGGACACCAGGGAAGCTGACCAGACCGGTGCCGGTGGCGTCCCTGACGAGTCACCCTTACTGGACACCAGGGAAGCTGACCAGACCGGTGCTGGTTGCGTCCCTGACGAGTCACCCTTACTGGACACCAGGGAAGCTGACCAGACCGGTGCGTGCGTCAAAAACGGCGGTGCGGCGAGTCACCCTTCCTATCTACTGGACACCAGGGAAGCTGACCAGACCGGTGCCGGTGGCGTCCCTGACGAGTCACCCTTACTGGGCATCAAGGGAGCTGATCCAACGGCCGCTGGTTGCGTCCCAGACGAATACCGCGGCATTCGACCGGACTGTGGCGTCTCTACCGAGCGGCTCCTGTTCAGTACCGAGGAAGCTGACGGGACTTTGCCTTCGCTTGACTTGTTCTTTGTCAAGCGGACGTCGCTGAGCACTGGTGGAATTGACCATCCGCTGTTCGTATTCAGAATATGCATTATATATATGGTTGACGTTACTATATTGATATAAAATATCTTTGCAATCTACTCGTGGTTTATCAGGAAGCTTATATTACCATGATGTGATAGTACATTTGAGATGGTGGGACCAGTTTATGATGTTGAGGCTGGAAATGCCGAAGCTCCTCAGTACGCACTTGGTGCAGGGGGTGGTTAAATTGGCTATTGGAGGCAGTTTGCATCCAAAGGCGTCTACGGCGAAAACTCGCACGCTGTAGCACGCAATCAAAGATCGTCTGCTATGACTCCCAGCAAAAGTACGTCAGGCACTAAGTACCCGACACACGTACAAGCATGGACGACCCGAGGTGGTGCCGTGCTCACTACATATATATATATATATATATATATATATATATATATATATATATATATATATATATATATATTATATGTTTATGTATATATATGTATATGTATGTATATATATATATATATATATATATATATATATATATATATATATATATATATATGTATGTATATATATGTACATATATATAACTTTAGATGGGTGTACATGACATTCATCATGGTGATATATTCATTATCATACCAGAATATAAGCAATAAGTTCAATTGTTGGAGGATATGGGAAACCTAACTTAGTCTTGGTACTGGTGGTAGTAGGAACCTGGATCTTAGAGAAAGATGTGAATTTGATGTGACCCGAGTTGTTTTGTATTGTGCCATTCGACCGACCAGTATATTGTTAGACTACCGGCTTGACACGTTGCTGCTTCAGATGACCTCTCCTTTTCTCCGCTGGTCTGGTGCTAATCCAAAGATGCTTACGTGACAAGCTATAGCCTATCACAGACTTGGTGCTACATTAGTGCAATAGTCTTGAGAACGTTAAGCCTGACGCCGCCGTCGAACGTTAAGCCGATCTTCTTGCAAGGACTGGCTCGGTTTGTAGGGCTTTGAGGCAGTGTGCTTGACCAGGAACGACCTGATTGCTCACACACCACCCTAACTGGCGTGTAAGCGCATTGCTTTCCTCCGCGCTCCATCGGTTCCTTCGCAGCATTTTCTTCCCACCCACCGTCGTTTCCACACCATCCGAAGAAGTCCACTGTTTTTTTTCTTTCCAGATTGCCTTATCTGACCTCCAGCCTTGCCATTATTCGCCCCTCTATCGTTTTTACGCGAAGCGTCCTCCTTCTCTGCCTCCTCCCCACTCCCCACTACTCCCTCCCCGTTGTTCACGCGCAAAGTGTCCTCCATCTCGCTCTCAGCTCCACTCTCTCCCAGGGTTCCATAATCGTCACCCTCGTGGCGCCTGGGATTCCCATCGATTTGGTCCAGACCCATACCTGCCCACTGACTGATTCTTCCGGCCTCCGCTGTCATCAGTAGCTTACCCAATTTTTGCGACTTGAGCCATTGCCTCCGGTAGTCTGTAGTAGGCTCTGTGAACGGAAATGTCATGGCCAAGGGATCCTGTCAGTTGGTCTAGCTCGTTCTCCTTCAAGTTAGGTAGTTGTGAAATACTTGCCATGTGGTTCCTGAGGTTTGCGGATGTGATGCTGGTTGGGGACTCCACTCTACTTTTGAGAGAATGCTTTCGAAGACAATCACTGCCGCGTAGCGGTCTTCTGTCCCTGGACACAGCGTTGGCGAAAACGTACAGGGATGATTCGTCGATGTCTACTTCGATCCTCTTCACAATAAGTAAATGAATGTTTCTCCTCATTTGTCCACTCAGTAGCAGTGGGACACCCCTACCGCGCTTCTCTTGATGACAACTCTTATGAAGGACTTCTCAAGGTGCTTTTCAAAGGTACTCATTGGAGGGTCACCTTCGTCATTTATTTTATCGAAGCTATCCACTCCTCGTCTGAAGTCCTGCACAGTTAGTCGCGAAACTTCACCTTGTAACCTTGTCACCAGGAAGGGTGCGCATGCTACACCGAAGCAAGGGTGGTAGCGCGGTACTACGCTTAAGTTTTTCCTCGGCGTTTCCTCACCTGACGGAGACAAAGATGCGTCAACCAGCCCACCAACACGGTCGCTTGCACGTCAACATGAAAGCGCTGTCGAGTCAACATGAAAGCGCTTGCACGTCAACATGTCGAGGCATCGGTGGCACACTGGAAACCAACAGTAGATAGTTGCATCTTCATCGACCAACGCTGATCACAAAATACTTACTAGTTAATGAGCACCCATCGCCACCAACATGCCAATGCAATCCAATAATACGCGAAGTTACATAAAGAATGAGTAAACAAACACACAGACGCACTACACAAATACGCACACATACCGGCGTGCGCACGCGACATATAGTGGAAGTGGACCTTGGTACAGCGGTCCGAGAAAAACTCGCCAAGCCCCTACGCCTCATCCACCACACCCTCCACTACCACATCCAAAGTAGCCCATCCTACCCCCCACATTGCCACTAATTCCTGCTCCTCCTCATCCATCTCCTCATCCACCTACATCGGTCCACGTAGCACCGTCGCGACGCATACCTGTCACAGCCCCGTCAGTGCCACGAATTCAGATCACCAGTGTTCGCCAAGGAGCCTCCAACCTGAGACCGGTGGGGCGTGCCAGCCGTAGTTCGTCTCCGAACGTTGGCACCTGAACGCTCCGCTGTTCCAGCTGAGACTCTTCACATCCCACCACCCATCCCACGGCGTGGGGACTATGTGTTGGCACATCTGTCATCCCCTAGAGGCAGGAAGCGAGCTCCACCCTGGCAAGTATATCCGGCTGATGGAGGAAATCCTAGAGTGAGGCCAAGATCCTCCTCGGGATCCTCCACGCAGCAATGACTACTGGGTTAGTCACTTAATCGCTTTAACACGTCTTAGGTGGCTCTTTTACGGCCATTTTACAATGGAACTACCTGGGCCTAAAAACCTCGATTCTTTATCTCATGACCCATTTAAATCGGCGTAGTCTGGTAGCCATTTGCCTTCAGGAAGCTAAGCTCACGCCAAAGGACGCCGTCAAGATCAGAGACTACACTGTGTTCCGCAGCGATGTTCGCCATGAAAATAACTCGCACAGAGGGGTCTTGCTTGGTGTCCGCTGCAGTGTACCAGCACGCGAGTTGCCCCTTCGAACCACTCCGCAGGCGATCGCAGTGCATATAGCGCTTCGTGACACCCACATCAGTCTCTGCTCCCTATATCTGCCTCCTGGATTCACGCTGTGGATCTGAAACATCTACTTGCTGCGCTTCCACCACCTTTGCTACAAGTGGGTAAGTTTAACGCTCACCACACCGTTTGGGGCTGCTCAGACGTCAACACACGGGACCGAATTCTAGGAGTTTTAGTCATGCATGAGCCGCTATGTGTTGTAAAGACAGGTGCACATATTCATCTTACTCTGCCATCGGGCCGGACGTCAGCGCTAGACCTGAGCCTAGCCAGCCCCCAACTGACCCATCAGATCGAGTGGTCAGTCGACGACGATTGCCTGGGAAGCGACCACCATCTGGTGTGGCTAACGTTTCGTAGAAGCGTGGTTTTGGGAACACGGCCGCCACGCTGGAATTTGAAGACGGCAGACTGGGCTCGTTTTCAATCTGATATAGAGGCAGCTTTTACACTTGACATTGAAAACCATCGTACCAGCGTCGATGATTTCACATCACGGATTCTTCAGTGTGCTGAAATGTGCATTCCATGTACCTCTGGAATTCCACACCGCATTCCAGTTTCTTGCTGTGACCTGTAGAACACGCGGTGTCCGGATTCCATCAACGTCCGTAACGGAGATCATGTTTTGATCAAGTGTGGTGTACATGTAGTCCCAAGACTTCTAACGCTTACGGTATCAGTACACATTCCCTGTGATACTTACTTTGCCCACAATCCACATCCTTGCGCTGTCCCAAAAGCAAGCAAAAGAAGGGAAGGGGACCGGGAAGGGGACCAGGGAAGGGGACCGGAGTATGGGACCGGAGAAGGGGACCGGAGAATGGGACCGGGTAAGGGGACCGGGGAAGGGGACCGGGGAAGGGGACCGGGGAAGGGGACCGGGGAAGGGGACCGGGGAAGGGGACCGGGGAAGGGGACCGGGGAAGGGACCGGGGAAGGGACCGGGAGGGAAGGGGACCGGGAAGGGACCGGGGAAGGGGACCGGGGAAGGGGACCGGGGAAGGGGACCGGGGAAGGGGACCGGGGAAGGGGACCGGGGAAGGGGACCGGGGAAGGGGACCGGGGAAGGGGACCGGGGAAGGGGACCGGGGAAGGGGACCGGGGAAGGGGACCGGGGAAGGGGACCGGGGAAGGGGACCGGGGAAGGGGACCGGGGAAGGGGACCGGGAAGGGGACCGGGGAAGGGGACCGGGGAAGGGGACCGGGGAAGGGGACCGGGGAAGGGGACCGGGGAAGGGGACCGGGGAAGGGGACCGGGGAAGGGGACCGGGGAAGGGGACCGGGGAAGGGGACCGGGGAAGGGGACCGGGGAAGGGGACCGGGGAAGGGGACCGGGGAAGGGGACCGGGGAAGGGGACCGGGGAAGGGGACCGGGGAAGGGGACCGGGGAAGGGGACCGGGGAAGGGGACCGGGGAAGGGGACCGGGGAAGGGGACCGGGGAAGGGGACCGGGGAAGGGGACCGGGGAAGGGGACCGGGGAAGGGGACCGGGAAGGGGACCGGGGAAGGGGACCGGGGAAGGGACCGGGGAAGGGGACCGGGGAAGGGGACCGGGGAAGGGGACCGGGGAAGGGGACCGGGGAAGGGGACCGGGGAAGGGGACCGGGGAAGGGGACCGGGGAAGGGGACCGGGGAAGGGGACCGGGGAAGGGGACCGGGGAAGGGGACCGGGGAAGGGGACCGGGGAAGGGGACCGGGGAAGGGGACCGGGGAAGGGGACCGGGGAAGGGGACCGGGGGAGGGGACTGGGAAAGGGGATCGGGGAAGGGGGCCGTGGATGGTGACCGGGGAAGGGGCACACGGCCTGCTATGCTCTATGCTATGGTATGCTATCACTAAGCTCGTGGATGGCATCGTGTAAATAATATAGTACGAAGTCCCGCACGAACTACACGGCCCCAGCCGGAAGAATGTGAATCAATAGACACCATGGTATTATCTATCTAGTTCATTGCAAGCTGCAGCTATTATAAATCATGAAGCAGGCATAACGACACAGTCGCTAATTGATGCTAGCTAGATTTGATATGCATTAAAACGTCGGTCTTCCACCGGTCAATGTCGCCATGGCTATCATGTGTTTTCTTTACACTAGTCTATGTAATAAATGACTTCTTGGACCACATGATGCTGGAAAGTCAGCCAGATGACAACACCGTTAATGTCCTCCTTCACCATATTACTTTCCTCAAAATCCGCATTAAAATGTTTCACGGCCTAGCAGAGTTCGGGCGGGAGAGAGAGGGACAGCCAAGTACCAACTTGGCTGCGCTGCCGTTTATAGCTACAAGGGATGTCCGTTGTTCTTGGTCGGCGCTTTGAAAACGTTGTCTTCACCAGGGCGCGATGCCTAGTTAGTAATTGCATTTGACCTGTGACCTGTAACCTGTTCGAAGTTGCGTGCTGACGTATCCTTGGCCAGGCAAGATAGCCAGTGCTTGCCGGACGACCTGCAGCGTGCAATGGTGATAGACGCCTTTTTGGACTCATACCTGATCCAGGAGCGATCCGAGGTACCGAAATCTGGTGAGGCACTCACCACTGCACCCGCCCACGAAAGAAACTCATCGGATTTCGGCGACATTATTTTTCGGGTCCCAAAATGCGAAGGTTCTTTCTCTACGCTCCCAAAACACTTTCGGACGGCAAGGGCTTTGTTTGACGGCATTTGTTCTGTTTTGATCTCAAATCTCTTTCGTCACTTGCTTTTTCACAGCGTTGCCATATTTATATTTATGAAGCACTAGGAACACCTCATCTGACGGGCGTCAAGGTCCACTTCCTGCAGGTGCCCACTTGCTGCGGCATCCCAGGAAACGAGGAAGCAGATCATCTGGCGAAATACTCATTACAATTATCACACATCGCAGAAATCCCAACACATCTTGGCGCCATAAAATCAACAATATGACAGAACGTTCGGAATTTTTAGAACCAAACCTGGACACGAAACACAAACCATACACAATTGAGGAAAATTAAGCGGGTCGTCGATATCCGAACGCCATCATCCAAATCAACCGCCACGAAGAAAAAGTCCAATCGCGCATCCGCATGGGACACACTTATCCCGCACATCGATTTCTATATTCTGCTTCACTTCGGCCTCCATGCCCATCATGTAACACTCATCTTGCATTCCCACATATATTATTGCACTGCCAGCAATATCATGACCATAGAAAACCACTCACCGATTACTGCCCCGCAAACGATATCCCTTTCTCTTTGCCCCACTGTTGGGGGGTGATCACCCGTTTCTTATCAAACCAGTTTTCATTTATGACGACAAGCCAACTTTTTCGAGGAATTATAAATTAACTTTAACGAATTAATACACTGTGCCCTTTTATCAACGGCGCGACATGGTCTTGGGAGGCCGAAGCGCCTAGTTTAGCAAAACGAAAAATCCATGGCGTAGCGTACTTGCATACGTGCACAACTACCCCCACCCCCTCTTGTTACGCTTACCTAATGACGTCACTGCTGGCTATCACTGCTGAGCTTCATTGTTCATAGCTTCACTGTCAGCATTTATGGCGAATATGCCAGTGACAGGTTCATGCAGTGTCAATAATGGGCAGCCCATGTGGGGACCTGCTGGTGGTGACGAGAAGACCTGCTAACCTCATGATCTGGTGATCTGATGATCTGGTGATCTGATGATCTGGTGATCTGATGATCTGGTGAGCTGATGATCTGGTGATCTGATGATCTGGTGATCTGATGATCTGGTGGGTGATCTGATGATCTGGTGATCCGATGATCTGGTGATCTGGTGATCTGGTGATCTGGTGATCTGATGGTATGCGTGTGTCTTCCGGCCTTACGTTTTCCATCTCAACCGGAGGCAAATGTTGCCGAGCCTTGGTCCGCCACTGACCCAGGTGGCGCCCTAGGGCGGGCCGCACGATTAGCTAACTGCGCGATCTTCTCGCTGGTCGGGAGAGGAATAAACAGTATGGCCCGCGCTTCGGCTAGATATATAGAGGTTAGAGAGGTTAGATGCGGAAAGGTATAGACACGTACCGGTGACCACGGAGGCCACATCTTGGGGGATACACAGCGTAGGACATCAGAATGCCGCGGCCATGTGAGTCCATGTGTGTATGCCTCATTCCATGGCGGTGAGACCATTCGGTTCTTCAGATCGCAAGGTCGCTTTCGTCTCTCCCTGGCACGGCCAGTGTTTTCCTGCGTGTGTTTAATGCATCTACTATCGATCGCATCCTTTCGTATGCAGTGTCCCATGAATACTTTGGTACATGCTGTGCGATTAACTTGAAGAGCGGTGTATTCACTTTCCTCATAAAGAACAAGACGTGTGGAGAATATCCACGAACTGAGGAAGTCTCCTAGTTCAATGAGAAAAACATATTGTAACTTAAACTTAACTGGCACTCCCAATCGTCCACATACCTGCCAGGTAGCGCCCTAAGCCGGCACAATATATCTAGGTGACGCCGTTTCCCCATTCCAATCCCTTTACGATGTTGACCGATGGCATGTGGGAGCTCGTGACCCAGGGTACGTAAATCACCAACAGACGCCGACCTCTCGTACTCGCACCTGTTTGTACCTTCAGCTTCGAGCGGCGTTGTGCGCGCAGTGCGTCTTCCTTAGTCCATGGTATCGGATACGGCCTTGAAAATTGTGGCTCAGTTCCTTCCGAAAGTTCCGGGTCTACCGTGGGACCCCCGTAGCGCCAGATATAGGCGTAGCCACTGGATAAAACTTCTGGAAGTGACTTGACGATTGATACTACTTTGTCTAGAGTAGCACCTTCTTACCTTCTCGCCCGCTTGAAAGTTTCCAAACATATCATCCGCACTCATCCAAATAAACCAACGGCCCCTGCTGATTACCGCGTTCGTCTCATTGGTCGCGTCGACCATGTGGTCGGCGCGACACTCGTGCCATCTAGTGGCTGCAGATTTAATAACGTAACCCCACCCCACCAAGTAACGTCTGTTTGTTTATTGGGCGGCTCACGACACACCGCATGCACATTCATGGCTAATGGCGCCGCCCACACTGTTTCGCCGGTGGGCCGCGGGACTGGGAAATGTCCCGAGCGGCGCCAGTGTCGAACCGGGGACCTTTGGTACCCGTAGTCCGACACCTTAACCACTCGGCCATCCCCGCCTCAGGTAACGTCTGTGAAGAGTCATGAATCGGTCACTGCAATTTCGTATACGTAGCGGTGTCTGGTGGGGCGAGTAAGGACGCAATAGACCGTGTACTGCCCCGACCTGCCCGGGACGAATACCTGTCAGCACATGGTCTCTATCGGTAGTTAGCACTTTTTTCTTCTTTTTTTAAATAAATTTGATCCGAATTGTTGCTGGGGTGGCTTGAGGAACCAGGGTTCTATTGCTAAGCAGAGCTTGTTGCGTGAACCCTGGCCCCACCATCCGATCCATGAACTCCAGCTCAACGGCAGAATTTAGACCGAGAGTTAAACGTGCCGTCCATGCACCGACACGGCCGCCCGGTAGCTGGTCCCCGACCTTATCGGGCCAGCTGCCAACTGACACTCCCGGCCGGGGGCTAAATGCGAGCGCGCGAAGCGACTCGAACCCTGTGTTGCCAGTACAGGGGAGACCAGTGCAGGCCAGCGCTCCAACCAACTGAGCTACCGGGGTGGCTAATTTGTCACTTTGTCCGTTCCGACACAAAGGTAGCAGATATATTTCTGTGGCACACGCGCAGGCTTTCCAACCGAACCCGTATCCGGCCCGACACAGAGCAGGCCAGTACTGCGTTGTTTGCATGCAGAAAATGCCACCCAAACACCCAACTGTGAGCGAGTCCCTCGACAAGAGGGGCAGGAGACAGGAGACAGGAGACAGGAGCTGTAGTGGAACACTCGCTACAGCTCCTGGTAACAATCGTATTTAGCAAGCTTGACGGGCAGACTGCAAGTACCATGGACTGCAAGTCTCCATGGCGTGGCCGGACACAGAAATGAGCGCAGATGCATAAAGACATAAAGGCATGAAAGATTAGTGCAACTATGAGCCACAAGGGCCCTTCTTGGTTGCACTCTGTACACTGAACCAGTTGCCTTCCCCCCCCCCCAATCTGTCAGTCAGCCCTCCCTGTAATACTGAAAAGCAAGCCCTCTATTCTTATAATGATTGTCTATGCTGTTTTTAAAGATGTTCAGTGTGCTGCTACTGACAATGTGTTCTGGCAGCTGGTTCCAGTGTTCTACTACCCTGCTGCTGAAGAAAGTCTGCCTTAACCTTCTTCTGCTGTGGTTAACTTTAATTTGGAATTTATGACCTCTAATTGCATCATTTCTGTTCAATTTAAACATTTCCCCAAGATATCCTCTCTCCAGACCATGGACAAATTTAAAGACCTCGATGAGATCTCCTCTCAGCCTTCTATATCTAAGTGAAAACATATTCAATTTCTCCAATCTTTCCTCAAATGCCAGGTTGCTTATGCCATTAACCATTTTTTGTAGGCCTCTTTCGTACTCTCTCTAAAAGCCAACAATCTTTTTCATAGCTAGGAGACCAAGCTTGGATGCACGGCCTAAGCTTGCGTCAGGGGCGACTAGTTCCAATAGCCAACTATCCATCGGGCTCTCTCGACTCCCGGGATCATGTAAGCAATCACTGACCAAAAAGCCATCGATAGAAGTCCGGGTGGTCGGTCGGGGTTCTGCTCCTATCCGCTGCGTCTGTCCGCGTACGCCCATGGGCTCCGGGGCGGGGATGGCCGAGTGGTTGAGGTGTCGGGCTATGGGTACCAAAGGTCCCGGGTTCGACTCTAGCGCCACTCAGGACATTTCCCAATCCCGCGGCCGGCGAAACAGTGTGGGCGGCGCCATTAGCCGTGAATGTGCATAAAGTGTGTCGTGAACCAACCAATAAACAAACAAACAGACAAGCCCTTGGGCTCCGATGGTTTATGTGCCCACAGCCATTGCGTGGCCAGCATCTCGCAGTACATTGTCGTCGCTCTGATGCCCAGTCCTTACTGGACCGCGATCTGTGCCGTCCAGGCGACGACGACCGCGGTGACCATGGTGAGGGGCCGACATTCCCGCTGCCCGCCAGAATGGATGGCGTGCTGTCGGCAGCACCACCTGGTGAGCCTACCAAGGAGTAGTAGTATCGGGAGTCGCCACCAGGGCTCTGTCGGCGCTGACTGTTCGCTTCCAATATGTGCGACGGCGATGTGTCACGCTGGCAGCGAGAGACCGCCCGTCTACGGATAGCAGGTGATTGAGATGTGGGTGGTCCAGAAGAAGAGTGCATGCGACCGCGTCCCGGACAGGGGTCACGAGAGCTGTACGGTTCTCCGAAAAAAAGTAATTTTCATCAGACGCCAAATCATTCCCACCAGACTCTAAAACATTCCTATCAGACCCATACTCCAGATCTCACATCTGCACGCATGCACTATCCGGTAGTCTGCACAATCGACCAGCCGACAATCCCACTCTTCCGACAAACCCTGAAGCTCTCGCTGAACTCCAATGCCAGCGTCCACGACCAGACCGCCGCTCGCTCCATCCACACTCGGAAGTTCCCAGCCGGGCCGGCAGGTGTCGCGCCGATCGCGCGCCGACGGAAGACGGAAGTCGCGCCGTTTTTGCCCGCCACCGGAGCCGACCGCGGCCAGCTATGATAATCTCGAGCGGCGGCACGCCGTCGCGTCGGCCGCCGTGTTTTGCGGCGCCACCGCGTGCCGCCGCATCACGTGACCACGTGACGTCACGCGGTCACGTGACGATGGCCGTCAGGCCGCGCTCCGGGATCGACCTTTGGTCGACGGCAGGACGGAGCGGGTTCGGCGCAAGGTGGCGCTCACTGTTCGCCGCTAGGGGGCGGGGATGGCCGAGTGGTCAGTGTTCAGCCCCGGATGCCAAAGGTCCCGGGTTCAACACTCGCGCCACTCGGGCCATTTCCCCATCCCGCGGCCCATCGGCGAAGCAGTGTGGGCGGTGCCATTAGCCGTGGTCGTGCATGAAGCGCGTCGAAAACAATCGAATAAACAAACAAACAAACAAACAAGCTCTCCGATATGTGGCGGTCACTGCTCACCGCTATGTGACAGTCACTGCTCACCGTTATGTAGCTGTCACTGATCACCGATATGTGGTCGTCACTGCTCACTGCTGTGTGGCGGTCACTGATCACCGTTATGAGGCAGTCACTGGTCACCGCTCTTGCCCTTCACCGTTGTGTGGCGGTCACTGATCATCGCCATGAGGCATGTCACTGGTCACCCACCGTTGTGTGATAACATTGGTATCGAGCTCCATTTGGTGATGGACGGCCGTCTGTACGTGTACAATGGCCATCACCATGTCACCACATCACCACGTCACCATGTCTCCGTGTCACCACGTCACCACGTTACCACGTCACCATGTCACCATGTCACCATGTCACCACGTCACCATATCACCATGCCACCATGTCATCACGTCACCACATCACCACGTCACCATGTCTCCATGTCACCACGTTACCACGTTACCATATCACCATGGCACCATGTCACCACGGCACCATGTCACCACGGCACCATGTCACCACATCACCACGTCACCATGTCTCCATGTCACCACGATACCACGTTACCACGTCACCATGTCACCATGTCACGACGTCACCATATCACCATGTCACCATGTCATCACATCACCACGTTACCACATCACCACATCACCATGTCACCACATCACAATGCCACGTCACCACATCATCATGTCACCATGTCACCACGTCACCATGGTCACCAGGGCTCACGCGTGACATGCAGTACCGGCGGTCACTGGCCACTTACGTGTGACGTTCAGTGACGTAGCGCCGCCGGTCACTGATGCGCCACCAGTCACTGACGAGTGGCCGCCACTCGCTACCGACTTTGTTGTTGCCGTTTGCTGTGCGCCCGGTCACCGAGCACTGCTGGGTGGCGTTTGCTGTCGCGCTGGTCACTGGTCACAGGCGTAGGCGATCACTGGTCACCGCCATAGTCGGCCACTGGTCACAGGCGTAGGTGGTCACTGGTCACCGCCATAGTCGGCCACTGGTCATCTCCTTAGCCGGTCACCGGTCACAGGCGTAGGCGGTCACTGGTCACCGCCATAGTCGGCCACTGGTCATCTCCTTAGCCGGTCACTGGTCACAGGCGTAGGTGGTCACTGGTCACCGCCATAGTCGGTCACTGGTCATCTCCTTAGTCGGTCACCGGTCACAGGCGTAGGTGGTCACTGGTCACCGCCATAGTCGGTCACTGGTCATCTCCTTAGTCGGTCACCGGTCACAGGCGTAGGTGGTCACTGGTCACCGCATGTCGGCCACTGGTCATCTCCTTAGCCGGTCACTGGTCACAGGCGTAGGTGGTCACTGGTCACCGCCATAGTCGGCCACTGGTCATCTCCTTAGTCGGTCACTGGTCACAGGCGTAGGTGGTCACTGGTCACCGCCATAGTCGGCCACTGGTCATCTCCTTAGTCGGTCACCGGTCACAGGCGTAGGCGGTCACTGGTCACCGTCATAGTCGGTCACTGGTCATCTCCTTAGCTAGGCGGTCACTGGTCACAGGCGTAGGTGGTCACTGGTCACCGCCATAGTCGGCCACTGGTCATCTCCTTAGTCGGTCACCGGTCACAGGCGTAGGCGGTCACCGGTCACCGCCATAGTCGGCCACTGGTCATCTCCTTAGTCGGTCACCGGTCAAGGCGCAGGCGTCACCGGTCCATCACCGGCTACCGCCGTAGCCGTGACCAGCCACCTCGCGACGTCGGCTGCATTGTCGGCTGCATTGTCGGCTGTATTGTCGGCTGTATTGTCGGCTGCATTGTCGGCTGTATTGTCGGCTGTATTGTCGGCTGTATTGTCGGCTGCATTGTCGGCTGTATTGTCGGCTGCATTGTCGGCTGTATTGTCGGCTGTATTGTCGGCTGCATTGTCGGCTGCATTGTCGGCTGCATTGTCGGCTGCATTGTCGGCTGCATTGTCGGCTGCATTGTCGGCTGCATTGTCGGCTGTATTGTCGGCTGCATTGTCGGCTGTATTGTCGGCTGCATTGTCGGCTGCATTGTCGGCTGCATTGTCGGCTGTATTGTCGGCTGCATTGTCGGCTGCATTGTCGGCTGCATTGTCGGCTGTATTGTCGGCTGTATTGTCGGCTGTATTGTCGGCTGCATTGTCGGCTGCATTGTCGGCTGCATTGTCGGCTGTATTGTCGGCTGATATTGTCGGCTGTATTGTCGGCTGCATTGTCGGCTGCATTGTCGGCTGCATTGTCGGCTGCATTGTCGGCTGTATTGTCGGCTGTATTGTCGGCTGTATTGTCGGCTGTATTGTCGGCTGCATTGTCGGCTGCATTGTCGGCTGTATTGTCGGCTGCATTGTCGGCTGTATTGTCGGCTGTATTGTCGGCTGCATTGTCGGCTGCTGCATTGTCGGCTGCATTGTCGGCTGTATTGTCGGCTGTATTGTCGGCTGCATTGTCGGCTGTATTGTCGGCTGTATTGTCGGCTGCATTGTCGGCTGCATTGTCGGCTGCATTGTCGGCTGTATTGTCGGCTGTATTGTCGGCTGCATTGTCGGCTGCATTGTCGGCTGCATTGTCGGCTGCATTGTCGGCTGCATTGTCGGCTGCATTGTCGGCTGTATTGTCGGCTGCATTGTCGGCTGCATTGTCGGCTGCATTGTCGGCTGCATTGTCGGCTGCATTGTCGGCTGCATTGTCGGCTGTATTGTCGGCTGTATTGTCGGCTGCATTGTCGGCTGTATTGTCGGCTGTATTGTCGGCTGTATTGTCGGCTGCATTGTCGGCTGCATTGTCGGCTGCATTGTCGGCTGCATTGTCGGCTGTATTGTCGGCTGTATTGTCGGCTGCATTGTCGGCTGCATTGTCGGCTGTATTGTGATTCGGCTGCATTGTCGGCTGCATTGTCGGCTGCATTGTCGGCTGCATTGTCGGCTGTATTGTCGGCTGTATTGTCGGCTGTATTGTCGGCTGTATTGTCGGCTGCATTGTCGGCTGTATTGTCGGCTGCATTGTCGGCTGCATATGTCGGCTGCATTGTCGGCTGCATTGTCGGCTGCATTGTCGGCTGCATTGTCGGCTGCATTGTCGGCTGCATTGTCGGCTGCATTGTCGGCTGCATTGTCGGCTGCATTGTCGGCTGCATTGTCGGCTGCATTGTCGGCTGCATTGTCGGCTGCATTGTCGGCTGTATTGTCGGCTGCATTGTCGGCTGTATTGTCGGCTGCATTGTCGGCTGCATTGTCGGCTGCATTGTCGGCTGTATTGTCGGCTGTATTGTCGGCTGTATTGTCGGCTGCATTGTCGGCTGTATTGTCGGCTGTATTGTCGGCTGTATTGTCGGCTGCATTGTCGGCTGCATTGTCGGCTGCATTGTCGGCTGCATTGTCGGCTGTATTGTCGGCTGTATTGTCGGCTGTATTGTCGGCTGTATTGTCGGCTGCATTGTCGGCTGCATTGTCGGCTGCATTGTCGGCTGCATTGTCGGCTGCATTGTCGGCTGCATTGTCGGCTGTATTGTCGGCTGTATTGTCGGCTGCATTGTCGGCTGTATTGTCGGCTGTATTGTCGGCTGCATTGTCGGCTGTATTGTCGGCTGTATTGTCGGCTGTATTGTCGGCTGTATTGTCGGCTGCATTGTCGGCTGTATTGTCGGCTGTATTGTCGGCTGCATTGTCGGCTGCATTGTCGGCTGTATTGTCGGCTGCATTGTCGGCTGCATTGTCGGCTGCATTGTCGGCTGTATTGTCGGCTGTATTGTCGGCTGCATTGTCGGCTGTATTGTCGGCTGCATTGTCGGCTGTATTGTCGGCTGCATTGTCGGCTGCATTGTCGGCTGTATTGTCGGCTGTATTGTCGGCTGCATTGTCGGCTGCATTGTCGGCTGCATTGTCGGCTGCATTGTCGGCTGCATTGTCGGCTGCATTGTCGGCTGTATTGTCGGCTGTATTGTCGGCTGTATTGTCGGCTGTATTGTCGGCTGTATTGTCGGCTGTATTGTCGGCTGTATTGTCGGCTGCATTGTCGGCTGTATTGTCGGCTGTATTGTCGGCTGCATTGTCGGCTGCATTGTCGGCTGCATTGTCGGCTGCATTGTCGGCTGCATTGTCGGCTGTATTGTCGGCTGTATTGTCGGCTGCATTGTCGGCTGTATTGTCGGCTGCATTGTCGGCTGCATTGTCGGCTGCATTGTCGGCTGCATTGTCGGCTGCATTGTCGGCTGCATTGTCGGCTGCATTGTCGGCTGTATTGTCGGCTGCATTGTCGGCTGCATTGTCGGCTGCATTGTCGGCTGCATTGTCGGCTGCATTGTCGGCTGCATTGTCGGCTGCATTGTCGGCTGCATTGTCGGCTGCATTGTCGGCTGCATTGTCGGCTGCATTGTCGGCTGCATTGTCGGCTGCATTGTCGGCTGTATTGTCGGCTGCATTGTCGGCTGTATTGTCGGCTGCATTGTCGGCTGCATTGTCGGCTGCATTGTCGGCTGCATTGTCGGCTGCATTGTCGGCTGCATTGTCGGCTGCATTGTCGGCTGCATTGTCGGCTGCATTGTCGGCTGCATTGTCGGCTGCATTGTCGGCTGCATTGTCGGCTGCATTGTCGGCTGCATTGTCGGCTGTATTGTCGGCTGCATTGTTCGGCTGCATTGTCGGCTGTATTGTCGGCTGCATTGTCGGCTGCATTGTCGGCTGTATTGTCGGCTGCATTGTCGGCTGCATTGTCGGCTGTATTGTCGGCTGCATTGTCGGCTGCATTGTCGGCTGTATTGTCGGCTGCATTGTCGGCTGCATTGTCGGCTGCATTGTCGGCTGCATTGTCGGCTGCATTGTCGGCTGTTTCGGCTGCATTGTCGGCTGTATTGTCGGCTGCATTGTCGGCTGCATTGTCCGCTCGTCGACGCGTTCCCAGGCGGAGGGCCGTGTCCAGCGGCGCCGACCCCGACTGACCGGCCGGCCGACCCCGCCTGACCCCGGCTGACCCCGTGTGACCGCGCTGACCGGCGCGGCGGCGGCGACCACGCCCCCGCCGGCGTCGCCTCTTGTGCAACGGCGGCCGGCGCAGTGCGCCCGCGCCTGACAGCTCGCCTGCGCCTCACAACTCGCCTGCGCCTCACAACTCGCCTGCGCCTCACAACTCGCCTGCGCCTCACAACTCGCCTGCGCCTCACAACTCGCCTGCGCCTCACAACTCGCCTGCGCGACTGCGGCCGTGCTGTCAGCCTAACTAGGGGCGGGGGTAATGTGTCAGCGGTGGCTGAGCAGCATTGGGACGGTTCTGCATGGCCATGCGTTAAACTACATAGCCACGGGAAGGGGAGCAGCCCACCAGGGCGATCAAACCAATCAAGCCCTCCCCCTCTTCATTAATACGTAAAAGGATTAATGAACGTTTTCGATAATTTCTCAGGTGGCCCAAAAACAGAAGAACAGAAGTCAGATATGCATAACGCTCCTACGCCCATGGCCTCGAGAGCGTAGCGTATTTGTTGCCCTTGCCAGTCGGCGGTGCTGCCGTCAGAAGCCATACACGCATTTAAAGACGCAAGTATCGCTCATAGCATGTTGCAAATCGGCAAGAATGGCACTTACTGATGTCAAAATACATGATATAAAAACAACTGTGATATAAAAACAACTGTCATTAAGTGTGGGTCCCGACTCAACTTTTTCCAACTTCAGGGCACTGTCTCAGGGGCATGCTGAGGATGGAGTAGTCGTCCATACCAGCTTCTGCTTAGGCCGGAGACTCAATGGCTGGCGGCACTCCCAACCTCTGCCCCGCCACCGGGGACCGCGGTAGCTCAGTCGGTATGGCGTCTGAATCTTGATCGCAAGATAGTGGGTTCACATCCCGCAACCGGCGTGATTTTCGAGTCCATCCGCGACCAATCGGCGCGAGTGGTGAGCGACGCCACCCCACCCACCTGGAAACTGAATGCGTCGTAAAAGAGCCAACGGTTCTTCTTTTTCCCCGTTGCCATTGACTATGCCACCTCTCTCCCTGCGACGGCCAACTATCTGGTACGGGCCGTTCCGTTCCGGGACATACCCAAACCAGCCGCCTGAGGCTTCCCCGCCAGTGACCTCAAACTCCCCCTCTCGGAATTTCGCAAATCAACCGCCTGAAGCTACCCCACCCGCGGTCAATCAAACTCCTCACCGGCGTCGCAAGCGACCAATCAAACTCCCCGCCCCTGTTACCAGCGGCTAATCACATTCCCCGCCCGTGTCACCGGCGGCCAATCAAACTGCCGGCCCGTGTCACCGGCGGCCAATCAAACTCCCGCTCGCGTCACCGGCGGCCAATCAAACTCCTCTCCCGCGCTGCCAGCGGCCAATCAAACTCCCCGCCGCCGACACCGGCCGAAGCGCCGCGGGCGTCTGACGGCGGGCCACCGGTCCGGGCGGCGGCCGGTCGGCGGCGGCGAACCTCAGTCAGCGGGCCGAGCCGGTGGCCGAGGCGGCGTGTGGACCGCGCGAGCGCTGACAGGCAGCCGGTCGCAGCGTGCCGCGCGGACGGCCGCCCTGCGGCGGCTCTGGACAAGACGGACGCGGTGGAACTGCTGTGGGACTGCCGTGGAACTGCCGTGGAACTGCTGAGGAACTGCTGTGGAACTGCTGTGGAACTGCTGTGGAACTGGCGTGGAACTTCCGTGGAACTTCCGTGGAACTGCTGAGGAACTACTAAGGAACTGCTGTGGAACTGCTGTGGAACTGCTGTTGAACTGCCGTGGAACTGCCGTGGAACTGCTGTGGAACTGCTGTGGAACTGCTGTGGAACTGCCGTGGAACTGCCGTGGAACTGCTGAGGAACTGCTGAGGAACTGCTGTGGAACTGCTGTGGCACTGCTGTGGAATTGCTGTGGAGAGTCGTGGAGACGGCACCGAGCAGGCTACCCGGGCGGACTGGCGCCGGGGAGGACTGAGGACTGAGGACTGAGGACTCGGCGTGGCAGCCTGCCGGAGGACGAGCCGATCCGGGCCGCGGCGATCGTGTGAGCGCCACGAGTGACACCTGTGAAACTTGTGACACGAGTGACGCTGAGTGACACTTGACGCGCGCGCGGGAGGTGGACGGGATCTCGAGTGTGCCGCGGTCGGGCGAGTCCAGGCGAGGCGAGATACGACGCCCGGTCTGACCGAGAGTGAGGCCGAGACCCAGACTGAGACCCGGTCTGAGACCCGACCGTCTGCTGTGAGGGGAGTGTGCAGTGCTGAGCGTGAGACGGACGGACCCTGGCCGTGACGGTGGTCGCACAAGAGCGGACGCCGCTGGTCCCGGACAAGTGGAAGCACATGCGGAGTCTCGAGTAACGCGCTCAGTGACGTGACACACAGAGTGCGCCCTCACCCACCCATTGCACCGCAACGCACCTCTCAACGCCCCGTCGATCCGAACTACCCACTCTCCCAACGCACCCTCCTCCCCACCCAGCTCATTGCCCCCGATCAACACCACCCCTGCACTCAGCACCACAAACACAACACACCGCGACCCAACCCAGCTCACTGCGACAGCGCAGCACCACAGACACCACTATCCTGACTTCAGCACCGCACAGTCATGAGCTGCACTGCCGCAGCGTAACAATCTGCCACGTCACAGCAATCTCCTTGCGGTGGGCCACTTCTTCAGCACAATACAAGACGTAGCCGCCCCGGCACACGCTGCACACACGCCCTCGACCGCACAGCGCAGTCCCAACACCACCCTCGCCCACTAGACAACCCCCTCGTCCTCACAACACCACCGGCACCACCGCAACATCCCCCAGCGCGCCTGACGGGCGCAACATCGGCCAACATGCCGGCCAACTCGGTGATCTGGATCATATGCATTGTGATCGCGGTGCTGATCTGCGTGCTGTGGGTGCTCATCTGCTACATCGGCTTCTGCAAGCTGAGGCTGCAGCATCGCGGCGACGAGGAGAGCCTGCTGGGCCGCGGGCTGTTCGTGGCCGACCTCTCACTGCCCAGCACCCCGCCATCCAGTGAGTACTCACGCCTCACACTGTCTCTGAGAGCACACTCTTCACGCTGCCTCCCCGCGTGACCACGTGCTTCTTACAGCATCTCTATGAGCACACTCTGCACACCGTATTCGTACTTGTATTTGCGAGTTTAACAAACCAATTTCATAAAATGGATCGATATTTGGTTTCGGTCAGATTAGTCAGATACATATAACAAAAACTTATATAAATACTTCCCCTTGTACTTTTTTTTTTTTTTTTTTTTTCCCCCTTGGGGGTTGGTTTTTTATAATTTTTTTTTTTTTTCCCCATTTCGGAATGGGGTTTTTTTTATTTTTGTGGTAGATTTTTCAATTTTTTACGGGGTTGGGGGGGGGGGTATCGGCGAAGTACCGTATTTCCACTGTCACGTGTCAAGCGATGTGATTTTGGGAAATCGCTTGATGAAGATGAAAACCTACAAAGAGGTTGGCACGATCCTTATCTGAGTGAGTGATCGCGTCGTGTTGTGTCTCTGTTGTGTAGATAGTTCTGCAGATAGTGACGGATGGTGACTAAGCGGCTGGACAAGCTGGTGTCGTCGGATATCCACCGGTCAGCTCTCTCGTAGACTACACGAACCAAAATGCTGGAAGTTCGTATGTGGCAGGATAAGGTGATGATTGTCAAAATGAACGTTCATTCATTAAAACATTCAAACCTGAATGTATGATGACATCATAGAGTTGTTGGTCATGTGTCAGTGACTATTACTCGACTGCGCCTAACAGATTAAAGATGTGGTGGGACATTTTGTAAACCTGCAGAAATTCTCGCAAAGACGGTGGAAATGGAGTAAGTCTCAACGCGTCAAATTCCTTCTACATCTATAAACTAGACCCCACTACAACCACATTAACTATCATCTAGATCAAACCGCACTTCCCCGTGCCACATTTCAGTTATGCTCTTGTTGAGTTCTTGTATACATAATCCAAGTTTCCCAGCTTTCCACGAGTACCGTAACTTGGGTCACCGTACTCGGAAGGAGCCTGATGGCCTAGCGGTGCCCCAACCCATTCCTGCATGACGCTCAACAAGTCGGGAGTTCCGCGGGTACCACCAACGTCTTGTTGTTGCATAATGTTGCACCGCTAAGCTCCTTGCAACTGGTTGAGGCTGACGGTTCCTCCATTATGGGTTCACGTTATGTGAGAAAGGTCAAAACAGGTCGGGGGCCATTCCTGTAGACATATCATACGGTCATACGGCACTTTGAGAGCAGAATTGCGAGCGGTAAAAGACAACGGTACGGCGGTGTGGATAGTCATGGCACTGCATGGACCCAGCTGGCCACAGTACAGACACAGCTGGCTACAGTACAGACCCAGCTGACCACAGTACAGACACAGCTGGCTACAGACACAGCTGGCCACAGACACAGCTGGCCACAGTACATACACAGCTGGCCACAGTACAGACACAGCTGGCCACAGCACAGACACAGCTGGCCACAGTACAGACACAGCTGGCCACAGATCCAGCTGGCCACATTACAGACACAGCTGGCTACAGACACAGCTGGCCACAGTATAGACACAGCTGGCCACAGACACAGCTGGCCACAGTATAGACACAGCTGGCCACAGATACAGCTGGCCACAGACACAGCTGGTCACAGTATAGACACAGCTGGCCACAGCTGGCCACAGACACAGCTGGCCACAGTACATACACAGCTGGCCACAGTACAGACACAGCTGGCCACAGTACATACACAGCTGGCCACAGTACAGACACAGCTGGCCACAGTACAGACACAGCTGGCCACAGCACAAACACAACTGGCCACAGTACAGACACAGCTGGCTACAGATCCAGCTGGCCACATTACAGACACAGCTGGCCACAGATCCAGCTGGTCACAATACAGACTACAGACACAGCTGGCCACAGCTGGCCACAGTACGAACACAGCTGGCCACAGACACAGCTGGCCAGAGACACAGCTGGCCACAGCACGGACAGCAGACAACAGACAGCGCAGACATCAGACACTTTGGGTCGGCCGGCTTCGGCTGTGCTGTTGGCCTCGCTCTCCTGCTCTGTGTTGTGGTCCAGTTTGAGTTTCGGCGTGGTAAATATGCAGCTGCAGTGAGTGGCGCGACCCGTGCGAACAGCTTTGGTTCGGTTCTTGTTTTTTTAACGACAAATCGACCGTTGAATCATGCAGCGTCGCCAATCTCTCACGCCGATTGGTCGCGGGTGAAGAGTATCGACAGGCGAGACTCGAACCCACAACCTTTCGATTGTGAGACGAGCAACTTACCCTAGACTACTCGTCCCCTGACAAACAGCTCAAAGCAGCAATGCAGTGCTCGCGAGGGTACGTGGCATCGTACCGGCTTCCGAGGAGATCCCGCCGAGTTTTCCGGCCAAGAGGCCAATCCATCGTTCAACCCGACTTACTGTGGGCGAGGGAGCGCTAAAATCGGCTCCAATGGGACCAAATCCCAACCTTTCATCCCCCGGTAATGCTTAAGCAACAGGAAGTGTAACTGGATTGGATTGGGGTGACGGTTGTCAATGGGAGGCTACCCCCCCTCCCATCCCCCGCCGTTGACATGTTAGGGGAGTCCCTGCAAGAGACCCACACCGTTTGCTAAAGGTCCCGGATTGCAGGGTCAGCATGGGTGGTGGGAGGAAGTTTTAGCTGGCATTGTTGTCACGACGATACAGTGCTTGAGGTATGTTCTCGGATGTACAATCATACTTAGTCTAATTTTCGACACTTGTTTTTTCACATTGTAATGCTACTTGTCAATGGAACTTACTGCATTGGGCAAGTTATCTATCTGTGACACAGGCATTATCAGAATGTAGGATTTCGCACTTGGAAAATCCATGTTGTTGACAGCTGTGATTATCTACTGTTTGAAATGTTCTCTCGGTGTCGCATAGCTAACCTAGGTTCGCGTACCACAACGAATGCTGCCGTGATGATGAGTCAGAGCAATTCGTGACATCATCAGAGAAAGAAGCAGACATATCGGCGACGAGCAGCCCCGATTAAAATATCGACGCTGATCTCAGCGGGGAACACGCCCGCTGAGCTGAGATCAGATCGTCATGACTGACCAACGGTCTCCGTACGCTGGCGCGCTAACGGGAACGCTCGTGTGAAGAGCATCTCACCGGGCCGCTGGACAGTGTCATACACAGGTGCCACGCCGTCCATTCCATTCCAGCCCGACACAAGCAGCTGCAGAACACCTCACCCGGCTACTGGACCATGCCACATCGCAGTCGCCACAATCTCAGCCGACGACAATCCCTGTCTGACACAAGCAGCTGCAGAACACCTCACCCGGCTACTGGACCGTGTGATGTCCCAGGTGCCAGGTCGTCAACTCAACCACAGCCCGACACAAGCAGCTGAAGAACACCTCACCTGGCTACTGGGCCGTGTCATGTCCCAGGTGCCAGGCCGTCAACTCAACCACAGCCCGACACAAGCAGCTGAAGAACACCTCGCCCGGCTACTGGGCCGTGTCATGTCCCAGGTGCCAGGCCGTCAACTCAACCACAGCCCGACACAAGCAGCTGAAGAACACCTCACCTGGCTACTAGGCCGTGTCGTGTCCCAGGTGCCAGGCCGTCAACTCAACCCCGGCCCGACACAAGCAGCTGAAGAACACCTCGCCCGGCTACTGGGCCGTGTCATGTCCCAGGTGCCAGGCCGTCAACTCAACCACAGCCCGACACAAGCAGCTGAAGAACACCTCACCTGGCTACTAGGCCGTGTCAATGTCCCGCAAGCTCAGCCGACTACAACCCCAGCCCGACACAAGCAGCTGAAGAACACCTCACCTGGCTACTGGGCCGTGTCATGTCCCAGGTGCCAGGCCGTCCATTCAACCCCAGCCCAGCACAAGCAGCTGAAGAACACCTCACCTGGCTACTGGGCCGTGTCATGTCCCAGGTGCCAGGCCGTCAACTCAACCACAGCCCGACACAAGCAGCTGAAGAACACCTGACCTGGCTACTGGACCATGCCACATCGCAGTCGCCACAATCTCAGCCGACGACAATCCCAGTCTGACACAAGCAGCTGAAGAACGCCTCACCTGGCTACTGGACCATGTCACATCGCAGTCGCCACGCCGTCAACTCAGTCCCAGCCCGACACAAACACCGGTGGGAGGGTTCCCATGCGCCGTCGACTCCTGTATGTGGAGATCCACACGGTCGTCGCCGGCGACTACCATCCATCACGGCGATTCACCGTGCCGTCCCGTCCTCACCGCCGCAGTCGGAACACCTGTCACGTGCCAATTACACCGCACCTTGAGGCGCGGCCGGTCACGGCTGAGCAGGCGCACGCCCCGGGGGCACGTCCGCTCGGCACTGTCGATCGGCTGTTCGCAGGGCCGACGCTCGTGGTGGCGGTCGCTGGGGTGGGGCCCGGCTGAGTGCGGCTCGGTCTGATGATTGGCAGCTGGTTGGTTGGTTGTTGGTTTTTGCGACATATCAACTGTTGAGTCATGCAGCGTCGCCAATCTCTCGCGTCGATTGGTGGCGGGCGGAGAGTAGCGACAGGTGAGACTCGAACCCACAACCTTTCGATTGTGAGACGGGTAGCTCACCCCTAGGCTACTCGCACCCCATTGGCAGCTGGTGATGGCGGTGTCTGAGTGGAGTGGAGGCGACTGTCTCGATTGGTGTGGCAATTCACCTGCAGTGTCTGACAGTGTCAGGCTGAAGAGCAACCAGCCGACATCACCACACGGTGGCGGGCCCCCAAACCCACCCACACACACACTGAAGAGCATCGTTCGGGTTTGGAGAGAACGCAGGAGGCATGGGCGCGAATGATCGATTCTGGTCGAAGCGACCTGGAGCCCAAATAACTAACTGAGGACGGTGGAGGCTGCTCAGCGATGGTGTGGCCCCTGGGACATACTTGGCATGCTATGTTCAGCACCACCTCTTGCTGCCAGTTATTCTGTATTTAGGAGACGATTTCAGGGTCAAAGTCAGGGACTCTGTCGGCGCACGGATGCGTGAGGTCACGACCCGTTCCGCCAGTGCGCTTTTGGACAGACATGTGGTAAGAGTATGGCACGGGGCAAGTGTGGCACGGTGTGGTGGTATTCACACAGGCCACCATTTGAGGTGATACCTCGACGGTAACCACCGGACAGCGGAAAACCAATCGCCGAGTGCCGGGAGGAGCATTCGTCAATTTGCGGACGCCGAATCGGTGAGGTGCGTCCCGCACAACCTTGGTTGTGGACGCTTCTGATGCACGCAAACACACTCAAAGCATTCATGTGTGTGGGTGTGTGTGTGCCTGTTTTCGTCGGGTATTTGTAGCGTGCGTCTGCTCTTTTGCCTCCGAATGAAGCTCGGCGAAGGCCACGAACGGCTGACCTTTTGCACTGTGCCGACGTCAAACGGTCATCACCTTGTGTCGTGTCCGCCGTGCGTGAGATCGGCTCGATCCAGTGTCCTGTGCACCATGGTTCGAGACTGCACCCTGTACAATACGCGCCGGGAAGAAAGCGGCGAGGTGCGAACGGGGGGACGAGTAGTCCGGGGGCAAGTTGCTCGTCTTGCAGTCAAAAGGCTGTGGGTTAGTGTCTCACCTGTCGCTACTCTTCGCCCGCGACCAGTCGGCGTGGGAGATTGGCGACGCTGCATGACTCAACGTTCGCCGTGTCTTTGTTTATTGGTTGGTTCACGACACACTTTATGCACATTCACGGCTAATGGCGCCGCCCACACTGTTTCGCCGGTGGGCCGCGGGATCGGGAAATGTCCTGAGTGCCGCTAGAGTCGAACCCGGGACCTTTGGTACCCATAGCCCGACACCTTAACCACTCGGCCATCCCCGCCCCACGGTCGCCGTGTCGTAAAACCGATAACCGACCGATGTGCGGACGGCGTGCGGAATCGCGTCGCGAGAAGTGCGCCGGCTCTGACGTAACGTGACGTCACGCCGCGGCAGCTGCGCCGTGTCGCGGCGACCTGGGAAGCGTGTCGGGTCCGGGCTGCGGGTCAGGTGCCGGGGCCGCGTCCTTCCCACCGGCGCTCCACGTCACACGGCTTGTAGCGCCGGCAGGTGTGTTCCACACCAGGTGTGTCCTGAGGAAGGTGTGTTCCACGGCAGGTGTGTTCCACGGCAGGTGTGTTCCTGAGGCAGGTGTGTTCCTGAGGAAGGTGTGTTCCTGGAGGCAGGTGTGTTCCTGAGGCAGGTGTGTCCTGAGGCAGGTGTGTTCCGGAGGCAGGTGTGTTCCTGAGGCAGGGGTGTTCCTGAGGCAGGTGTGTCCTGAGGAAGGTGTGTTCCTGAGGCAGGTGTGTTCCTGAGGAAGGTGTGTTCCGGACGGCAGGTGTGTTCCTGAGGCCAGGTGTGTTCCCAGTGTTCACGGCAGGTGTGTCCTGAGGAAGGTGTCTTCCACGGTAGGTGTGTTCCACGGTAGGTGTGTTCCGGCGCGGTGTTCCAGGTGTGTTCCGGCGCCAGATGTATTCCACCCACCTCGCCGGTCCCACTCGCGACCACGCTGGGGCTCCGGTGGTCGTGCAGACCCCATAGACTGCCACTGACCGACCTATAGACTGCCATTGACCGACCCCATAGACTGCACTGCCCGACCCCATAGACTGCCACTGCCCGACCCATAGACTGCCACTGACCGACCCCATAGACTGCCACTGACCGACCCATAGACTGCCACTGACCGACCCATAGACTGCCACTGACCGACCCATAGACTGCCATTGACCGACCCCATAGACTGCACTGCCCGACCCCATAGACTGCCACTGCCGGACCCAATAGACCCCACTGACCGACCCCATAGACTGCCACTGACCGACCCCATAGACTGCCACTGACCGACCCATAGACTGCCATTGACCGACCCCATAGACTGCACTGCCCGACCCCATAGACTGCCACTGACCGACCCCATAGACTGCCATTGACCGACCCCATAGACTACACTGCCCGACCCATAGACTGCCACTGACCGACCCCATAGACTGCCACTGACCGACCCCATAGACTGCCACTGACCGACCCCATAGACCCCACTGACCGACCCATCTAAAAGACTCCATTAGTTATTAGGCTTTAGATTTTAACACCCATAATAAACGACTGCCCGACCCCAAATACTGCCACTGCCAGACCCCAAATGACCCCACTGACCGACCCCATAGACCCCACTGACCGACCCCATAGTCTGCCACTGTCAGATCCTGATGATCCAGATCCAGATGCCAGTCTGCCACTGCCCACTGACAGACCCCATAGATCCCATTGACCCCCCACCCCGCAGACCCCCACCGGCACCCCACCGAACCCCATAGACTCCCCACCCACCTGACGGGGCCCCACGGGCCCCACACCGACCCCGCTGATGCTCCTGCGATCTCCCCACATGCACACCCTTGATTCTGCAGTCGATCCTCAGCCCAGCAGATGCTCATTTCTAGCGAACCCATATCAACGGGTGATTTGTACGCCGAGTTTTGTATTAATGCTCTGTTCTTGGGATCATTACGGAACCATCGAGCCATCAGTCACGATTGCCTCACCGGGTGAGCTCGCTTTCTGTTCCTAGTTTTCGACAAACTAGTTGGAGTTGGTTCCATAGCTGGAGCTGGCTTCGTGGAGCTGGCTCCGTGGAGCACATCCAGGGAGCTGGCTCCAGGGAGCTGGCTCCAGGGAGCTGGCTCCAGGGAGCTGGCTCCAGGGAGCTGGCTCCAGGGAGCTGGCTCCAGGGAGCTGGCTCCAGGGAGCTGGCTCCGTGGATCACATCCAGGGAGCTGACTCCAGGGAGCACATCCAGGAGCTGGCTCCAGGGAGCTGACTCCAGGGAGCTGGCTCCAGGAGCTGGCTCCAGGAGCTGGCTCCAGGGAGCTGGCTCCAGGGGCTGGCTCAGGGCTGGCTCCAGGGAGCTGGCCCAGGACTGGCTCCAGGGAGCTGGCTCCAGGGGCTGGCTCCAGGGCTGGCAGGGGCTGCTTGGCTCCAGGGAGCTGGCTCCAGGGAGCTGGCGGGAGCAATAGGCTCTCAGGTGGCTCCAGGGCTGGCTCCAGGGAGCTGGCTCCAGGGAGCTGGCCCCGTGGAGCACATCCAGGGAGCTGGCTCCAGGGAGCTGGCTCCAGGGAGCTGGCTCCAGGGAGCTGGCTCCAGGGAGCTGGCTCCAGGGAGCTGGCTCCAGGGAGCTGGCTCCAGGGAGCTGGCTCCAGGGAGCTGGCTCCAGGGAGCTGGCTCCAGGGAGCTGGCTCAGGGAGCTGGCTCCAGGGAGCTGACTCCAGGGAGCTGGCTCCGTGGATCACATCCAGGGTGCTGGTTCCAGGGAGCACATCCAGGCATCATTTGGTAAAGATTTAGATAAAAGCAGGGTCGTCACTACGACTTCTGCTGGGTGGGGTGCATCCGCTCTGAAGCAGCTACTCGAGATGATCAATGTCAGCTAGTTCGATGAAACCTCGATGGGGAGACGTTCACGCCGATCTTGATGGTGCCGAAACTCACACCGTCCACCACGAACTTGCCCCCAGGTGATTGTGTTCTTCAACTAAGTACTCCTCTGGCCCGGCGAGATAGTGATCCAGCATTGATCCAAAGATTTGCACATGAACAACAAGTTTGTCAGTGTATGTACACATGATGCTTATGTGCGTATATGTGTCCACACAGTTTTCTCGAACAACCTTTAGTGGTATTTCCCGTCTGAACAATGTGTTCTCGTTTATCAGGGGCGGATACTGGGAGGGGGTTGGTTGGTTATTGGTTTTACGACACATCGACCGTTGAGTCATGTAGCGTCGCCAATCTCTCACGCCGATTGGTCGTGGGCGAAGAGTAGCGACAGGTGAGACTCGAACCCACAACATTTCGATCGTGAGACGAGCAACTTACCCCTAGGCTACTCGTCCCCACTGGGAGGGGGCGGCATTTTGAGCATATGTCTCTCTCCTGAAGAGGTGGCGTCCCTCCGGCCGGAAAAGGCAATCATTCAAAAAGGCGTTGGTGCACATCCCTACTCCGGCTCAAAATATTTTTTTTCAGCAAGACGGATTGTCGGGGGGAAAGGAGCCACTTTGAGACGAAAAGGCGCCCCTTCAATATTTGTCGAGTAACATTAGCTGGTGGACGTCATCTCTGACATCATCTCTGATAGTGGCAGCAGCTGATGTGACAGCTTTGCTCCGGATGGATAACGTCTCTGAGTGACAGTAGATGATAGTGACAGCTCTACTCTTGGTGGACATCATCTCTTGGAGTGGCAGCAGCTGATGGGTGGTAGCTCAACCCCGAAGCTGGATGCCAGCCAAAGATCCACCGACTCATTTGTGATTAGAAAGCTCGCAGCATGACGACATCTCACCCGGGAATACCCCAATCATATGAATATAGCTGAAGTAACTGTCCACTGACATGAACACTTTTGCTTTCCTGTGGATATGTACGTGCACGGACAACGCAGACATGGTTTTGGCAGGCTTTCGACGATAGATGACGGGGGTGTTATTACACGGGGTGAAGTGTCAAACATGGCTGGATTAACTTCAGGCGGTGTGTAATGAGAGGGTATTTAGCTGGTAATGGAGCTTTCGGACGGCCAGGGGATGATAATATCACACTGCGAATGACTGTAGCTCGTATTTCGATCGCTGCAGCCAGGAAGTTTCATTCAGACGTTCTCTGGGGGAGTAGACGAGAGCGAGCATGCTTTCACGATGGCTGACGCTCCTGGTTGATTCCGCACCCAAATGGGTGTTCTATGCGGGGTTAAACGAGGCCGGGCATATTCTCACGATGGGATTCCCTAAGGGGGTCGACTAGGCCTATCTTCACGATGGCTAACGCTGATGGTTGACGTCTCACCCAAACATTGTCTAAGGGAGTAGACGGGTAATGTTTTCACGATGGCTAACGCTTCTGGTTGATGCTTCACCCAGATGTTCTATGCGGTAGTAAACGAGGCCGGGCATGTTCTCACGATGGCCAACGCTTCTGGTTGATTGTTGGCGCCTCACAAAACATCATCTAAGGGAGTAGACGGGGAATGTTTTCACGATGACTGATCGCTTCTAATCGATGCCTCACCCAGACGTTCTCCAAGGGGGTTGACGAGGCACATGCTCACGATGGCTAACGCTTCTAGTCAACGCCACACTCAGACATTCTCTCCGGGAGCAGACGGCACCTATTTCCACAACGGCTAACGCCTCGACGTCGACGCCTCTGGTCACGCCTGTTAGCGTCTCCCCTCGGCTCCGTTCTGCTGCCGCCGCACGGGACCCCGGTCACGCCACGCGCCAGCTGTAATGTCAGCGCGTGCGGCTGGCCGCCGTAAGCAGGTAGCAACGGTCAGTTGTCGGGTCGGCTGCTCTCGTTGCGGCGCCGCCGCCGACGGTCGGCCCGCTAGCCTTCACGCCGTGTCCCGCGCCCGGCTTCTGGCGCTGATCGAGTCTATGCGTAGTCGTTTGTGCTGTAGGGTGCCACGGTCGGCCGGCGGTGCAGGGCGGTGGGCGGCACGGGTCCGTGACACGTGGTCCGTGACACGTGGTCCGTGACACGTGGTCCGTGACACGTGGTCCGTGACACGTGGTCCGTGACACGTGGTCCGTGACACGTGGTCCGTGACACGTGGTTCGTGACACGTGGTTCGTGGCACGTGGTTCGTGACACGTGGTTCGTGGCACGTTATCCGTGACACGTGGTCAGCGACACGTGGTTCGTGACACGTGGTTCGTGACACGTGGTTCGTGGCACGTGGCACGTGGTCCGGGCACGTGGTCCGTAGCACGTGGTTCGTGACACGTGGTCCGTGGTCCGTGACACGAGACACGTGGCACGTGACACGGGGTCCGTCAGCGCATACCGCCGACGCGGTGTGTGGCGAGACACCGGCTCATCTGCAGATGGATGGCGTTGGTCCACAGACGTCACTCCACAGACGTGGCACCACTGATGTGGCCTACCGAGACACCCTCGTTCTATTCATGATGTGGCTCACGGGGCGAGTCGACAAAAACGAGTGCGCAGATACAGAGGACGACAGTCGTCGACAGGGTGCAACACGGCTGATCTACTAGCTGGGATGAAACGGCTAGGCTCATTCTACGGCCACCGAAACACCAGGCCGTCCAGCAGGCTCAGCTACACCGCCGCTGCCAATAGTCGCCGCGGATCCGCCCCTCTCTGCGCGCTGCTCCACCGGCTCGTGGTCGCTTCCCGCCGCCGCGACTTCCCACGCCTCCCGCCTCTCCCACTTCCCGCCGAGACGTCGCGTGTCGGGAGAGCGCGCCAGCAGCTTCGTCGGAGGCTTTCTTCAGCTCTGGCATTATTCAGCGGGTCTCGACCAATTACGCGGCGCATTGATTAGCGGCCGGTTAGCTAGTCACGGGCCGCACACACGCCTGTCCAGCACGAAACACACGGCGGGCCCACGCGGTCGGTGGGAGGACATAGCGAGACACAGACAGAGGTCAGGGTAAGATGCAGACAACAGGGAGGCACACTGTGAAGCGAGACAAACGGCACAGAGTAAGACACACAACTCACCATAGAGCCAGATACACAGCACAGGTGAGAAACAAGGCATCTTAGAATCAGATACACAGCACAGAGTGAAACACACAACTCGCTATAGAGCCAAATACACAATGAGACACACAACTCACCACAACTAACTAACTAAGAGCCAGATACACAGCACAGGTGAGAAACAAGGCATCTTAGAATCAGATACACAGCACAGAGTGAAACACACAACTCGCTATAGAGCCAAATACACAATGAGACACACAACTCGCTATAGAGCCAGATACACAGTGAGACACACAATTCACTATAGAGCCAGATACACAGAACATGGTGAGAGACACAAGGCATATTAAAACCAATATACACAGTGCAGAGTGAGAGACACAAGACATCTTAAACCCAGATACACAGTACAGAGTGAGAAGCACAAGACATCTTAGACCCAGATACACAGTACAGAGTGAGAAACACAAGGCTTCTTAGAACCAGATACACAGCGCAGAGTGAGAAACACAGGGCATCTTGGAACCAGATACACAGCGCAGAGTGAGAGACACAAGGCTTCTTAGAACCAGATACGCAGTACAGAGTGAGAGACATAAGTCATCTTAGAGCCAGATGCACAGCACAGAGTGAAAGACACAAAGCATCTTAAACTCAAATATACAGTAGAGAGTGAGAGACACAAGGCATCTTCCCGCCTTGTGTTCCCGTTCCCGGAGTGGTGTCGAACTAGGAGTGTCGCGACTGGCATCTCGCCTTTCGGTAGGTTTTTCAGTCACCAGTGATGTTCCCAGAGGTAGAGGCTCTCGGCAGGGTTGTTAGTCACCAGTGATGTTCCCAGAGGTAGAGGCTCTCGGTATGTTTGTCAGTCACCAGTGATGTATCCAGGGGTAGAAGCTCTCGGTAGGTTTGTCAGTCACCAGTGATGCTCCCAGAGGTAGAGGCTCTCGGTAGGTTTGTTAGTCATCAGTGATGTGTCCAAGGGTAGAAGCTCTCCGTAGGTTTGTCAGTCAGTGTGTGGAGGGCGGGAAGGTCGCGATGGGCCTGCTGGCCCGTCGTCGCCCGACTCGCGGTCCGTGACACAAGTCGGGGCAATCTCAGGCACCAGTGAATACGCCCGCCGGCCCTGTGTAGTGACGTAGCGGGACAGGAGGCGCCACCAGCGGGCTACCGAGCCGGGCGGCGTCTGTTACACCGCCTGCCACGTCACCTGTCACACGCCTGTCACATCTCGCGACAATGTGTGGTGGAATGTGTGGCGGAATGTGCAGCGTCACGTCCGTGACGCCGGGTGTCCCTGCCGACCGAGCTGTTGTGAGTGTGGGTTGCTAGTTCGTGCGATGCGTTAGTGCTACTGGCACTGTTGTCGCCGAGTGTGTTAGACGGAGTACTTCTCGGCCGGTTGCGTCTCCAGTCGTGTTTGAAGTGGCACTTCGACCACCTGCGTCTCCAGTCGTGTTAAATGGAACACTTCTGGACCAGTTGCGTCTCCAGTCGTGTTAAATGGAACACTTCTGGACCAGTTGCGTCTCCAACTGTCGTGTTAAAAAATGGAACACTTCTGGACCAGTTGCGTCTCCAGTCGTGTTAAATGGAACACTTCTGGACCAGTTGCGTCTCCAGTCGTGTTAAATGGAACACTTCTGGACCAGTTGCGTCTCCAGTCGTAAATGGAACACTTCTGGACCAGTTGCGTCTCCAGTCGTGTTAAATGGAACACTTCTGGACCAGTTGCGTCTCCAGTCGTGTTAAATGGAACACTTCTGGACCAGTTGCGTCTCCAGTCGTGTTAAATGGAACACTTCTGGACCAGTTGCGTCTCCAGTCGTGTTAAATGGAACACTTCTGGACCAGTTGCGTCTCCAGTCGTGTTAAATGGAACACTTCTGGACCAGTTGCGTCTCCAGTCGTGTTAAATGGAACACTTCTGGACCAGTTGCGTCTCCAGTCGTGTTAAATGGAACACTTCTGGACCAGTTGCGTCTCCAGTCGTGTTAAATGGAACACTTCTGGACCAGTTGCGTCTCCAGTCGTGTTAAATGGAACACTTCTGGACCAGTTGCGTCTCCAGTCGTGTTAAATGGAACACTTCTGGACCAGTTGCGTCTCCAGTCGTGTTAAATGGAACACTTCTGGACCAGTTGCGTCTCCAGTCGTGTTAAATGGAACACTTCTGGACCAGTTGCGTCTCCAGTCGTGTTAAATGGAACACTTCTGGACCAGTTGCGTCTCCAGTCGTGTTAAATGGAACACTTCTGGACCAGTTGCGTCTCCAGTCGTGTTAAATGGAACACTTCTGGACCAGTTGCGTCTCCAGTCGTGTTAAATGGAACACTTCTGGACCAGTTGCGTCTCCAGTCGTGTTAAATGGAACACTTCTGGACCAGTTGCGTCTCCAGTCGTGTTAAATGGAACACTTCTGGACCAGTTGCGTCTCCAGTCGTGTTAAATGGAACACTTCTGGACCAGTTGCGTCTCCAGTCGTGTTAAATGGAACACTTCTGGACCAGTTGCGTCTCCAGTCGTGTTAAATGGAACACTTCTGGACCAGTTGCGTCTCCAGTCGTGTTAAATGGAACACTTCTGGACCAGTTGCGTCTCCAGTCGTAAATTAAATGGAACACTTCTGGACCAGTTGCGTCTCCCCTCGTGTTAAATGGAACACTTCTGGACCAGTTGCGTCTCCAGTCGTGTTAAATGGAACACTTCTGGACCAGTTGCGTCTCCAGTCGTGTTAAATGGAACACTTCTGGACCAGTTGCGTCTCCAGTCGTGTTAAATGGAACACTTCTGGACCAGTTGCGTCTCCAGTCGTGTTAAATGGAACACTTCTGGACCAGTTGCGTCTCCAGTCGTGTTAAATGGAACACTTCTGGACCAGTTGCGTCTCCAGTCGTGTTAAATGGAACACTTCTGGACCAGTTGCGTCTCCAGTCGTGTTAAATGGAACACTTCTGGACCAGTTGCGTCTCCAGTCGTGTTAAATGGAACACTTCTGGACCAGTTGCGTCTCCAGTCGTGTTAAATGGAACACTTCTGGACCAGTTGCGTCTCCAGTCGTGTTAAATGGAACACTTCTGGACCAGTTGCGTCTCCAGTCGTGTTAAATGGAACACTTCTGGACCAGTTGCGTCTCCAGTCGTGTTAAATGGAACACTTCTGGACCAGTTGCGTCTCCAGTCGTGTTAAATGGAACACTTCTGGACCAGTTGCGTCTCCAGTCGTGTTAAATGGAACACTTCTGGACCAGTTGCGTCTCCAGTCGTGTTAAATGGAACACTTCTGGACCAGTTGCGTCTCCAGTCGTGTTAAATGGAACACTTCTGGACCAGTTGCGTCTCCAGTCGTGTTAAATGGAGCACTTCTGGGCCGGTTACGTCTCCAGTCGTGTTAAATGGAACACTTCTGGACCAGTTGCGTCTCCAGTCGTGTTAAATGGAACACTTCTGGACCAGTTGCGTCTCCAGTCGTGTTAAATGGAACACTTCTGGACCAGTTGCGTCTCCAGTCGTGTTAAATGGAACACTTCTGGACCAGTTGCGTCTCCAGTCGTGTTAAATGGAACACTTCTGGACCAGTTGCGTCTCCAGTCGTGTTAAATGGAACACTTCTGGACCAGTTGCGTCTCCAGTCGTGTTAAATGGAACACTTCTGGACCAGTTGCGTCTCCAGTCGTGTTAAATGGAACACTTCTGGACCAGTTGCGTCTCCAGTCGTGTTAAATGGAACACTTCTGGACCAGTTGCGTCTCCAGTCGTGTTAAATGGAAACACTTCTGGACCAGTTGCGTCTCCAGTCGTGTTAAATGGAACACTTCTGGACCAGTTGCGTCTCCAGTCGTGTTAAATGGAGCACTTCTGGGCCGGTTACGTCTCCAGTCGTGTTAAATGGAACACTTCTGGACCAGTTGCGTCTCCAGTCGTGTTAAATGGAACACTTCTGGACCAGTTGCGTCTCCAGTTGTGTTAAAGGGAGCACTTCTGGACCAGTTCCGTCTCCAGTCGTGTTAGGAAGGGGCACTTCTCGGCCGGTTGCGTCTCCAGTCGTGTTTGAAGTGGCACTTCGGGGACTAGTAGTCCAGGGGTAAGCTGCTCGTCTCACAATCGAAAGGTTGTTGGTTCGAGTCTCACCTGTCGCTACTCTTCGCCCGCGACCAATGGGCGTGGCGACGCTACATGACTCAACGGTCGATGTGTCGTAAAACCAATAGCCAGCCAGAAGTAGCACTTCTTGACCCGTCGCGTTTCCATTCGTGTTACATGGAGCACTTCTGGCCGGTTGCGTCTCTAGTAATGTTAGACGGATCACTTCTGGACCGGTTACGTCTCCAATCTAACCATTTCTGGACCAGTTACGTCTCCAGTCATGTTGGAAGGGGCACTTCTTGGCCAGCTGTGTCTCCAGCTGCGTCTCCAGCAGCGGCGGTGCTCGCGACCACGGATCACGCACGCCGGCAGCAGCCGGACGGCGGCCGGCGGCGGCGGTTTTGTGCGCGCGCCAGCTGGAGATTCGCCTGTGGCCGCGCCGCGGCGGTGTCGCGCTAACTGTACCACCGCCCGCCGCACCGTTCTTGGGTTACCGCCGCCCGCCGCACCGTTCTTGGGTTACCGCCGCCCGCCGCACCGTTCTTGGGTGGCGGACAGCCCACCGCACCGACCCACCGCTCTGGGCACCGTTGGCGGCCGGCCGAGTAACGCTCGCCGCCGCGTTTTACGGCCGGCCGTTGGCACGTGCTCTGACGCTCCCCGGGATTGTGTGGGGATCGGGCCGTGCCCCCTCGCTCCCGGAACTCAGTGTGGGGGGGGGGGGGGTCTGGCCGTGTTCCATCGCTTCCGGGATTCGGTGGGGGGTCGGGCCATGCCCCCTCGCTGGGTTCGAGTCTCACCTGTCGCTACTCTTCGCCCGCGACCAATCGGCGTGAGAGATTGGCGACGCTACATGACTCGACGGTCGATGTGTCGTAAAACCAATAACCAACTAGCCAACCACATTGTCTGTGGCGGGATGGTGTCCGATCATATACCTGCACCAGAGGAGGCCTATAGTTGTGGGAGGTCCACACATTGTCTGTGGCGAGATGGCGTCCAATCATATACCTGCAGTAGGAAGGCCTATAGTTGTGGGCGGTCCACAAGTTCCCTCTGACGGGATGCTGTACGACCCTATACCTGCAGCAGTGGAGCCCCGCGTCCCGTCTCTTGCCCTCGTCCATTCATTTCCTCGTTGCCAACAGCCCTCTGATGGTCATTTACAGAGGAATCTCGCCCGTCACTCAGCCTGTCGCTCGGCCTGTCCACGCTTGTCCGTCGTGTTGTGCAATCACCGCATCGGTCGCCAGGACATCATCGATAGCGCAGCCTCGTACGGAAACGGCGTGGACGTCGGCAAATTCCGACAATTATCTCCGACTATCGACCAGTGTCGTGCGTGGTGCGCATGCGCGGCTGACATTGGCCACGTGCCAAATACGTGCGGCTACCAATCGCGGAAGGCCATCTTACACTTGGCCGAAAGGCCATCGGAAACGCGGCGGACATTCCTCGCCATCTTGTGCCCCAGGGCAGGTGGCGCGAGCCCCCTGTCGGCATGGCTCTCTTGGGCGCGTGGCGTAGTTCTCTGTATTCCGCAGTTGCATGGGGAGTTCGGACAAGCTTGGTTCTCGCTCTGGAGCTGGAGACACGTGAGGCGGACCCTTTCACGAGTGATCGTTAGTGTTGCAGGTGTTGCAGCTACAACGCTCAGTTGTATTGCTCCAATGTCAACATCCTCTGAACTTGCATTGCGTGTGGTGATTCCCGCCGTCAGTTCACCCCTGGCACAGCAGTTGTCTCTGTTTCTGTCTCTGTCTCTGAGCCAGCTGGGGAAGAGCAGCTTTTCCACCGAAGGTTTTCCTAATTCCGCAACTTGGCATGGAGGTTGGCGATTACATCCTCTCAGCTGTGAGTGTTTGATAATTATGAAGCCGCATCAAATTGCTACCAGATAATCACGGTCAAATTGCATTGTCAAACCTATCCGCATCACGTCGTGAATGGTTGGGTACGGCTTGGCAATAGCCTTCGTTACAAAATTGTCTGACATCTCACATTACACAATGAACATAGCATTCCCCTTGTAACTTATTTCCCTAGTAAAGGGTTCAGATCCTTTTCTTTCGACACTATTTTATCAAGGATGTTAGATAGTAAATGTTTCGTTTGTTGTTGTCAGAACACGGCGCGCACATATTTTGCTCCATCCGAACAGTTTCGAAGAAGAATTGAAACCTTCGAATTCACCTATCAGAAGTCGAACTCCCCAGAGCCCGTGATAGCGCTCAGCTCTGCGTGCAGCTCAGCTCAGCTCTGTGTGCAGCTCAGCTCAGCTCTGTGTGCTGCTCAGCTCAGCTCTGTGTGCTGCTCAGCTCAGCTCTGTGTGCAGCTCAGCTCAGCTCCGTGTGCAGCTCAGCTCAGCTCTGTGTGCTGCTCAGCTCAGCTCTGTGTGCAGCTCAGCTCAGCTCTGTGTGCAGCTCAGCTCAGCTCTGTGTGGAGAGGCGGTCACGTTCGGCTCTGTTTGGAGAGGCGGGCAGGTATCGGTGTCGCGCCAGCCGACCACTCTGCGGTGTGCCGAGCCCGTCTGCCGCCGGCGTCTGCCGCCATCAGACTAATGAAGCATCGACGGACGGACGGCCGGCCGGCGCGCGCGCCGCGCCAGGTCAGAGGTCGCCCGGGGGGAAAGTGAGCGGCGTCGGCTGACCCGCGCGGCCGGCGCTGACCCGGCCGCCGGCCGCGGCCCACGCCGGACCGCCGCGCGGCCGCATTGTTGCCGCGGCCGCCGCCGGCCGGCCGTGTGACCTCAGGTCGGCGGCGTGACCTCAGGTCGGCCGCGCGACCCGCGCGCCGGGCCGGAACAAAGCCGGCCGGCGCGCGAGAACGGGACGGCCGGGACGGTCGGCGGCGCGGGAACGCGGCGACAATGGGCAAAACCGCGGCGCGCGCCCGACGAAGAGCGGCCGAAAAGAAAGGAAAGTGCGCTCGGAACCTGTTGAATAGTCGGCCGGTGATTGATCCCGTGCGGAGCCGCTCAACGAGCGAGTGACGTCACAGCGTTACTTCCCAAAGAAGGCCGACCGGATAAAAGTCCGTGGTGGTTTACCTTCGTCGTAAATGTCGTCCGCAGCGACCTGAACGTCGACTTGCTAATGCTGCGGAGTTCTGACAAGTTTTCTGAAAACAAAGCGGAGAGATGTCGAAATATGTGTTCAGTTGCACATCGGTGGTATGTGTACATGGAATGCTTAAACATTCCCCTGGGGTGTCCGAATATTTGGTCCGCCCAAGAGAAAGAGGCTTACTTGCATCTGTTTGTCTTTTCATCATATCGGTGAGACGATTTGTCTTACGAACAATTAGCATACCATGATTACATTGCATCTCGATCGGGGGAAACCGTTTATGGCGATGTTTCACGCGTTTAGCTCCGTGTTTCTGGCTACGATCCAACCCAGGCCGTGTCGGCGGTACTTCAGTTACGACTGTTTCAGAACAGGTCTGGCGATTGTGTCACAGCACGCAATGCGACGGCTCGCCGGCGAGCATTGCGTGCGTTCTCACGGTATCTCGTGGGTCGGTGACCCCTGCAAGCGGCCGATCTGTCTCTAAAATAAATATGAAGGTAAACTATGTGCTGCCGTATGCCGTGTGCTGCCATATCGCGCCGTGTGACGCGGTGTACACAAACCCGACGCAGTGGGAAGCGAATCAGAAGCTGCGGGTGACCAGTACGGAGATTGTGGGTAAGCAGTACGGTAGTTGTAGGTGAGCAGTATGGTAGTTGTAGGTGAGCAGTATGGTAGTTGTAGGTGAGCAGTACGGAAGTTGTAGGTGAGCGGTGCGGAAGTTGTAGGTGAGCAGTACGGAAGTTGTAGGTGAGCAGTACGGTAGTTGTAGGTGAGCAGTACGGTAGTTGTAGGTGAGCAGTACGGTAGTTGTAGGTGAGCAGTATGGTAGTTGTAGGTGAGCAGTATGGTAGTTGTAGGTGAGCAGTATGGTAGTTGTAGGTGAGGAGTATGGTAGTTGTAGGTGAGCAGTACGGAAGTTATCGATGAGCAGCATGGTAGTTGTAGGTGAGCAGTACGGAAGTTGTCGATGAGCAGTATGGTAGTTGTAGGTGAGTAGTACGGAAGTTGTAGGTGAGCAGTACGGAAGTTGTAGGTAAGCAGTACGGAAATGGTAGGTGAGTAGTATGATAGTTGCAGGTGAGCAGTACGATAGTTGTAAGTGAGCAGCACGGGAGTTGTTGGTGAGCAGTACGAAAGTCGTAGGTGAGCAGTACGGAAGTTGTAGGTGAGCAGTATGATAGTTGCAGGTGAGCAGTACGGGAGTTGTAGGTTAACATTGAAGCAGTTGTAGGTTGGTTGGTTGGTTATTGATTTTACGACACATCGACCGTTGAGTCATGTAGCGTCGCCAATCTCTCACGCCGATTGGTCGCGGGCGAAGATTAGCGACAGATGAGACTCGAACTATACTAGCCCATTTTGCGACAGATGAGATTGCGAGACGAGCAACTTGCCCCTAGACTACTCATCCCCCAGTTGTAGGTGAGCAGAACTGAAGTTGCCAGTGGGCAGTGAGGTAGCTGCGGGTGAGCAGTATGGTAGTTGTAGGGGTGAGCAGCGAGGAATATTGTGAGAATGTTCACTGGCTGGAGTTTCGTGGTTCGAAAGATCGGCTCGCACAATGAGTCGCAGCCTCAAACTGAACATCGGCGTGAATTGGCTGTGCAGACAAGCCGTTGCGATTGGTATTGTGCGTAGTGCTACGTTCGGCGCTGCTCCAGAAGGATAAGCGCGTCGCCATGCGCTGGTGTCGAGTTGCATACCGGGGACGAGTAGTCTAGGGGTAAGTAGATCGTCTCACAATCTAAAGGTTTTGGGTTCGAATCTCACCTGTTGCTACTCTTCGCCCGCGACCAATCGGCGTGAGAGATTGGCGACTCTACATGACTCAACAGTCGAGGCGTCGCAAAACCAATAACCACCACACTTGAACTCGCCTTTGACATCCGATCAGAGCATCGTATTCAGCACGGACGCCACCCACACTGCGCGCGTAATACACATTAGCCAGTTTCGTGTGACACAACCTGCATACGACTTTCCATCACACCCACAGTTATTAAGGCTTTAGGGCGCATCGACTACTTTGGTCATGTAGCGCCCACCCCCACCCCCACACATGTCCTCCATCGCACAGGCATCACCAGCTGGTTGTGGCGCCAGTGCGCCGCTACTGTGAGTCTTCACGTCGCCAGGGGTGCAATCCGTCTCAATCAGCAGCACTCATCAGCAGCCGGCAGCAGCCATCCCAGCGGGAGGCCGCCGCGGAAGCGTCGGCCGACTTTCACTTTTTCTCGAGCGGCCGCCGCCGCCCGGCAATCTCGACACCATCCGACAACAAAACACGTCATTAGCATGTCGCCCGCCGTGCGGGGGGCGCCCCGGCGGGGGCGGCCCCCGCCGCGGCAGGTGTGACGCGGCCGGCGCCGGCGGCGGCAGACGCGGCGCGTGGGCGGCGGCGCCGCGACCGCCGCCGGCGCGCCGAAGAAAGCACGTTTTGTGCGTTGGGCCGGCCGGCCGGACGGACAGAGGAGTCGGCTTCTCTGACGAGGAGGAGGTCGGGCAGAGTGAAAGTGACGTGCCGGCGCGCTTGTTCTGGCGCCGGTCGGGTGGGCCGGGGCTCGTCGCGCCGGTGGCACGCCGATGACAGAGGTCACAGGTGTCGCGGAGGTCGCGCAGGTCAAGGCGCCGGCTGTCCCGGTCGCGGCATGCGAGCGCGCCGCCGTGGTTGGAGATTCGTTCGACGACGGGTGGTGGTGGATTGGCCCGCGTCTCGCCACCTTTGAGGAAATCGTGCATGACGGGGCTGGACGTGTTCGTTTTTTTCCAGTCCGCGCGTTTCTCGCGGAATCCGCGAAAGCTGGCGGCGGAATTCGCGATGAATAGACAGAGCACGACACATGACGTCAAAGTCGACGGAATTCGTGGACGGAACGTGACGAAGAACGCGGCCTGTATCTCACTCGGAGGACGTGCGGATACCGGAGCGTGGCGCAATCGCGGCGGCCAGCCTCCTCTCGGGGGTGTTTGGCGCGGGAAATTATGCAATGGCGGCGGAGAGAACCGCCGGCATGAAATTGCCAGACCCTGGCCTTCATCCGCCACGGCTGAAGCGGCTGTGTTGTGCTCTGGGTGTGACCGAAAAAGCGGCTTTCGGAGCGTGAACGCACTTGACGCAGCGTGGGAGTCCGAGAGTCTGGTCACGGGTGCGAAATGCCACTGGGGTCGGTATGATGACCCCGGAGATGTAGCTTTTCGTACTTCGCGATGTGAGATGCTGTAGCATGAGATGCTGTAGCAAATTGTTTCGTTAATAAGCACAATGAGACGTGATACTTCATCAGCCCTGGAAGAGCTCTGGAGCAATGATCGCGTGGGCAAACGATGTTGAAGTTGTGACCGCAAAGAGCTTCATAGAGGCTGTCTTGTACAGTGGTGGATCAAGAGGGTGCTATGGGAGCCCCCTTGGGCCTGAAGGGGTCACGTGGGCTGTTGAACACGCTGTGCTTGAATATGGCCCATGCGAATGGCAAATTGGGCTCCTCTGGGGGCCTTCGACTGGTGAGGGCCCTGGGCCAACGTGAATGGTCGCAGGGCTAAATAAGAGGTCCTAGGGCTAAAGAAGGGGTCTCGTACCGACGGAGAGGGTCCTGAGATAATGAGGAGGGTCCAGAGTCAATGGAGAATGTTCACGGGCAGACATCGAGGGCCCTGGGCTGGGCTAACGCGAAAGGCTTCTGGAGCGACGGAAGGAGACCCGGATCGTTGGAAGAGTCTCCTATCTGGCGAACAAGGCTCCGGCCAGTGAAGAGGGTCCAGAGCCAACCGAGTGCTCCCCTGAATCGACGGAGTCGGTGTATTCCCCCGAGTCCCCATCTCCGACGGAGAGGATCCGCAGCCGCGGCAGGTCGGTCGGAGAGGGACCCTCTCCGGTCCCTCTCCGGTCTCCGTCTACCCTCTCCGGTCCGTCTGAGATGGTCCAGAGCTGGTATGAAGGGCCTCGGGACCGACTGAAAGGGTCCACGCCGTCTAAGGAGCCCTGACCCGATGGATCGGTTGAAACTTTTGAAGAAGGGCCTCCGACCGGACGGAGAAGGCCCCGAGTTCTAAACGGAGCCCATCAGTCGACGGAAAGGGCCCCGGGCCGGACGCGCAGGGCTCCTGAAGACGCTTGATCGCAAGATTGTGGGTTCGAATCTCACAACCGACGGCATTTACGGAGTCCACCCGCGACCAATCGGCGTGAGAGGCTGGCGACGCTATGCAACCTGGCGGTTGAATGCGTCGTAAAAGAATCCAACGTTCTTCTTCTTCGGGGCTCCCGGGTCGGGTTTGGCTCACGCTGGCGGAGTGTGGCGCAGAGAGCTGGCGGCTTCTGTGGCAGAGAGCTGGCAGCTTCTGTGGCAGAGAGCTGGCAGCTTCTGTGGCAGAGAGCTGGCAGCTTCTGTGGCAGAGAGATGGCAGCTTCTGTGGCAGAGAGCTGGCAGCTTCTGTGGCAGAGAGCTGGCAGCGGCATCAGGCCGATCGGGTGAAGAGGAAGCTTCCCAGTGAGGCGCAAAGAGCCGCTGGGCCCCTTTTGACGGCTCGGCCTTAGCATCGGCTCACCCCAGCCTGAGCCCACTAACATGAACGAGCGGGCCCCTCAGTGGTTTGCTCCCCTGGCCCAATCCAATCCCTGCAGCCCTGCGATAAGAAGCGGCACGCTGACTCGCGCGAGTCGGGACTGCTGGAGGACACACAGCTAGCTCTAGCCACACCTGTCTAGCCACACCTGTCTAGCCACAGCCTGTCTAGCCACAGCCTGTCTAGCCACAGCTGTCTAGCCACACCTGTCTGCCACACGTCAGCCACACCTCCTTAGCCACACCTGTCTGCCACACCTGTCTAGCCACACCTGTCTAGCCACACCTGTCTAGCCACACCTGTCTAGCCACACCTGTCTAGCCACACCTGTCTAGCCACACCTGTCTAGCCACACCTGTCTAGCCACACCTGTCTAGCCACACCTGTCTAGCCACACCTGTCTAGCCACCTGTCTAGCCACACCTGTCTAGCCACACCTGTCTAGCCACACCTGTCTAGCCACACCTGTCTAGCCACACCTGTCTAGCCACACCTGTCTAGCCACACCTGTCTAGCCACACCTGTCTAGCCACACCTGTCTAGCCACACCTGTCTAGCCACACCTGTCTAGCCACACCTGTCTAGCCACAGCCTGTCTAGCCACACCTGTCTAGCCACACCTGTCTGGCCACAGCCTGTCTAGCCACACCTGTCCAGCCATAGCCTATCTAGCCACACCTGTCTAGCCACACCTGTCTAGCCACACCTGTCTAGCCACACCTGTCTAGCCACACCTGTCTGGCCACACCTGTCTAGCCACACCTGTCTGGCCACAGCCTGTCTAGCCACACCTGTCTAGCTACACCTGTCTAGCTACACCTGTCTAGCCACACCTGTCTAGCCACACCTGTCTAGCCACACCTGTCTAGCCACACCTGTCTAGCCACACCTGTCTAGCCACACCTGTCTAGCCACACCTGTCTAGCCACACCTGTCTAGCCACACCTGTCTAGCCACACCTGTCTAGCCACAGCCTGTCTAGCCACACCTGTCTAGCCACAGCCTGTCTAGCCACACCTGTCTAGCCACACCTGTCTAGCCACACCTGTCTAGCCACAGCCTGTCTGGCCACACCTGTCTGGCTGCAATCCTGCCCATTGCGTGTGCCGCGCCGACTGGCCACCCACTTGAGCCGCCCCTCGTGCGGCCGGTCGGCAGGGGTCGGGTCGATACGGCCCGATCGCGTCGATAAGGGGTCAGCCGGCGCGGCGCCGAGTCACGAGCGTCGCCGACGGCGGCGCGCCGCCGACGGCGGGAGAAAGGGGCGGCGCCGGCCGGAAGTGAGCGCGCGCGGCGGCCGGCTGACCCGGAGCCGGTCAAGGTCGCGTCGCGTCCGGCTCGCCGCGGCCGGCGGCCGGGTGGTGGGTGGAGACGGAGATGGAGATGGAGATGGAGATGGAGATGGAGATGGAGATGGAGATGGAGATGGAGATGGAGATGGGATGGAGATGGTGATGGTGATGGTGATGGTGATGGTGATGATGATGGAGATGGTGATGGTGATGGTGATGGTGATGGAGATGGCGATGGAGATGGAGATGGATATGGAGATGGAGATGGCGATGGAGATGGAGATGGAGATGGGATGGTGATGGGATGGAGATGGGATGGTGATGGTGGAGATGGAGATGGATGATGGAGATGGAGATGGATGGAGATGGAGATGGAGATGGTGATGGTGATGGAGATGGAGATGGAGATGGAGATGGAGATGGAGATGGAGATGGAATGGTGATGGTGATGGAGATGGAGATGGAGATGGAGATGGAGATGGAGATGGAGATGGAGATGGAGATGGTGATGGTGATGGTGATGGTGATGGAGATGGAGATGGAGATGGAGATGAATGGAATGGGATGGATGGTATGGATGGAATGGAGATGGAGATGGAGATGGAGATGGAGATGACGATGGTGATGGTGATGGTGATGGCGATGGTGATGGTGATGGTGATGGTGATGGCGATGCTGATGGCTACGGAGATTGAGACGGTGATGGTGACGGAGACGGAGACGGGGGCAGACAGAGACGGGAACGGAGACGGGGGCAGACGGAGACGAGGGCAGACAGAGACGGGGACGGAGACGGGGGCAGACGGAGACGGAGACGGAGACGGAGACGAGGGCAGACGGAGACAGGGACGGAGACGGGGGCAGACGGAGACGGAGACGGGGGCAGACGGAGACGGGGACGGAGACGGGGGCAGACGGAGACGGGGACGGAGACGGAGACGGGGACGGAGACGGGGCAGACGGAGACAGAGACGGAGACGGAGGCCGGATGGATACATGCACATTTACATGGACGGTACCACGATGGCCGGGGGAGCGGTCGCGACCCCAAGCGCGATAAACGATTGCATTGCGCCAATGGTGCTGAGTGAGCCTCCCGAATACGCCTCCTTAAGACGCTCCTTCGGCTCCTTGTAATCCGCCTTCAGCTCCTTCTGACCCGCCTTCAGGAGAGACCTATCCGGGACACCAGCTCACTGGACTCCCCAGCTGACCCCCCACCCCACCCCACCCGACCCCACCCCACCCCACCCGACTCCACCCCACCCCCCACAGCTGACCCCCATCTGACCCCCCAGCTGACCCCCATCCCACCCCACCACCACCCCCACAGCTGACCCCCAGCTGGCCACCCCCACAGCTGACCCCCAGCTGACCCCCTCCCCACTCCGATGGGATATCGGCGCCACATCCGAGCCGGAGCCCCCCGCTGTGCCGGGTGGCGGGCCAGACTGGCAGCTGACTGACCCTGAAGTCCGAGCCCTGTCGGGCAGGCGGCAGCGAGCGATGTCACGCTGCGCCTCGGCCTCGTCGTGGAAGTCGGCCTCGTCGTGGCGGCCGGCGGCGGCGTCACGCAGCATGCGGGGGCGAGGATGGCCGAGTGGTTAAGGTGTTGGGCTCTGGGTACCAAAGGTCCTGGGTTCAACACTAGCGCCGCTCTGAACATTTCCCAATCCCGCGGCCCACCGGCGAAACAGTGTGGGCGGCGCCATTAGCCGTGAATGTGCAGAAAGTGCGTCGTGAACCACCCAATAAACAAACAAACAAACAAACACGCAGCATGCGGGGTAGGTTGATACGATCTGCTGAAGCGACTTGATTAGCACGTGTCAATATCGGTATATTGCGAAGTTTTCTGGATGGGTGACGAAATGTTATTGATATATCTGGGATGACTACTTTCAGAACACAATTCATGAGCTTACGGAACTCCTAGCTTCTTCGTCGTCCGATCGCGTACTCAATGAGAGAGCAATGAAGGTTGTATTAATACAAATTTAAAGCACAGGACACGAGCAAGAGCAGGAAAGCGGCACTTCAACGCAGTAAAAAAACAACGGCAGAGGCTGTGAAATATCACAATTGATACTGCCATGTAGTCTATCTGACGAGATTCCTACGAACCTTGCGTCATCCAGTGTGCCATTCACAATGTTTCGAAGGGAAACACGCACGGGCGGGCTGGCTTGCGGTTCCTGGTCGGTGTGTACATTCCGCCGGAGATGGGGGGGCGGGCCGGCTCTTGCCGCCGGACGGCGCTTTCCTTTCCGAGTTGCGATGTGCGTCAATGGGCTGGCGCATTTCCGCCCGCCAAAAAACGCGCGACCGCACAAAGCGCCTGTTTTCACCGTCGCCGGTGCGTACGCGGAAGCGTGTCTCGGACGTTTTTGCACGACGTCTGATGACGTCGTGCTCTGCGATGTCATGAGTGACCTCGTTACTAGGGTAACCGGTGACGTCACGGGCGCTGATTGGCCTGTTGTTCGATGCGTGAATTCGGTGTCGTCTTTCTGCGCTTGCGACACACGCTCCGTGCCACTGGACGGGCCACTGGTGAAGCCATTGGACGTCGCGCTGGAGAACGCGTCTCGTGATGTATTCTCTGGATGGGCGCTAAATGACCTTGTAGTCGGCGCGCCCTTAAGCCCAAATAATCAATCAAACGATGTATTCTCTGGCGACGTACAGCTCAGCGTTCCATTGGCTGTCGCCAGTATTTATGGCCCTGCTGTTTGTTGCATAGCCTCAACGCCTGTTTCAGGGGACAAATGGTAATTTTGGGACCTTAACGGTTTGTTTGGGGGGCAGTGCGACTGTATGTTGTGCGACTGCGGTTGTGCGGTATTCGCCTGTATGTAGCAGTTGCGCAGTATTCGCCTGCATGTGGCAGTTACGCAGTATTCGCCTGTATATAGCAGTTGCACAGTATTCGCCTGTATGTTGCAGTTGGGCAGCATTCGCCTGTATGTTGCAGTTACGCACTATTCTACTGTATATAACAGTTACGTAGTATTCGACTGTATGTAGCAGTTACGGATGATTCGCCTGTATGTAGCAGTTTCGCAGTATTCGCCTGTATGTAGCGGCTACGCAGTATTCGCCTGTATGTAGCAGTTATGCAATTTTCGCCTGTATGCAGACGGTTATGCAGTATTCATCTGTATACGTGGTGCAGTATTCACCTGTATGGTTACGCAGCATTTGCCTGTATATATAGGTTGCACAGTGCTCGGCTCAGGTAGATAAGGCTGTGGTGGTTAACGAAGCAACGCCCTCCTGCGCTGACTTCTAACTAGTGCACGAAGTGTTTGAAGAAGCGTTTTACTCCCCTCCAAATACTATTTTTCATTTTTCCATCCTTTACCTTTTGACTCTATCATCTCGAAAAAAAACAAGATTAAGTCACAAACAACCGTTCATTCACTATAATTTTTCTTCAGAAGGACGTTTCCAGGGGATATTGTTCCGATACACCGCCCACACCCAGGCTACGACGCCTTACTCTAGAAGTCAGAACAGCCTTCCTTTCTTATTGTCGATCTGCCTTGGAGAGCGGTACCTGTTGGTGGACTGAAGGACAGGAGTGAGGGTGCTTAAGACGCATTGAATGCGAGATGGATGGTTTGTGGTGAAGTACACAGCCCGTGGTTATCTACGCGTCGGCAAGACTATAATTTCCCAGTGTCGGCCGCTTCCCCCGGAGGTGAGAAGAAGCTCAAGGGCGTGGAAACTCGTGCAGTGACGCTGCACGGGTGGCGGGAACACTCCGCTGTCCTGCTAAACCGCACTGTGCTCGGGGATCATGCTGAAGAGTCAGACGAGCAGCGGCCTTCGCCCGTGCCGACGATAAACGAAGGTGAGACGAGCGCCCCACGGCTGCCACCAAAACAACACGAGCAGTCGAGACAACAGCGGGCCACGCGCTCCGGTCAAACACGAGCCGAACGCACCCCGCTCCACTGCTGCCACCGAAACAACACGAACCGTGCTCACCCATGCATGTCGGCCGCACGAGGTGGCCGAAAGGTCCCAACCCTCGCCACGCGGGCCGGCGGCGAGCGGCCGCGCGGCGGGCGGGCCGTGTTCCCGCCTGACCTGTCCATTGCCCCGGGCGTGCGGTCGGCGGTCGGCCGGCCCGGCGGGGTCACCGCCGGCGGCGAGCTTGCGGCCGAGCTGTGCGCCCTCCCACGGCGCGTCACGCCCGCGTCACCCGCCGCAGCGGTCGGGTGACGCGGCACGTCGGACCGCCCGTGACCCCTCGACCGCCCCCCTCGCACCCCCCCCCCCCCCTCCGGCGGCCGCCGTGACAACAAACAGAGCCGCGGTCGGCCGTCGGCGCTCGCGTCGTCGCCCGGGTCATCCGGGCGACCCCGGCTGACCCCGGCTGACCTCGGCTGACCCGCGGCCGGCCTGACCTGGGGTCGGCGAGTTGCGCAACCGGCCGCCGGTGGCCGCGGGCGGCCGTCATTGTGCCCTGTCTCGGTGCGTGATGACGCGGTGCCATTTGCGGCCGCGATGGCGCCCGGGCCGGTGCCACTGTCGGTAAACAATGTCGGCGCGCCGCACTCCCCTGCGCAACTCTCGGCCCGCCGGTGTAATTAACGATGCGGGTCTTTCCGTTATTTCTAGTCGCAATGGTGGCCGAGCTCTTGAACTGGAACCCTAAAGAGAGCGACAGTGCTGCTGTGCGTTCACTTTCACCGCCTGCAATTATCTTCGGTTTGTTTTCGTACGCATCGCAGTGGAAATTGGTCGCAACGAGGCGCGTACAATAAGAGCCACAGATCGTTAAAGTTCATTGTCGCAGTAGGTGTGCATCTTTCCCGACGTGTTGAAATATTAATGAAATTATACCGCCGAAAGACTTAAGATCCTGTCACGAAGCAGGATTTGCAGAGGGTTCGCCAATGAAATGATCGTGGTGAATGCAGTTTCAGGCCTGGCTTTTCCTCGGGATGCCCATCGTAATTATAAATGCCTGAAACATTAAAGGATTTTCCCCGCTTCCCTCTGTAACGGAGTTGTGGTACTTGGACACCACCGTAGGGTAAGAGGTCAGCGGAGCTTGTGTGTATTGGCCGGGGAGTTTTCCTGTGCATGACTTTTCACCTCAGTATTTCGTTAAGGTGATGTGTTTTTGTTGCATATTTTCAAATGTCCCACTTCTCAGACAAATGTGCTCTATTCAGAATGGATTTATCCTCCCTTCCAGTTTCTGAAAACAGGAAGTGCCCATGCACCCCGTAAGATAGTTGTGCCATTCCAAGCTTACTCTATGTTTCAAATAGTCATCAGCTATGCGGATGATTTTAGTTAAAGTGTAAAATATAGGCAAGGTTTAACGTCCATGTAATGCACTACTCCAGCAGCTGTAGTGTAGGTCCCGAGATTCATTGGCCGGCTTGGCTTCCAGAAGATATATTTCAAGAAAAAAGTTGTCGCCCTTGTATTCGTCTCGTAGAGCTCAAGTCGCTGGGTTCCGTTCCGCGCGTTAATCTCAGTTCGGGGTGATATGGTGAGGGGGCGGGCCTCTCAGATAGGCAGGCTGGCGAAGTACGCCCGGCGGACGGGGCAGTACTCAGCGTCACGTGACAATGTTGAGGGGCGGGGCCTCTCAGATAGGCAGGCTGGCGAAGTACAAATGTTGGGGGGGGCCTCTCAGATAGGCAGGCTGGCGAAGTAGGCCCGGCGGGCGAGGCAGTACTCAGCGTCGCGTGACAATGTTGAGGGGCGGGGCCTCTCAGATAGGCAGGCTGGCGAAGTAGGCCCGGCGGACGGGGCAGTACTCAGCGTCACGTGACAATGTTGAGGGGCGGGGCCTCTCAGATAGGCAGGCTGGCGAAGTACGCCCACCTGGCAAGGCAGTGCTCAGCATCACGTGACAGCGCGTTTCCCCACTAATCGGTCAGACGTCCGGCGCTCAGCGCTGAGTTAGCTGGGAGAGCAACAGCGCCGTTGAAGGTCACGTGCTAGACGACCTTACGTTACTGTGTCGAACACTGCTTATGCCATCGCTAGTGAAACTGTTTGCCTTATGGTCATTATAACCGAGCATTGCTAATGGGATTGGTAGTGAAACTGTTGGCCTTACAGTCACTATAGCCGATCATTGTTAATGGAATAGCTAGTGGAACTGTTGGCTTTACAGTCACTATAGCCGATCATTGTTAATGGGATAGCTAGTGGAACTGTTGGCCTCATAGTCACCGTGGTCGAAATATATACATTATGTATGCATATTCTATATTACCATGACCATAAGGTCAAAGTTGTGCTAAAAACATAACTCAGTCATGTCGCGGAAACAATGCACCGGTAAAGCTATAAAATCGAATGATAGTCATAATTTTATAGGCAAACCAGGTCTTTTTTCAAAAGGATACTCGAAGAGTATTCTGGAAAAGATTAATGGCCCAGGGGTACATGACCTTGGGGCGAGTTTCCAAGATGCGTTACTTCGGTGCAAAATACAAGGTTTTAACGCTCATGATGCGAAACATTGAGGGGAAAATGGGAACATGTGTGAGTGTGTGAAATGTAACTCCCGCCCGTTGTGACTCCGGTGTCACGGCATGACACTGACACCAAGACACCGGTGTCACGCCGTGGGTCGGTAACGTCGTCCACTGCCCTCCGAGCTCGAGCTGAGCTCTCATCCTCCTGATGTCAACAGTCTTTCTTCATTAGTGCCTGCACACATGACCATGTCTTGGCGAGATCATCAGCCTGATCATGCGCTGACGAAACGAGAGAGCTTTCTAACTGGCATATCGTCCGAGCATTATCCACCCGGTCCACGTAACGCACGATGTTAATGGCATGCAAATGCGGCGTAAGCATCCCACTCACTGGAGATGGTATTGCATACACTGATGTGCGTGCGTGAGACTGTACATACTCATGTGCGTGCGTGAGACTGTATACACGCATGTGCGTGCGTGAGACTGTGTACACGCATGTGCGTACGTGAGACTCAATCGTACACCCATGCCTGTGCGTGAGACTGTATGCATTCATGTGCGTGAATGAGACTATACACGCATGTGCATGCGTGAGACTGTATGCACTGTTGTGCGTGAGACTGTATACACTCGTGTGCGTGCGTGAGCCTGTATATACCCATGTGCATACGTGAGACTGTATACACCCATGTGCGTGCGTGAGACTGTATACACTGATGTGGGTGAGTGAGACTGAATATACTCAAGAAGATGAACCTTGGCTTCTTTTACGACCCATTCAACCGCTAGGTAATTGAGCGTCGCCAACCTCTCACGCCGACTGGCCGCGGGTGGACTCGGTAAACGCCGTCGGTTGTGAGATTCGAACCCACAATCTTGCAATCAAGAGCCCGACGCCCTACCAACTGAGTGACCGCGGCCCCCTGCTGTATACACTCATGTGCGTGCGTGAAACTGTGCACACTTATGTGCGTACGTGCTGCACTGCTCAGCCATCCCGGGGGGTCGCGCCGCACCATTCTGTGTACACACATACCGGGGGGTCGCGCCGCACCATTCTGTGTACACACATCCCGGGGTCGCCCTCGTGCCGCACCATTCTGTGTACACATACCGGGGGGCACGCGCCGCACCATTCTGTGTACACACCCCCGGGGGTCGCGCCGCACCATTCTGTGTACACATCCCGGGGGTCGCGCCGCACCATTCTGTGTACACACATCCCGGGGGGTCGCGCCGCACCATTCTGTGTACACACATCCCGGGGGTCGCGCCGCACCATTCTGTGTACACACATCCCGGGGGGTCGCGCCGCACCATTCTGTGTACACACATCCCGGGGGTCGCGCCCCCATTCTGTAACATCAGGGGTCGCGCCTCACCATTCTGTGTACACATCCCGGGGTCGCGCCGCACCATTCTGTGTACACACATCCCGGGGGTCGCGCCGCATTCACATTCTGTGTACACACATCCCGGGGGTCGCGCCGCACCATTCTGTGTACACACATCCCGGGGGTCGCGCCGCACCATTCTGTGTACACACATCCCGGCCATTGTACACAATCCCGGGGGTCGCGCCGCACCATTCTGTGTACACACATCCCGGGGGGTCGCGCCGCACCATTCTGTGTACACACATCCCGGGGGGTCGCGCCGCACCATTCTGTGTACCCCCATCCGGGGGGTCGCGCCGCACCATTCTGTGTACACACATCACCGGGGGTCGCGCCGCACCATTCTGTGTACACACATACCGGGGTCGGCGCCGCACCATTCTGTGTACACACATCCCGGGGGTCGCGCCGCACCATTCTGTGTACACACATCCCGGGGGTCGCGCCGCACCATTCTTTGTTAACCAAATCCGGGGGTCGCGCCGCACCATTCTGTGTACACACATCCCGGGGGTCGCGCCGCACCATTCTGTGTACACAATCCCGGGGGTCGCGCCGCCCACTCTGTACACATCCCGCCGCACCATTCTGTGTACACACATCCCGGGGGTCGCGCCGCACCATTCTGTGTACACACATCCCGGGGGTCGCGCCGCACCATTCTGTGTACACACATCCCGGGGGGTCGCGCCGCACCATTCTGTGTACACACATCCCGGGGGGTCGCGCCGCACCATTCTGTGTACACACATCCCGGGGGTCGCGCCGCACCATTCTGTGTAACACATCCCGGGTCCGCACTAATTCTGTGTACACACACTCCCGGGGGTCGCGCCGCACCATTCTGTGTACACACATCCCGGGGGTCGCGCCGCACCATTCTGTGTACACACATCCCGGGGGGTCGCGCCGCACCATTCTGTGTACACACATACCGGGGGGTCGCGCCGCACCATTCTGTGTACACACATCCCGGGGGGTCGCGCCGCACCATTCTGTGTACACACATCCCGGGGGGTCGCGCCGCACCATTCTGTGTACACACATCCCGGGGGTCGCGCCGCACCATTCTGTGTACACACATCCCGGGGCGCCGCCCCACCATTCTGTGTACACACATCCCGGGGGTCGCGCCGCACCATTCTGTGTACACACATCCCGGGGGTCGCGCCGCACCATTCTGTGTACACACATCCCGGGGGTCGCGCCGCACCATTCTGTGTACACACATCCCGGGGGTCGCGCCGCACCATTCTGTGTACACACATCCCGGGGGGTCGCGCCGCACCATTCTGTGTACACACATCCCGGGGGTCGCGCCGCACCATTCTGTGTACACATCCCGGGGGTCGCGCCTCACCATTCTGTGTACACACATCCCGGGGGTCGCGCCGCACCATTCTGTGTACACACATCCCGGGGGTCGCGCCGCACCATTCTGTGTACACACATCCCGGGGGTCGCGCCCTGCACATCCGGGTCGCGCCGCACCATTCTGTGTACACACATCCCGGGGGTCGCGCCGCACCATTCTGTGTACACACATCCCGGGGCCGCACCATTCTGTAACACCGGGGGTCGCGCCGCACCATTCTGTGTACACACATCCCGGGGGGTCGCGCCGCACCATTCTGTGTACACACATCCCGGGGGGTCGCGCCGCACCATTCTGTGTACACACATCCCGGGGGTCGCGCCGCACCATTCTGTGTACACACATCCCGGGGGCTCGCGCCGCACCAATTCGAGTACAAACTTGCGCACCTGGAGAGCCGAGGCACACCACCGGCCGCGACCGTCGTGACGCAGACTGGGCGACTGGGCTGTGCCGGCGTGGTGGTCGCACTTCACGCAGAACATTTCAGTCGGGTGTGTGCAAAGCTCCGTGGCGCCCGTTGCCTCCACGGGGACGAGTGGTCTAGGGGTAGGTCGCTTGTCTCACAATGGAAATATTGTAGGTTCGAGTCTCGCCTGTCGCTACTCTTCGTCCGCAACGAATAGGCGTGAGAAATTGTTGACGCTACACCAACCGGTACCTCCGCACGGGAGCTGGTGGCTGACCAGAGTCAGCACACAACAACACGTCAGCACACACCAACACGTCACCACACAACAACACGTCAGCACACAACAACACGTCACCACACAACAGCACGTCAGAACACAACAACGCGTCAGCACACAACACGTCAGCAGGCAACACTTCAGCACACAACAAGACGTCAGCACACACAACACGTGCTGTTTCTGTGTGCTGATATGTTGGTACACATCAGCACACAACAACATGTCACCATACACAACACGTCAGCACACAACAACACGTTAGAACACAACAACACGTTAGCACACAACAACACATCAGCACACGACAACACGTCACCACACAACAGCACGTCAGCACACAACACGCCAGCACACGACAACACGTCAGTACACCACAGCACGTCAGCACACCACAACAGGTCACCACACACAACACGTCAGCACACACAACACATCAGCGCGCAACAACACGTCAGCACAAAGCAACACGTCAGCACACAACAACACGTCAGCACACAACACGTCACCACACAACAACACGTCACCACACAACAACACGTCACCACACAACAACACGTAAGCACACACAACACGTCAGCACACAAGAACACGTCAGCACACAGCAACACGTCAACACGCAACAACACGTCACCACACAGCAACACGTCACCACACAACAACTCGTCAGTACACACCACACGTCACCACACAACAGCACGTTACCACACAACAACACGTCACCACACCACACCACGTCACCACACAACAACACGTCAGCACACACCAACACGTCACCACACAACAACACGTCACCACACAACAGCACGTCAGAACACAACAACACGTCAGCACACAACAATACGTCACCACACAACAATGCGTCACCACACAACAACACGTCACCACACAACAACACGTCACCACACAACAATCGTCACCACACAACAACACGTCACACACAACAATCGTCACCACACAACAACACGTCACCACACAACAACACGTCACCACACAAACGTCAGCACACAACAATACGTCACCACACAACAACACGTCACCACACAACAACACGTCACCACACAACAACACGTCAGCACACAACAACACGGCTGCGACACCAGTCGCTTCCCAGCAAATCCGACTCCACGCGCTTATCTCCGTCGTCGTAATAGTCCGGGTGTGCTGGTCCCAGTAGCAGGTTCCCACGGTCTTCCCGACGCTATACGCCTGGTGCCACAACAGCTGACTGTTTACTGCATCTCTTACAATCTCCATTCAGGACTGAACGACTCTTGTGCGGTGTTATATGCGGGCAAACAATGCGCTCACGTAGATCGCTTCCATCCACGAAAGCTATTTGTAAGCTGGTGAGCATCATATGGTGTAAATGCTGACCCGATCCGGTCGGCTGTTGCTCGGGCTGCGTGACGGTCTGTGTGACGGTCTGTGTGACGGTCTGTGTGACGGTCTGTGTGACGGTCTGTGTGACGGGCTGTGTGACGGTCTGTGTGACGGTCTGTGTGACGGTCTGTGTGACGGTCTGTGTGACGGTCTGTGTGACGGTCTGTGTGACGGTCTGTGTGACGGTCTGTGTGACGGTCTGCGTGACGGTCTGTGTGACGGTCTGTGTGACGGTCTGTGTGACGGTCTGTGTGACGGTCTGTGTGACGGTCTGTGTGACGGTCTGTGTGACGGTCTGTGTGACGGTCTGTGTGACGGTCTGTGTGACGGTCTGTGTGACGGTCTGTGTGACGGTCTGTGTGACGGTCTGTGTGACGGTCTGTGACGGTCTGTGTGACGGTCTGTGTACGGTCTGTGTGACGGTCTGTGTGACGGTCTGCGTGACGGTCTGTGTGACGGTCTGTGTGACGGTCTGTGTGACGGTCTGTGTGACGGTCTGTGTGACGGTCTGTGTGACGGTCTGTGTGACGGTCTGTGTGACGGTCTGTGTGACGGTCTGTGTGACGGTCTGTGTGACGGTCTGTGTGACGGTCTGTGTGACGGTCTGTGTGACGGTCTGCGTGACGGTCTGTGTGACGGTGGGTCCACAGCATGCCGTAAGGTATGGATCCGTCTGGACATGATGGTGGTGTCTTCAGTGGCGTCTCCGTGTAACCTCAGTTCATTGTATAAACGTGGCAGTTTTGATGGCAGTGACTAGTCTAGCATGATAACATGGTGTCATCACGCAGTGTTATGAAGTGGTGTTATCACGTGGTATCGGTGTTCTGTCGTGGTGTTATCACGTGGTGTCAGTGTTCTGTGGTGGTGTTATCACGTGGTGTCAGTGTTCTGTCGTTGTGTTATCACGTGGTATATGTGTTCTGTCGTTGTGTTATCACGTGGTATTTGTGTTCTGTGGTGGGGCTATCACGTGGTATCTGTGTTCTATCGTGGTGTTATCACGTGGTGTCAGTGTTCTGTGGTGGTGTTATCACGTGGTGTCAGTGTTCTGTCGTGGTGTTATCACGTGGTATCTGTGTTCTGTCGTGGTGTTATCACGTGGTGTCAGTGTTCTGTCGTGGTGTTATCACGTGGTATCTGTGTTCTGTCGTGGTGTTATCACGTGGTGTCAGTGTTCTGTCGTGGTGTTATCACGTGGTGTCAGTGTTCTGTCGTGGTGTTATCACGTGGAGTCAGTGCTCCTTTGAATGTTGTGTGTTGGCATGGTGTCGTGTTTTATGTATTGACGTGGTGCCGTTTGGATGTGTGTTGTGGTGACGGTGACAACTGAATCTCCACGTTGCGCATAGGCATAATGACATCAAGATATCAAGGTTTAAGGCTTAATAAGACCCACATGCCCGTCTTGATCAAGGCTATAACGGAAAGGTACTATGAGAGACGAAAAAGAAAAGAAAACAAACGAAAAGAAAACGAATAAAATTTCAAGTCGATCATATGGCATTGAGTGGAGATTTCGTGTCCTCTTCTCGTTATTTCGTCCTTTCCCCTTTTTCTCCGCGCTAAGTTCCAGAGAACCTGTCGACTCAAAGGTGTTTCCATGGAAAGTCGTCAGCATCACGAGGGAAGGTAATTAGTCTACCGTCAAGTACTCCTGTTACTAGCATGGTTACCCATTTATTAGCTTCATCTTAAACACCGACTAGCACGAATCCCACCCACCAAATTGAATACATGCCCTCTTCCGCTACCGCATACCTATTTATTGAAAATTAAACATTTTTAACCACAGGAAGTAGCCACCCAATTTTATTGTTACATCAAATGATGATACTCCACTATACCACCAGGCATGAATCAACCATTTTGACCGCAAACATGCTGGTTTGTGAAAACGGGGCGCGGGTCTCAGAGGTCTACCAACGGCGGGAGCCGACACAGGAAGACCTCCGCGAGAACGCTGGCGAAGGGTGGCACAGGAGCACCCGCCGGCGAGCAGCACCGTTGTTGTCTAGCAGCCGGTGGGGGGGGGGGAGACAAAGTGGCGCGTGTGACTGGGCGCGGTCCGACTGTGGCTGCAGGGACGCGACCGCCACCAGTGCCCTCCACGGCTCGGCATCGCCCGGCGGTTGTTGCCATACCGCCAGACAGACGGACGCGCACTTTACGGCAGGATTGAACGGCTCTGGTGACCCTGACTGACCGCAGGCAGGAGTGCCAGCTAATGAAGCATGCCGGCCGCTTGACTTTGCAGTTCTTGTAGCGGAAACAAAAACGTCCGCTTGTCGCCCGGACCCTGGGAACAAACCAATTTCAAATCCGAGGGTTTTTCTCGGCGGCGCAATTTAAATAAGCAGCCGTCAGAAGCCGGCAGAAGTATGTGTGGCGGGAGCGAGTATGTTAACTAGAACGTGGTCACTCGCTGCGTATCATTTACGCTGTTTACGACGCAATCTCGGCTCCGGTGGAGCCGAGATATACTGGTTCGTATTTACCAGAAAAGTACTAGTTCTATGGTATTATCATAGTAGGAAATAGTATGTTAGAAATAGTAGAAAAATGAACGAAGGCAATAATGGCGACGGTGATACAATTATCCCTCGCACAGCTCGGGGGGGTTAAATGCCTACCCCCGTCCCCCCCTCAGGTTTTCCCGCGATAGCGGGAAATGACGAAGTTTGTTTTGCCAACAATACTACCGAACTGGCGAGGAAACAGATCGTTGTCGCACGGCCTTCACCGAACGGTGATTTTGCAGTGGCGAACACGACGCGAAATTGGCAGACGAGAGCCGTCAATGCGGCGACATTCTGCGCAATCCCTGCCGATTTTGCTGCAAGAAAATGCGGCTCTGTTTTCGCCCCGCCTATTCTTCCGATGCGGCTGCCAAGCCGGGCCGCGTTCTTTACGCAGCCTGAAGTGAATCTTTGCTAAGGCTCAAGTATTCTCTCGGTTACGTGTCGGACTTGCGCACCGTTAGTGGCGGATTGTATGTTCAACTCCCGCATCCCAACTGTGTGGTCGGGTAGTCAAGCTTAGCGACAAGTCGACGTCGTGTCGGACCCATCTGGACCATGCCTGTGTATTGAGGATGTAAGACATAAAGATATAAAGACATAAAAATTTGTGCAACTATGAGCCACAAGGGCCCTTCTTGGTTGCACTCTGTACACTGAACCAGTTGCCCACCAAATCTGTCAATCAGCCCTCCCTGTAATACTGAATAGCAAGCCCTCTATTCTTATAATGATTGTCTATGCTGTTTTTAAAGGTGTTCAATGTGCTGCTACTGACAATGTTTTCCGGCAGCTGGTTCCAGTGTTCTACTACCCTGTTGGTGAAGAAAGTCTGCCTTAACCTTGTTCTGCTGTGGTGAACTTTGTGCCAAGCTTGGTGATGGTTGCTCTGTGTTGAGCTGACTTGGTCCGATACTCAGGTTACTGGGTGAGGATATTCCAGTCAGGCAGCACGGATCTCGCTGTCGTAATGCCACCGCCGCAATAAGTGAGATTATAGCTGCCTTCGATGCGCGATCGGTATCGCGGCATAGTATTGTCCGAACTCGATGAAGCCGACAGTTTTAGCTATATCCAGCCTAATGCGGCTTGTAAAATGAACTGATGTCGCCGGCATTGCTGCACCATTGTGAATGATCATTACGCTCTGCTGACCTGACCCGACCCGATCCGACCCGACCCGACCCGACCCGGCCCGACCCCTGACCTCACCTAGCCGCAACAGCACGAAAACATCAACACTCGACGCGGCCGTTTGCCGGTGTTTGCCGATCTTGCGCTTCTCGGATACCGCCGCAGGCGTGCATGATCACACGTCGCGTTTTTCCGGTCGTTTTTCGCCTCGCGGACAGCGGCATGTATCTTGCGGCGGCGAGCGCTTCATTTGGCATGCACGCTGCACACCGTCGGGCGGCTCTCCTTCCAAGCAATCCGACACTATTGTTCACGTGCCGCGCCCGATTAGGCGCCAACTAGCGCGCGGGGGTTTCTCTCGCCGTGACCAGACGCCGTCTCCGGAATGGCGATTGGCCGTGTGCACGGAGGCAGCCACGTGATCACGTGATCTCGTGGCGACCGGCTCGGCCGCCACTGAGGTAGCTGCGGCTAACGAGGGTCACGGGGTCACGCGGGCTGTGCGGCTGTCGTCTGGGCTAAGTGAGCAGCGTGGACGGGGTGGCAATGGACATTGCGCGGCCTGGGCGGGGTCAGCCGGCGACCGAGGTCAGCTGACAGTTGGTCGTGGACCACGTGGCGTACCTTGCTTCCCGTGACGACAGGCGGTGATGACAGATGTGCCGACTGAATCGTGTAGTCGCACGGTATAAACAATCGCTCCTCGTGGTGTCTTGTTCCATCAGCCATTTGGCGGGAGATGTCTGCTGTCCAGTTCAGGTCAGGGAATTGTGACAACGAGCTCCGTCTGGTGTGGCGGGAGATGTCTGCTGTCCAGTTCAGGTCAGGGTATCGGGGCAGCAAGCTCTGCCTGGTGTGGCGGGAGATGTCTGCTGTCCAGTTCAGGTCAGGGTATCGTGACAGCAAGCTCTGCCTGGTGTGGCGGGAGATGTATGTTGTCCAGTTCGGGCCAGGGTATCGTGACAGCAAGCTTTGCCTGGTGTGGCGGGAGATGTCTGCTGGGCAGTTAGGGTCAGGGTATCGTGACAGCAAGCTTTGCCTGGTGTGGCGGGAGATGTCTGCTGTCCAGTTCGGGCCAGGGTATCGTGACAGCAAGCTCTGCCCGGTGTGGATGCCGATTACGAACAGAGCCGGCGAGCATGAGTGACCGAAATTGAATGAGATTACGAATGATTGGATGCAATTACGAGTGGGAAAAACAACGGGACCGGGCTGATGGCGGCCTGTTATCGCCCGCCGCGGCGTCGTGTTAGTCGCGCCGATCAGCTGATTGCCCCAGTTCGGGTCGCCTCTCCTGTTTGTCGGCGGTTTTGTGACCGGCGACCCCGCGCGACCCCGCACGGTCGCGCGGCGCGCCGGGGCAAGGTCGGGTCAGCCGGCGCTCCCACGTCGGCCTCGCCGCCCTACCCGCCCGCGCCGCGGGGGGCGACATCGCGTCATTACCGCGGCGCAAAACGCCCTTATTAGCGGTGTTGTTTGGGCCCCGATGACACCGGGTGGCGGCCCGTGCGACGCGCCTCCGCCCGTCGAGCTCGACCTCAGGCGGCGTCTGGGCCTCGCCGGCGTGGGCCGGCTCCGAGTGTCTGGTGTCACGAGCGCACCCTTCAGCCGTGTTTATGCCCACCGGCGCGGTGAGAACAATCACCAATTACCCGGCTTTGTGGGGCAGCGGTGCGTGGCCAGAAGAGCACCTGTGTGCCGTCTCCTGATGTGAAATAGCCGGCTGTGTGGCGAGCGCCTGACGGGCGTCTCAAAACCCGAGGACGTAGTTGATCTTCGGCGGGCCTGTTGAGGTCGTGAGAGTGGAGGGCCGTGACCCGTTTGGTCCCACCCAGTTCCTGGGCCGCGTGACGGTCTGTGGTGTCATGGACGCCATGTCGCGGAGCGTGAAGTGGAGCCGACGAAATTGCCGTTTTGTGACGCACGGACAGGAAGGGTTCGGGACTTGGCAATAGGGAAGTCCACAGCAAATGGACGGTGCAGACACCCGCCTGGCGGCTTGGCGGCGCTGAGATACGACGTCATCTCGTGCCGAGTGATAATACGACGTCACGACAATAATTATCAGGGAAACGAGTATCGGCGACATTGGTGGTAAGGGCTGATGGCCGAGTGGTTAAGGTGTTGGGCTACGGGTACCAAAGGTTCCGGGTTCGACACTAGCGCCGCTCGGGACATTTCCCAATCCCGCGGCCCACCGGCGAAAGTGTGGGCGGCGCCATTAGCCGAGAATGTGCATAAAGTACGTCGTGAACCACCCAATAAACAAGGTGGTAAGGACTGCCGCGAGATAATACCTCACGATGACTCGAGGCGGAGGTGGATGGATGTATGGATAGTGGCTTTACGACGCACTCAGCAGCCGAGGCCATATGGCGTCGCCTGCCTCTCACCCTGGCAGGAAGGGCGGACATCGCGGGGAATCGAACCCCGTACCTCCACGCACACTTTTGCCTTCTGGATGCCCGATACAGGCAGCATGCTTTAACCCGTCCCGTCTCGGGGGGTGTCTTAAACCGCCCCCCCCCCCGAGACGGGGTGGGAGGATTTGACCGGAAAGACGGCGTGGGTTAAGGACAATGTTCTTAAGAGTGTAATCATATTTTTATTTCAAGCGTGAACCATTTTTCCCATCTATCAGTGTTCGATGCCTTATTTGCGGTTACTAATTAGCAATAATTCAGGCAGGTGTACAGCGAGAACATCTTCTCGGGGAAGAGGGCAACAGGGGTTAAGGCGTTTTGCGAGATGTTTGGCCAACATGTCCCGCGAGTGCGCGATTTTCGCGAAATCCTGACAATCTGATGGAGGAAAGGACCGAGCCCAGCGTCTCCTCCCCGCCCGGCTGTGCTGCTGAATTCGAACGATACAAAACCAGAATCGAACTGCACCTTCCCTGGCACCAGCACATGCAAACTGACAAGATACTACACTGGAGAGCGTAACGCTCCAGAGAAGATCACCGATCGCCTTCGCATCGCGTCCTCGCGTGCGACTGGCACACGACCACGGCGGCGGGTCACGGCGGGTCAGGGCGGGTCACGGCCGCGCGGGTCACGGTCGTGCGGCGCCGCCGCCGGTCCGGTCACGTGACCCGGCAGCCGGCGGCGGCGCGCTCGCGGTCGGCGCGGGTCGGCCGGGTCGTGGCCCGCGGCTGGAGTATCGCGGCCGTTATCGCGCCGGCAGTACATTGTCGCTGTCCGGCCGTTGGGGGCGCGGTTAGTGCTATTGGCACTATTGTCGTCGCCGAGTGTGTTAGACGGAGCACTTCCCGGCCGGTTGCGTCTCCAGTCGTGTTTGAAGTGGCACTTCGGGGACGAGTAGTCTAGAGGTAAGTTGCTCGTCTCACAATCGAAAGGTTGTGGGTTCGGGTCTCGCCTTTCGCTACTCTCCGCCCGCGACCAATCAGCGTGAGAGCTTGGCGACGCTACGTGACTCAAGGTTGTGGGTTCGGGTCTCGCCTTTCGCTACTCTTCACCCGCGACCAATCGGCGCGAGAGATTGGCGACGCTGCGTGACTCAACGGTCGATGTGTCGTAAAACCGATAACCAACCAACCAACCAACCAACCAACCGTCGGGGGCGTTCCGGCCGGCGGCGCACTTCGGGTCGGGTGGTGTCGCACGCGGCTCACTGTCGATGTTGTCGCCTCACGTTCGGCTCACTTCGGGTGTTGTCGCACGCGGCTCACTTCGGGTGTCGCACGCGGCTCACTCGGGTGTGTGTCGCACGCGGCTCACTTCGGGTGGTGTCGCACGCGGCTCACTGCGGGTGCTGTCGCACGTGGCTCACTGCGGGTGTTGTCGCACGCGGCTGACTTCGGGTGGTGTCGCACGCGGCTGACTTCGGGTGGTGTCGCACGCGGCTGACTTCGGGTGGTGTCGCACGCGGCTGACTTCGGGTGGTGTCGCACGGCACGCTGTCAGGTGCGCGGCGGCGGTCTGCGGGTGTCGGCCAGCGCTGTGGGCCAGCACCACAGCCCAGCGCTGTGACCTTACACGGCTGCCGGCGACACCAGCGACGGCGACGGCACCTCTGATTATAATTCAGCGCGACGCTCGTGTGTTCAAGCTAACCTTTGCGGGTTATTTGGCGTGGCTCGTGTGTTTGAATCAACTTTTGCGAGTTATTCGGCGTGACACTCGTGTGTTTGAGCCAACTTTCGCGGGTTATTTGGTGTGACGCTTGTGTGGGGAGCTAATTTTTGCGGGATGTTTGTCCGCAATCACTGGCCGCCCAATTCTGAACAGAAGCAAGCTCGACAGCGCCTGGTGCCCTGCGTGTACGAAAAGTGTGTGCTCGCTTAAGCGACCGTCGCCCAATCGGCCCCCTCGTGACCCGTCTCGATTCCGCTCAATCGCCACGCATTTGAAGCGTTAAAACATTTTGTTTGCGCTGTAGCGTGCCAGGTCCTGGTTCATTCGCCGATAAATTTACTTCAGTAGTAAACAGACAGGAAGAGGTCTTTTGTTTATTGGGTGGTTCACGACGCACTTTATGCACATTCATGGCTAATGGCGCCGCCCACACTGTTTCGCCGGTGGATCATGGGATTGAGAAATGTCCTGAGCGGCGCTAGAGTCGAACCCGGGACCTTTGGTACCCATCACCCGACACCTAAACCACTCGGCCATCCCCGCCCCCAGGAATAGATCTGAATCGTCATGCAGCTTAGAGCAAGTGCACCTGGAAACTTCTAAGGGCCCTTCATGGTACAGGGCTCCCTTCGAAATAGCTGCAGCGCACATTTCCTGCAGACTAGTTTTTTTTTGCTGCAGCCAATGGTTTCATTTGTTCGCATTTGGACCCTGTCTTACGTTCGTATCACTCCAGATAATCTGTACTTGCCGGCTGGTTGGACACGAATCGCCCTGCTGTCGCCCACCAGGACGCACAATGGACAAGTTTCGTGTCGGGACAAACCGTGTGTCCGACGTCTATGACATATCCGACAATATATGTGATATATTTGACATTATTTATGATATTTCAGACAACATCTACGATATATCGGACAAAGTCGGTGATATGTGTGACATCTAGGATGCATCCGACAACGTATGATAGTTTATCATCATCATAAACTTGTCGAACATAAACTATGAAGTAAGTTTATCATCATAAACTTGTCAAATACTATGTCCGACGACACATGGTATGTATTCGACAAGTTTATGATGATATATCCGACAACATATACGATATATCCGACATTATACACGATATATCCGACAACATCTGCGATTTATCCGGCAACATCTGTGATAGGGGGGGGGGGTTTTTTTTTTATTTATAAAAATATTTTTTTTTTTTTATTTAAATATATCACAACATTTGAATATTTGACAGCAATTGTGATATATCCGAAAACATCTGTGATAGATGCAACAGTTGTGGTATATCCGACATCCGTGGAAAACATGACAGCATCTGTGAAATATTCGACGTCTGTGATATATCCAACCATAAGCATGTAACGATGCAGATACAGTGCGCTAGGGTTCAGTGCACTATGGTACAATCTGGCGCAGTGCAATGCAACATAGTACAATGCAATATACTGCGCAGTACAGTGCATTTTGGCTCAGTGGAACATGGCACAGTACAGTATCGTATCGCATAGCGCGTTAAAACGCAGCTGGATTATTATTTTGGTCTAAGGGCGTGCCGACGACGCTGTTATTTAGCGTTCCATACAGTGCAGTATAGTACAGTTGAGCGCATTATCGTATAGTGCAGTGCAGTGCAATACAGTGCAGTATAGCACGGTTGAACACAGCATCCTATAGTGCAGTGCAGTGCAGTACAGTACAGTATACTACAGCTGAACACACCATTGTACAGCGCAGTACAGCACAGTACAGTGCAGTGCAACATAGTACGGCTGGATACAGCATCGTACAGTGCAATGTGCATAGTCAGACAGATGCATCATCGCATGGTACAGCATAGTGCAGTGCAGTGCACTACAGTACACTACAGTGCAGTGCAGTGCAGTGCAGCATAGTACAGTGCAGTGCAGTACAGTAGTCAGTGCAGCATAGTACAGTTTAGTACAGTGCAGCATAGTAGTGCAGTGCAGTACAGCATAGTACAGTGCAGTTCAGTAATATAAGTGCAGTACAGTGCAGTGCAGTACAGTAAAGTAGGCAGTATAGTACAGTTGCGCATTTTGCACAGTCGTACGACGTATAGTGCAGCTCGGTGTCGCACATCGCACAACAGATTAACCGTCCCATGCAGACTGACAGCTCAACTGCTCAACATTGCGGCAGCCAGCAGCACGAAGGTGGGGGCTCATGTACTGAGACACCTAGCGGCATCGGACGGAATGATCCGGCTGCAGATGGCAGCACATGTGTTCCGATAGGTGGCAGCACGCAGAGGGCGGCACATGTGGAGCGTCTCGGACACCTAGCGGCGTCTGACAGAAGGACTGGGACACAGATGGCAGCACATGTGACCTACTTCGTAGCAGTACCAATCAACAGTGCCGGCCCCTGGCTGACGGAAAGGGTCCCGGCCCGACGAGGAGGACCCCGGGTCAACGGAGAGTGTTCTCCGGAGGATGTTCGGGCCCTTTTCTGGGCGCTGACGTGGGCTTCTAGATCGATGGAGGGGTCGTTGGAATGGACCTCGGGCTGGCGGAGAGGGCCCCGCGCCAATATGAAGGGACCCTGAGCGGTCGGCGGGGTCCAAGCCGAAGAATGGGCCCTGGTTGGAGAGAGTCAAAGCGTTTGACAAGGCATCTGCGGCCTTTGACATTTGACCCATGACCGGAAGAGGTCATGGGTCGTCAAATAGGGCCCATGGAACGACGGAACGGGGCCAAGTCACCTGAGAGGACCTCGGGCCGTCAGAAAGGGCCCTTTGGCCGACGGATGGGGCCCAAGCCGTACAAGGGCCTCTGGCCTGTTGGAGAGGCCCCAAGCTGTTGAAAGAAGGCTTCCGGCCCGACAGAGGAGGCTCTGCATCGCTAATGAGGGATCCTGCGCCGACCGATAGGATCCCAAGACGCGGAAAGATCTGGAACCGTTGGGAAGGGCCCAGAGCCGGTGTAAAGGGCCCAGAGCCGATGGACGGTACCGAAAACACACAGATGCCCTTCGCGTACAGAGGAGGCCCAACATTTTCTAATGGGGCTTCCTGTAGGACGGCGGTACTCACGTAGATACTCACGGATATACTCACTGAGATACTCAAGGAGACACCCACGGAGATTCCCACGGAGATTCCCACGCGGACACGCACGTGGACACCCACGGAGATGCCCACGGAAATACCCACGGAGATGTGCACGGAGATATCCACGAAGATGCCCACGTGGACACCCACGGAGATTCCCACGGAGATACCCACGGAGATAGCCACGGAGATATCCACGAAGATGCCCACGTGGACACCCACGGAGAATCCCACGGAGATTCCCACGGAGATAGCCACGGAGATAGCCACGGAGATACCCACGGATATATCCACGGAGATACCCACGCGGACGCTCATTTGCCGGCCGGCGCCTGCTGCCACATTCCCACATAGATTTCCGGAAGTGGCCGACGTCTGTCCGTGTTCCCAGGCTCGCGCAGGCCTGCGGCGGCGGCGGTGGCCGGCCGGGCTGCAGGCCGACGGCCGCCGGACCTTCGCGGGCGACGGACGTTCGCCCGAGATGAGCGCGCCAGCTGCCGCCCGTCGTCAGCCGCGACGGTACTGACGCTGGGCGCGCGAGGTTCCAGCGGACTGGGCGGTCTCGTCAGCGGGTGCACTCGGCACTGCGCTGGGTGTCTGGTGGCGCGTGAGGCTCCAGCGGACTGGGCGGTCTCGTCAGCAGTTGTACACAACACCTAGCTAAATTTCTGTTGGCGCGTGAGGCTTCAGTGGACTGGGCGGTCTCGTCAGCAGTTGCACACGGCACTGCGCTAGGTGTCTGGTGGCACGTGAGGCTCCAGTGGACTGGGCGGTCTCGTCAGCGTTGCACACGGCACTGCGCTAGGTGTCTGGTGGCGCGTGAGGCTCCAGTGGACTGGGCGGTCTTGTCAGCGGTGCACACGGCACTGCGCTGGGTGTCTGTTGGCGCGTGAGGCTCCAGCGGACTGGGCGGTCTCGTCAGCGGGTGCACACGGCACTGCGCTGGGTGTCTGGTGGCGCGTGAGGTTCCGGCGGACTGGGCGGTCTCGTCAGCGGGTGCACACGGCACTGCGCTGGGTGTCTGGTGGCACGTGAGGCTCCAGTGGACTGGGCGGTCTTGTCAGCAGTTGCACACGGCACCGAGCTAAATTTCTGTTGGCGCGTGAGGCTCCAGCGGACTGGGCGGTCTCGTCAGCAGGTGCACACGGTACTGCGCTGGGCCGTGTGCAACTGCACACGGTTGCACACGGCCCACGCTAGGTTATTGGTGCGTGAGGCTCATGCTAGATGATGAGCAAATCAACCGTGAAGTCAAAGCTTCAGTCTGCATGTTACGAACAACTGAAGCGGTCTATCTGAACAACTTTCTGATGCAGCCTCAGTGAACAAGCTTAGAAACCTACCGACCAAGTACGAGACGGACAGCACGCCATGCCTACCCAATCAGTCATACATCCACGTTATAGGATCAGGCTCTGTATGGCCAAGGGTTGGCTACCTGAAAACAGCCAGCAGCAAGTGAAAAGGAACGTCAGTGTTTATAACTACTAGCTACCCCCATGCAGTAATGCACATTTTTCCAGTATTAATATTTTCATTTGAAATGTCACAGTGTGTTAATGATACAAGCCGTGGCTTGAGTACATTTCTCCGGTGAAATATAGGTAAGCTTATGCTACAGCATTTAGGCATTAACGACAAACAACAACAAAAACAAATTTCGTTCCATGGTGTTTGTCTTGAAACATGTGACATCAAAATCTTAGTCTGCACTTTCCAATGAAACCTAAGTACTATATAAATCACGAAGCACAAAGCTGTATGCGCTGTCATACAGCGCCATTCAACTTCGTCAAATAGTACTAAGAGGAAAGATTGGATGATTTCGTATAAAGAGGACATTATTCGGACGCCTCCAAGAATAAGACCAAGGTATTTTTGTAACTTTATCAGTCTTGTCTGGCATTCGATCTTGGTGCCTTTTGTAGAACCTCAACTCGCCATTTAAATTTCAGTCTGGATATGCGCATCTTGCACGCTTTCTTGCTGGTGCAGACAATAAAGTTGAAACAAATCGAAAGACAGCGCTTCGCTTGATCTTGAAATATCCAGCCCATAAGAAACACAGCTTCAAATCCCAGATCCATCGCCCTCCGTTCACTTCTATGCAATAGAAAGGTGACACAACGCTATCCTTTAACGCCTGTCGCGGTCTTTGGGATACTCACCATAATAGTAAACATTCAGAAGAAACACTTGCAGAAAATAGTGTACAAACATTTTGTTCCGTGGAGTGAAACTATTGACTGTCCCCTCCTTTCCTCTATGAGGACACAGTAGCGGCAACATGGTAGCCGTGGGCAGTGTTAGAAGATGAGCACTACATATGATAACAACTTTTGTTTCAAGCATTCTCTTTCGTAGTGCTTCTTTTTTACTGACTGAAGGGTAAAACCATTGTTGAACGCCCTAAAAGTGAGAATACCACATCCTTACATGACGATTTAGGGGACATGTTCGCACAGTTTTACTACGTTACCCATTCTCCAACACCCAGATGAACTGCGATGCATCTACTGGGTGGTCGATCCGGCAATCTGTCACTTGAAACCTCTCAGAAATTCGAAACCTGTCGCCCACGTACGTTGTCAATTTGTCAACCTCTTCCACCTCTGATTCGGAGATTATGTAGGATGGTGGGACAACCGACATTGTGCCTCCATCTCTGTATCACCATCACGATCCCCTTGCTCTAGATGCAAATTAATGTGTGGTGCAATGGTCAGGCCGCCACACTGAGTGTACTGGGAAACACACTGAATGACGTCTATGCTGCAGAAGATGCTTGTTTTAGATCTTGACAACTAATTCTTCAATGTATCCTTTACCTTTCGATCTGGCGTGGCATAAACCATCGCAAATAAAGAGGTGCTGGTAACCTTTTCCCGGTTCATTTGTCAACATCTAAAACATTTCCAAATTTGGAAGGTTTTTGAAGGAGCATTTCTGCAAAGTTGTCGGACACACCAAAGCAATGAGCTTCAGCTTATAGCACGCACGTTTATAGAGCTAGGTTACTTGCATGTAATTGTCAAACTGATTTACATCAGGCTACCCGTCAGACAAAACTACACAAAGATAATTAGCAGACTCTACAGAACCAGGAAGGTAGATATCAGCAAGTTTTGAAGGTACGACAATATATGAATGGTACCTACGAATGGAAACTCACTCGTCTGTGATATTTTGGATATCGTCACGATACATACGTTTGTTGTCAACCCCAAAGTTGTCAGATGGTTCAGAAACTTTCAGTGGAAACAAAAAACGCTTGGACAGTTGAAATATGATGGGAGAAATATTCGTGTATGACATGCGCTGATTTCTCGACGCGTGCATTTGCACTCGATTAGTGCTCTGGATCAATCAGTAAGTCAATCTTGTGAGTTTGTGTATGCACATTTAATGCGAAGCAACGACTTTCAGACCTGGTGGAGGGCGCCTAAAAATTCGGCAAGTACCGCATGTAACGACAACACAGTACCAACGTCGACTCCAACAGTGATTGGCAAAGCGTGTCTTGTGCCGATCAAACACACACTTGTCTGACCCTCACAGGGAGAACGTGACGGCGGAATGTGGTTAAAAACCCTGCGAGTTGCTTGTTCGCTGTTGGATTACGACCCTGTACGGTATCGGCGTAGCAACGCCGATAGCCTTGCAGGTTATCTCGATGTGCATTAAGGCTGCCGACCCTGGCTGATGTTTCTACAAAGTATCCGTGTATTATTTGCCTGATAACCCTGCAGGGACTTCATACATTGCCTGGTTAATAACCTTGCAGGGCAACCGTGCATTGTTTGGTCGATAACCCTGCAGGGTCTCCATGCATTACGTGGTTGATAACCTTGATGGGTATCCATGCATTACTTGTTTGATAACCTTGCAGGGTATCCATACATTAATTGGTCAATAACCTTGTAGGGTATCCATGCATTTCTTGGTTGATAACCCTGAATGATAGCCGTTCATTACCCGGCGGACACCCCTGCCGGGTAGCCGCGCATTACTCGGCCTACACCCCTGCCGGGTAGCCGTACATTACCCGGCTGACACCCCTGCCGGGTAGCCGTACATTACCCGGCTGACACCCCCGCCGGGTAGCCGTACATTACCCGGCTGACACCCCTGCCGGGTAGCCGTACATTACCCGGCTGACACCCTTGCCGGGTAGCCGTGCATTACCCGGCTGACACCCCTGATGGGTAGTCTTGCATTACTCGGCTGACACCCCTGCCGGACAGCGGCGGCACGGCCGCGGCGGCGGCCGGCCTCGTGATGAGTGCGCGAGCGGCGAGACTCGGCGGCCGGCCGAGCGCAGCGCCAGCCGCGCCGGCGGCCGGCGCGCGCACCCGGAGACGGCCCGCTCCCGCCATTAGTCACACCGGCTCCCGCCATTAGCGGCGCCGGCTGCTGGCCGCGCGCCGGCAGCGCGCCCGGCCGTCGTAGCCGGCAGCGGCGACAAACCGCAGCCGCCGCCGGCGCCGGCTCGTGTGCGCCGGCAGCTGGCCGGTTCCGCGTTTGCTCGCGCGCGCGAACGGTGCGCGTCGGCCGGCCGGCGGCTGCCGAGCCGAGACCAAGTTGAAGCGGCGGCGACTCCTCTGTCCGATGCGGCAGTTCAGATGGGCGATGGCAAATTGGTGGCTCGTTCTCATTGACCTTGTTTGTTTATTGGCCTGGTTCACGACACACTTTATGCACGTTCACGGCTAATGGCCCGCCCACACTTTTCGCCGGTGGGCGCGGGTTGGAAATGTCTGAGTGGCCTGGAGTCGAACCCGGGACTTTGGTACCCATAGACCGACACCTTAACCACTCGGCCATCCCCGCCCCGGTCTCATTGACCTGTCCAGAAGACAGAAGGAAGGAGGGCTGCACCGACTCCGACCTCTTCATTCATCATCATTCGACGCATGCATGTTTGTGGGCTCTCGGAGGACGCAGACTGTGCGGCTCTCGGAGGATGAAGCTGTGCGTTGTTTAATACAACGAAGAATGGCTCTTAAGTGCTCCTGGGTTTTAGACATGGCGTGAGACGAAATTTACGACCCTCAATATACCAGGAGGTGCTGAGTTTGCATCAAAAGCAACGTTAGGAATTATGTTATATTACTGAACGTTTCGCCCAGGGGCCATCGTCGGACAGGGGCCATCGTCACTCCTGACGATGGCCCCTGGCCGAAACGTTGAGTAATATAGCATAATCCCTAACGTTACTTTTGATGTAAACTCAGCACCTCCTGGTATATTGAGGGTCGTACATTTCGTCTCACGCAAAGCTGTGCGTTGGTGATTTATTCCATGACACTCGGACACGGCGCCGCAAAGTGACGAGTTGCTCCAGTGGTCTGGCCGGACGGGCCTTTTTTTCTTTTTCTTTTTTTAATAAATAAATTCCCCTACCCATTAATAGGTAGGCAGGAGTGCCCTTCCATACCCGTGCGACCTAATTGCGTTAAATTCCAAGGGTGAGAGGTAGGTCGTGGTAAGCAAATCAAGGCAGGTCACACCACTCCCCGCTCCTGTTTCTTGCTGGACAGATCCCGCCACCAGATATTAGTAAAAGATGTTCCTGAAGCCCTCTCAGACAATTGGCAATGCTAGTAACGTCTTCGAGGGCTCCAGGAAAAATACCTGATATAGGTGTTAATGGGGAAATAATACAAAATCATAATCTTGCACATGCATTTCCTAAACTACTACTACACTAAGGAGAAAGGACGAACCAAGTATGAAGAAGAAGAAAGAAAAGAAAACATGATTGTTCAAAGCAAGCAAAAGCAAGCCCACCACTGTTCGTGGTGGGCTCGCTTTTGATCGTCGAAGGCGGATCCTGGATCTCCGACCCGGCTCGTGATGCGAGGTGGAGCAGCTGAAATTCGTCGTGCCGAGGATGGGCCCGCACACTAGAAACTTTCTTCTGCCTTGTGTGCAAGAGAGACATTACATTACAAGTGATCCCAATCATGGTCGCGTACCCCAACCAAGTTCGGTTCCTGGTTCTCGTGGCGTTGCACGTTCTGGAGTTATTGGACCCGTCTTGAACGATTTGAAGTAAAATAAGATTCTACGTGTTGTCCCACATTGGCAAGGAATGCTGCATCTTGCGAAAAATATTAATTGTATTATGGATTGAAACTCTTCGAACTTCGGTCGTTTTAAACAGTAGCATTTCATGCCCATCAATTCATGATTCAAATATTTTAAATATTTTAAATGTTGTAAGCCCTTGAAAGCAATATACGATCGATAAGCTTAAATCGTTAATATAGTTGATATTTACACAAATATACAGTTATCGTTTCCAATGTGGACAAAAACGTTTAAGCTTCTTTTACGTTAAATCTGAAGCAGGGGAGGAGTCAATTTCTTCTCGTACTTGCATATTTTCAAAAACGTGCTTGTATCTGTTTGCAATGCACGTTGGAAAATGAAGAATACTCCGCCTCCGCCGAGATCGTGGGACAGAGACTCCACATCGACTTCTGATCGTACCTGCCAACTCTTTCCATACCGCTGTCATGAACGATTGCTATATGCTTTCATGGGCGCCTGTGACAGTCCTAATTCACTGATGGCCTTCGTTTTCGAACTCGACAATAGGCTGTATTTGTCACGTGCCTATTGTGTATGGCCGAACTATATGCAGTTGTCTTTGACTTCATATATATATATCGTATATATATATATATATATATATATTATATATATATATTTATATATATATATATATATATATATATATATATATATATATATATATATATATATAATATATATATATATATATATATATATATGTATCTATGTATATATATATATATATATATATATATATATATATATATATATATATATATATATATATATATTCTGACAGAGAGGGCGAGTGACTGACCAGCCAGCCAGTGAGGACAACGGGCGAGGACGAGGACCACTGTGTTTGGCTGCTCACGTTGTACGTCACACCCGTTTGGTTCGATTCATGAAATGCGTGCACTTCATAAACTCGACTTGAACACCGTCGATCAGGCAGTGTCATTTGTCGCACACGCCGGCCGCTTCCGCCGCCGCTTCTGCAGTCCCTCCTCCTCCCATCCTCCGGACCCCTCCCCTCCCCATCCCCCTCCCCTCCCCATCCCTCTCCCCCGGCCGCGCCAGCCTGCCGGTGCCGCCGGTGCCGTGACGGCTGCGGCGGCGGCTGCGGCGGCGGCTGCGGCGTATCTGCCGACCGGCGCGTTCTCACGAGCCGCCGCGCCGGTCACACGGTACTTCCGTCTCTCAAGTTCAAGGCACGCCGTCGCGCCGGCTGTCGTAGCTGGTTAAGATATGACAGCTGCAGCTGGTGAAGATGTGGCAGCTACAGCCTGTTATGATATGGCAGCTGATGTTCGTTAGGATATGGCAGCTGCTGCTCGTTAGGATATGGCAGCTGCAGCTGGTCAGAATATAGCAGATGAAGCTGGTCATGATATGACAGCTGCAGCTTGTTATGACATGGCAGCTACAGCTGGTCATAATATGACAGCTGCAGCTGGTCATGATATGGCAGCTGCAGCTCGTCAGGATATGGCAGCTGCAGCTGAGCATGACATAGCAGCTGCAGCTTGTCAGGATATGACATCTGCAACTGGTCAGGATATGACGGCTGTAACTAGTTAGGATATGGACGCTGCAGCTAGCTAGCAGATTGACTGAGCCCAGTGATTAATTAGATGTCATTATCTGTCGTTGACCCATCCGGTTGCAATAATTTCCTATGGCTCGCGTACTTCTGCTAATTGCGTACGGCAATAATGTCTAGAGCGACCAGTGTAGCAAAAGAGAGAGAGAGGTCGTGCTGCTCCGTTAGTTCAGATGGCAGGAGGTAGGAGAGCCATGGTTCCGGTGGCAGGAGATAGGAGCGTCATAGTTCAGGTGGTAGGAGGTAGGAGCGTCATAGTTCAGGTGGCAGGAGGTAGGAGCGTCATAGTTCAGGTGGCAGGAGGTAGGAGCATCATAGTTCAGGTGGCAGGAGGTAGGAGCGTCATAGTTCAGGTGGCAGGAGGTAGGAGCGTCATAGTTCAGGTGGCAGGAGGTAGGAGCGTCATAGTTCAGGTGGCAAGAAGTAGGAGCGTCACAGTTCAGGTGGCAGGAGGTAGGAGCGTCATAGTTCAGGTGGCAGGAGGTAGGAGCGTCATAGTTCAGGTGGCAGGAGGTAGGAGCGTCATAGTTCAGGTGGCAGGAGGTAGGAGCGTCATAGTTCAGGTGGCAGGAGGTAGGAGCGTCATAGTTCAGGTGGCAGGAGGTAGGAGCGTCATAGTTCAGGTGGCAGGAGGTAGGAGCGTCATAGTTCAGGGGCCAAGTCAGGTGGCAGGAGGTAGGAGCGTCATAGTTCAGGTGGCAGGAGGTTAGGAGCGTCATAGTTCAGGTGGCAGGCGGTAGGAGCGTCATAGTTCAGGTGGCAGGCGGTAGGAGCGTCATAGTTCAGGTGGCAGGAGGTAGGAGCGTCATAGTTCAGGTGGCAGGAGGTAGGAGCGTCATAGTTCAGGTGGCAGGAGGTAGGAGCGTCATAGTTCAGGTGGCAGGAGGTAGGAGCGTCATAGTTCAGGAGGGTAGGACGTCACAGTTCAGGTGGCAGGGGTGGAGCGTCATAGTTCAGGTGGCAGGAGGTAGGAGCATCATAGTTCAGGTGGCAGGAGGTAGGAGCGTCATAGTTCAGGTGGCAGGAGGTAGGAGCGTCATAGTTCAGGTGGCAGGAGGTAAGAGCATAGTCCAGGTGGCAGGAGGTGGAGCATCATAGTTCAGGTGGCAGGAGGTAGGAGCGTCATAGTTCAGGTGGCAGGAGGTAGGAGCGTCATAGTTCAGGTGGCAGGAGGTAGGAGCGTCATAGTTCAGGTGGCAGGAGGTAGGAGCGTCATAGTTCAGGTGGCAGGAGGTAGGAGCGTCATAGTTCAGGTGGCAGGAGGTAGGAGCATCATAGTCCAGGTGGCAGGAGGTAGGAGCGTCATAGTTCAGGTGGCAGGAGGTAGGAGCGTCATAGTTCAGGTGGCAGGAGGTAGGAGCGTCATAGTTCAGGTGGCAGGAGGTAGGAGCGTCATAGTTCAGGTGGCAGGAGGTAGGAGCGTCATAGTTCAGGTGGCAGGAGGTAGGAGCGTCATAGTTCAGGTGGCAGGAGGTAGGAGCATCATAGTTCAGGTGGCAGGAGGTAGGAGCGTCACAGTTCAGGTGGCAGGAGGTAGGAGCGTCATAGTTCAGGTGGCAGGAGGTAGGAGCGTCATAGTTCAGGTGGCAGGAGGTAGGAGCGTCATAGTTCAGGTGGCAGGAGGTAGGAGCGTCATAGTTCAGGTAGCAGGAGGTAGGAGCGTCATAGTTCAGGTGGCAAGAGGTAGGAGCGTCACAGTTCAGGTGGTAGGAGGTAGGAGCATCATAGTTCAGGTGGCAAGAAGTAGGAGTGTCATAGTTCAGGTGTCAGGAGGTAGGAGCGTCATAGTTCAGGTGGCAGGAGGTAGGAGCATCATAGTTCAGGTGGCAGGAGGTAGGAGCAGCAGGCAGGAGAGTCGGCTCGCAGTGACCTGCCCGGAGCTGGCAGGGCAGGGTTCGAGTCGCTCGCTCCCTCATCCGAGGATCTGCCGTCGTCGGGCCTGAGGCTCAGGACTCTGCACCGGGCCGATACAGTGCACGCGTTGGTGGCACGTGAGGTTAACGGTCCAGGTTGAATGCAGAAGGATAATAAGGTAGCCGAGGGCTGCCGGAACGGGCCCGGCACAGGGAGTGCGCTAACGGTGCTGTGGTCCGCGAAACGGTGCAGGGTCAGAGTGTACACGAGTCGTGGCGGCCAGGCGTCAGAATGTCCAACGGGGAAGAACGCTGGGTTAGAATGTCCAACGGCGGCAGGATGTTCAAGGAGCAGAATGCGAATGTGGCAGAATGTCCAGGGAGTAGACTGTTAATGCGGCAGAATGTCCGAAACCTCCACATGGTCACATGTTAATTCTCGAGCTTCTTTGCACTTGGACCTTTTGATGTTTGGATATTCTGTCGTACCCAAGTGTTTCTTTTCTGCTGTTGGACGATGTGGCGAAGGAATACAACTGGACAGAATTTCCAAGCGTCATATTTCCTTATCGTCAGGATGTCAAAGATGTGTTTGTTTTCCCACATGAGCCAACTAAGTATTTTAAGCTTCTCAGCAAGGACGTTAGGCTGCCGCATTGTTCCAAATTCAAACTTTCAGCAATAAGAGCACAAACATGTGCACATACAAAAGGAGTTTGAATGCTCGTTTGAGTGTCTCACAATCTCACCTTCGGAAAAACCAGTTTTACGCGCGAAGAGACTTCAATGAAAATAAATAGGTGTTCGTTGGTTGAAATATTAATTATTGACTATTGTTTTATGAATCTCGCACTATTCAGTCCGAAATGAATTTGTTCCTGTAAACTAGTTGCACTAAGGTAAGCCGTTTAATAGCTGCAACCAAGGTGTTGCAGCTATTAAAAACTTGCGCCATGGGCGCTGTATGACCAACGCAGTCGATGCGCCCGCAAGTCCAAATAACCGACCAACCGAAAACTCGCCGCTTCAAAAATGAGTCCTAATATTATAACAGCCGCGCAGTTCAGAGTCACCCATTCTGAGGAGCGCAATTCATGGATGTCCAGAGTTGATCACGGTTGGAGGATCCCGGTGCTGATTTAACACGCGTCCCGACACCGACTTCACCGCCATTCCTGGCATTGATTTTACTGTGGAAGCTATTCATGCCTGCAGTCGCACAAAGGTGAGCTCATGTACATCACAATTGTACACCGTTCAGCTCCGCGAGGCATTGGTCTCCGTTCCTGAAACCGGCTCACTGAGCTGCACTGTATCATATGACGTCACTGCGAAGGCATGTGATGTCATTGTGAAGGCGTATGCAGAGTTGAACTCGTGCACATTCGGGACTTACCCACTGCGTTTGCATGGGCAATGTCGTGGAACTATTTGATCGCCAGACAAGCTAAATTCCAACCACAGATTGAGCGGTTTCCGCTTTTGTTTCTAGATTGGTTTTCGATAGCAAGCAAGTCGTAGTCAAGGCGCCGCGAAACCCAAGTAACAAACTAGCCGACAACAGAAGCCACGTAGGGGACGAGTGGTCTAGGGGTAAGTTGCTCGTCTCACAGTCGAGAGGTTGTGGGTTCGAGTCTCGTCTGTCGCTACTCTTCGCCCGGGATCAATCGGCGTGAGAGCTTGGCGATGCTACATGACTGAACGGTCGACGTGTCGTAAAACCAATAACCAACCAACAACCAACAGAAGCCATGTTGTTGTGCGGCGTGTTTGCGCCGTACCAGCCCGCGCTCAACAGCCAGCTGGCCGTGTTTTCAACAGTCGAAGCAAATCACGCGCCGCCCTGGCTTGGAGCGGCCGCACGCGCTGATCGATCTCTCCCGAGATAGAGGTGCCCGCCGGATAAATTTGCCAACGACGCCTTCACTTTCGCCGCCGCTGCTGCTGCTGCATACCGCTGTAGCAAGCACGCGCTAAGGACAGCGGTGAAGGGCTCTCGCTCTGCCCACAGGAGAGCAGGAAACAGTGTGTACATTGCGCTAGCTGCAGAATAGTGCACCTGTTGTAAAAAATGTAGTGCTTTAACACATCACTGTTGCATGGCTCCAGGCTGAGCATTAAGTACTTTCGGCTGATTAGTATGGTTCGCGCTGGATTGGCACCAGTCCAAAGTTCAGAAGCTTCCACTTCATGGTACGCGAACCGGACATTGAGGAGTCATTACCATTGTGATCAGATCCTCGTGTGTGCGCACCGTGCAACGTCCCGATAGCGATCTGTGTTCGGTGCACAGGCGTGCGCTGGCACGCGCTCACACAATAAGCATTGCTCGCATGGTCTGGACGTGGCTGAACGTCAATGGCTGGCGGAACCGTCAGTCAATTGTTGGCGGGGCCACCAGTCAATAGCTTGTCGGGCCGCTAGTCGGTTGGTTGGTTGGTGGTTTTTACGACACATCGACCGTTGAGTCATGTAGCGCGTCGCCAATCTCTCACGCCGATCGGTCGCGGGCGAGAGTAGCGACAGGCGGGACTCGAACCCACAACCTTTCGATTTTGAGACGAGCAACTTGCCCATAGGCTACTCGTCCCCCGGGCCGCTAGTCAATGCTGGCACACACTCACATCACTTTGATGGGTTGGAATTGCTCCCAGGAACACCCGCGCTGAGTCAGGTAGCGCAGCTGTGCCATTTGGGAAGCGAGGTAATGTGCCATGGAACACCCACACTGAGTTGGGAAGTGCAGCCGTGCCACTTGGAAAGCGAGGTAATGTGCCATGGAACACCCACACCGAGTTTACAAGTGCAGCTGTGCCACTTGGGAAGCATGGTAATATATCCTGAATGCTCCTGAGAAGCCGGGAAGACGGATCGTGGCTTGCACCGTAATCCGTGTTAGATTTCCACCTGTAATCCGTATTAGATTGACACCTGAAATCCGTGTTAGATTGCCACCTGAAATCTGTGCTAGACTGTCAACTGTAATCTGTGCTAGATTGCCACCTTAAACCCGTGTTAGGTTGCCACCTACAACCCGTGCTAGAGACTGAAGCGGAGGAGACCAGTTGCCAGACGGTCAATGATGCAGCGTCATAACCGACGGACGAGTGAATGCGCGGTCCTGCTGGGTGTTTGTTCAAGTGCTAGTGGTAACCGATGGCTGTGATATCTCGGGGATCGTACCTTTCTGCGGCGGGCTGCAATGGAGATGGATATGCTGTCACGGGATTGTACCCTTCTAAGGCGGGCTGCAGTGGAGATGGATATGCTGTCACGGGATTATACCCTTCTAAGGCGGGCTGCAATGGATGTGGTTACGGTGTCCCGGGGATCGTACCCTTCTACGGCGGGCTGCAATGGAGATGGTTATGGTGTCCCGGGGATCGTACCCTTCTACGGCAGACTGCGGTCGAGGTGGATACGCTATCTCGGACTTCCCTTGGCTCGCAGCCAGTGGAAATCTTCAGGAGCACAAGCAGCCTCTTCTTCCCCGATTTTTCCCAGCGCACACCCGTAGACATAATGTTGAAGTAATTCTGGCTACCCGGAGGATGCGCACACAGTGCCCCCACCGGGCTATGGGGATTGCTATGTTAAGTTTTTCTCATAAACAAAACTATGAGTGTAGTCCTGTGCACTAGTCCGCAAAAGGTGCTTTCAAAGTTAGGGGACCGTTCCCCCTCGCCACACACGGTTCCTCAACAGCGTGCTCTAGAGCACCGCAGGGACCTCGATGCTGCATTGGTGGCTAGCGGTGACCTCAATGCTGCATTGGTAGCCAGCGGTGCCTTCAATGCTGCGTTGGTGTCTACCCTGCCGTGGCGCCTCTGAAGCTGGCCTCATCTTACCAGCGCCAATAAGCTGACGAACAATTTCGGCGGGCAAAATTTCGCTGTGAATGACATGCTGGCGAGAGTAGGCCGACTGTTAGTACCGGCAGTTCATATTGGACCGAGCGGAAAGTGGACCGCCTATGCTTCTACATGTGCATATATGGGACCGAGCGAGGAGTGTTCCGCCTATACTGCTACCTGTTCTTATATTGGGTCTAGCGAGGAGTGTATCACCTATGATGCTACTTATGCTTATAGTGGGCATATCGAGGAGTGCATCACATATGCTGCTGCCTATGCCCATATTGGACCTAGCGAAGAGTGTATCACCTATGCTGCTGCCTGTGCTTATATTGGATCTAGCGAGGGGTGTATCACCCATGCTACCACCTATGCTTACAGGGGTGTCGATTTGCATCCTTTTGTGGGGGCCATGGTCCCATCAATGTTGATCTTGGCCCCATCAATGTTGATTTGGCCCCCTAATAACTTGTGCTGTTTATGCGGATAAGAAGCTAAAGAAAGAAAGAAGAAAAACACCATGCTACATACAAAACTTAGTTGATGTTAACCAGCATATTTTGTGCTGTAAAGAAACAGATTAGGCTTAGATAGTGGACTTCCCGACCCTGTACTCACCCCACCGAAACGTTGGCTTCGTCCCTCCCTATTGTTAGGCACCAAGGAAATACCTTCATCCATCGTCATCACAGCTCAGGCCGGTTGTGCTCCGATGCTCCATCAAGGCCGGTGTGTTTTAGCCTGCATATGTGCAGAACGATATTCTATTTGAGCCGTTGTGTGTTTGTTGGTGTTTGGAGTGAGAGGAGGGTGATTGTAGCGCTGGCAATGACGATGACGTCGACGATGACGATGACGTTGACAATGACGTTGACGATGACGATGGACCCGAATACACTGTATACCACTGTAGTCGCATGCTACGACTCACAGTTTTTATGTTGACATGCACGGTGCACTGCTCTTTTGCTTATGTGACTTCACCTGCTACTGGACGATTTTGTTCAGCTGGCGAGGATGTTGAATAAACATAGACATGAACATTGTCAAACAAAAATCAGAATTATTGAGGTCAGAAAATATAGTGGGCGAAATCTGATAAGTTTTTTTTGGGTGGGGGTTTCAGTACACTTCGCCCCCCCATGTTTTTTCCCAAAATCGACACCCCCGTATGCTTATATTGGACAGTGCGTGGAGCGTATCACATACACTGCTACATATGCTATGTTAACGACATACATTTGTGTCGCAATTTGTGTATCTTCCAACATGTTGACACTGATCTGTAAATTGTAGTGAGCATCTAAAGAGTATCAGCACATAATACGCTAACGTACGCAGTTCAAGGAGCTTGTTAACGTCCATGCTCACACTCCACTCATACATATTATCGTTAACCTTTCAGTGCAATGCTCCGTACAGTGTTCCGCCTATCGCAGGGCCTATTTCTATTGCTCAACATTCAGCTGTGAGATCGAACACCAGAATTATGTATTCCACAAGACCATTACATATTTTTTCATCTCCATAATGACGGCGGTCTGAACCGACTCTGTTTTCAGCTTGTCCCTCAAGGTACTGCAAATTTAAGCCGCTAAGCTGCTGTAGCCCTGGTTTGCCATGTTAGTAATGTCCGCTGTATTCATCGATGACAAAGCATGTTGTGTCCCTGTTGTCGCCATGAAAGCGTCACTGGTATGTGCGGTTATCTGTACCTATCTTGCTCGTTGGCAGGTCTTCCACTCATTTTTGGCCTCTGTCTGCCCTGAGAAATTGTCTCTGTTTTGATGTTCATGGCACAACGCACGGTTGCTATCCGTTTAAATCCGTTAATGCCATTCGTTGGTCATTTGAATCCCCTGTTGCATCTTCATTTCTTCGTCACTGTCAGGAAGTCATTTCACGTGAGGGCTGAAGCGCTTCGAGTTCAGGAAAGAACTTGGTCATGTCTCTTGCGATTTTTATCGTGTGCGCCATGTATGCTGAGCTGATAAGTCTGCAGATATGCCAGTTATGGTATGGTGTCCCTGGAACACCTGGGCCCATGATCCTAGAACTGTTGAGTACCATAAAACAACTATTCATTAATAGATAGTCTCTCCTCAATATCTGTGCGGTATGTGGCTTTAGTGTGACGTTTGACTTAAATGACTAAGCATTTCTTGCATACGGCGAGGTCTATGAAACGATCCCGCGTCACTTTTGCTGAATATGTATTTCAAGCCGTCCTTCCCTCAGCCCTGATACTCCGAAACCTCCAGGGTTTCCTCTGGAGTAGCTTTGCTAAGTCAGGCGTGAACTGCACACGCCTTGGACGAATAACTGAGGGATTGTCGCTCCAAATATGGCGGCCACCCGCGCTGAGATGTGAGAATTGCTGAAGAAGCAAAGTGGCACCAGAGACGAGGTCACAGAGACAAGGGCTCAGCCGCCCCCTCCCCCTCCCCCCCCCCCCCCCCCCCCACATGCCGTCGGATGATCGGTTGCGACGCTGACACACCGCCAGGTCCGACTGTGACCTGTGATAAGGTCAGCCAAGCGGCGGAGTGCCTGTTGACTGCCCGGCGGTGGCACGTCCGCGTTTCCGGGTTAATTTTTATCGCCACGGGGTGGAACCCACCGGGACATCTCCGTCATTGGCGTGTGCCCGGGTCCCCAGGGGTGGGAGGGTCAGTGGCACGCATGGTGGCCGCTGGGGTCAGGAGGCAGGTTGTCCCCGGGGCGGTGGTGCGACGTGTGGTGGGTGAGCTCGTGGTGGATTTGCCTGTCTCTGGGGCGGGTCATCTCACGTTCAGTGGTGTGCCCACCACCCTAGGTCAGCGGTGCCGAGGGCGGGTCATCTCCCGCTCGGTGATGTGCCCACCACCTCGGGAGGGGCGGGGCCAGTGGCGCGTGCGGCGGTCTCCAGAGGGCGGGGCGCGCCGCTCGGCCGGCCGGCAGTCAGCCGGCCGCCTGGCTGTCGGTCGGTCAGAGTCGGCCGGTCCGTGGCGCTCCTCGGGAGATCGCTGCCGGGAGATTCTCGGGAGATCGCGGCTGGGAGCTTCTTGGGAGACCGCTGTCGGCGACTCCTCGGGAGATCGCTGTCGGTGACTCTTCGAGAGATCGCTGTCGGAAGCTCCTCGGGAGATCGCTGCCAAGAGATTCGCGGGAGATCGCTGTCGGTGGCTCCGCCAGAGATCGCGGCCGGAGACTTCTTGGGAGACCGCCGTCGGCGACACCTCGGGAGATCGCTGTCGGTGACTCTTCGAGAGATCGCTGTCGGAAGCTTCTCGAGATACCGCTACTGGAGCTTGCCGAGAGACAGCTGCCGGGAGCTTCTCGTGAGACAGCTGCTGGGAGTTTTTCGTGAGACCGCCGCCGGGACAGGCCAGTGTGAGCATCACTGACAGCTCACTGGAACCGACCTCTGACCATAACAGCACAGCCTGGCTCTCAACGTGAGCGCGCCCAATATCCGGCCGTGAGTGCGTCGAGTAGCGTACTGTGAGCGCACAAAGCCGGCAGACCGTGAGCACGTCGGTCAGCTGACCGCAGCGGACTAAGAGCAGTCGCCGACGGCGTCAAGGATCTGCGGGACGGAGGACCCCGGCCGCACTTTGCGCGCGCGCGCGCGCCGGCGGCGGGCGGGCGGTCGGAGATGGAGCGGCTCTGACGTGACGTGACGTGACGTGACGTGACGTGACGTGACGTGGCGTGACGTTTCCGGGCGATAGCGTCGCGCGACGTGCTCGTAGTGCCGTGTCGAGCCGCAGTCGCTGGCGGCCGGCGGCGGCGCAGGCGGCGGGACTCGCTACCGCTCCCGGCGGGCTGAGCTCGGAAGTGCCGCGGGGCGTGGCGACAACGGAACTTGTGTCGTAGCCGGGCGTCGCCTGCCTGCTCTCACCCGGTGCAAGAAGTGAGGGCCGTCTGCCCCTCCCCCCCCCACACACACAGTCCGAGGGGTGAGCGGCACCTGCACCTCAGTAGCCGGCCAGATCCGTCGCTGATGTCTTGATCCAGTACCGAGCCGAGCTGCCGTTGCGACCCAACTCCGGAGTTCGCGTCGGTCTCTCGATCCGGCGCCGACCTCGGCCGAGTTCGTGATTCCGCCCTGGACTGCTCGTCGGCGCCGTGCTCCAGTTCTGATCTCAGCTGTAGCTGCGTGATCCGGCCTCGTGATCCCGCCTCGTGATCCCGCCTCGTGATCCGACGCCACCTTCGCCGGCGGCGGCGTGGTTCGGCCTCGGCGTGCTTGCCGTGGTGGTGACGTGCGAGCTGACCTCCGCCTGAAGTCAGCGCCGGCTGTCCACCTGAACGCCGCACTGCTGAGACATTGACCGAGAGGACTGGGCGTGTGTCGACCGGCGGCCGGGAGGTCAGAGCCAGGCGGTGTTGAGAGGCTTGTGAGTGACCAGTGAGTGATACTGAGTGACACAGAGTGGAACTTGGTGACACTGAATGACAGTGAGGGACACATAGTGACACTGGTTTGACACTGAGTGACACTGAGTGACACTAAGTGGCGCATATTGACAAAGTGACACTGAGTGATACTGGTTGGCACATAGTGACACTGAGTGACACAAAGTGGCACTGGTTGACACATGATGACACTGAGTGGCACAAAGTGGCCTTGGGTGACACTGAGTGACACTGAGTGGCATTAAGTGAAACTTGTTTACACATAGTGACACTGCTTGATACATATTGACACACACTGACACATATTGGCACTGAGTGACATAGTGACATAGAGTGACAGAGAGTGACACAGAGTGACACTGGTTGGCACAGAGTGACACTGAATGGCATTGAGCGACACATAGCGGCACTGAATGACAGAGTGACAGAGAGTGACACTGAGTGACACTGAGTGACAGAGTGACATAGAGTGACAGAGAGTGACACTGAGTGACGGCGGATTCGTGCTGCGCCATGGACGCCTGCTGCTGTTGCGCCAAAGACCGCCGGAAGGCGGTGTGGAAGCGGCGGAAGCGGTCCAGCTCGCGGATCCGTCAGCCTTTCGTACGAGGTGAGGTTCTCCGCTCCAGTCGGGCGCAGGCACGGTCCTGTCTGTTAGGCGCAGGCACGGTCCTGTCAGTTAGGCGCAGGCACGGTCCTGTCAGGCGCAGGCACGGTCCTGTCAGTCGGGCGCAGGCACGGTCCTGTCTGTCGGGCGCAGGCACGGTCCTGTCTGTCGGGCGCAGGCACGGTCCTGTCAGTTGGGCGCAGGCACGGTCCTGTCTGTCAGGCGCAGGCACGGTCCTGTCAGTTAGGCGCAGGCACGGTCCTGTCTGTTAGGCGCAGGCACGGTTCTGTCAGTTAGGCGCAGGCACGGTTCTGCCGTTAGGCGCAGGCACGGTTCTGTCTGTTAGGCGCAGGCACGGTTCTGTCTGTTAGGCGCAGGCACGGTTCTGTCTGTTAGGCGCAGGCACGGTTCTGTCTGTTAGGCGCAGGCACGGTTCTGTCTGTTAGGCGCAGGCACGGTTCTGTCTGTTAGGCGCAGGCACGGTCCTGTCAGTCGGGCGCAGGCACGGTCCTGTCTGTTGGGCGCAGGCACGGTTCTGTCTGTTAGGCGCAGGCACGGTTCTGTCTGTTAGGCGCAGGCACGATTCTGTCTGTTAGGCGCAGGCACGGTTCTGTCTGTTAGGCGCAGGCACGGTCCTGTCTGTTAGGCGCAGGCACGGTTCTGTCTGTTAGGCGCAGGCACGGTTCTGTCTGTTAGGCGCAGGCCAACGGTTCTGTCTGTTAGGCGCAGGCACGGTTCTGTCTGTTAGGCGCAGGCACGGTTCTGTCTGTTAGGCGCAGGCACGGTTCTGTCTGTTAGGCGCAGGCACGGTTCTGTCTGTTAGGCGCAGGCACGGTTCTGTCTGTTAGGCGCAGGCACGGTTCTGTCTGTTAGGCGCAGGCACGGTTCTGTCTGTTAGGCGCAGGCACGGTTCTGTCTGTTAGGCGCAGGCACGGTTCTGTCTGTTAGGCGCAGGCACGGTTCTGTCTGTTAGGCGCAGGCACGGTTCTGTCTGTTAGGCGCAGGCACGGTCCTGTCTGTTAGGCGCAGGCACGGTTCTGTCTGTTAGGCGCAGGCACGGTCCTGTCAGTTGGGCGCAGGCACGGTTCTGTCTGTTAGGCGCAGGCACGGTTCTGTCTGTTAGGCGCAGGCACGGTTCTGTCTGTTAGGCGCAGGCACGGTTCTGTCTGTTAGGCGCAGGCACGGTTCTGTCTGTTAGGCGCAGGCACGGTTCTGTCTGTTAGGCGCAGGCACGGTTCTGTCTGTTAGGCGCAGGCACGGTTCTGTCTGTTAGGCGCAGGCACGGTTCTGTCTGTTAGGCGCAGGCACGGTTCTCTGTCTGTTAGGCGCAGGCACGGTCCTGTCTGTTAGGCGCAGGCACGGTTCTGTCTGTTAGGCGCAGGCACGGTTCTGTCTGTTAGGCGCAGACACGGTCCTGTCTGTTAGGCGCAGGCACGGTTCTGTCTGTTAGGTGCAGCCACGGTTCTGTCTGTTAGGCGCAGGCACGGTTCTGTCTATTAGGCGCAGGCACGGTTCTGTCTGTTAGGCGCAGGCACGGTTCTGTCTGTTAGGCGCAGGCACGATTCTGTCTGTTGGGCGCAGGCACGGTTCTGTCTGTTAGGCGCAGGCACGATTATGTCTGTTAGGCGCAGGCACGGTTCTGTCTGTTAGGCGCAGGCACGATTCTGTCTGTCAAGCGCAGGCACGGTTCTCTGTCTGTTAGGCGCAGGCACGGTCCTGTTTGTTAGGCGCGGGCATGGTTTTGTCTGTTAGGTACAGGCACGGTTCTGTCAGTTGGGCGCAGGCACGATGCTGTCTGTTAGGCGCAGGCACGGTTCTGTCAGTTGGGCGCAGGCACGATTCTGTCTGTTAGGCGCAGGCACGGTTCTGTCAGTTGGGCGCAGGCACGATTCTGTCTGTTAGGCGCAGGCACGGTTCTGTCTGTTAGGCGCAGGCACGGTTCTGTCTGTTAGGCGCAGGCACGGTTCTGTCTGTTTGGCGCAGGCACGGTTCTGTCTGTTAGGCGCAGGCACGGTTCTCTGTCAGTGAGGCGCAGGCACGGCTTTCTATATCAGTGAGGCGCAGGCAGGGTTCTCTATGTCCGTTGAGTAATGACTGCTTCTAAGTGGGGCTCGCAGCGGTGTCATTTTATCGAGTCGATTGGGAAGCCAATGCTTTTGATACCTATCACGCTATCTGAACCATACCGTAGGACTGCGTGCCGGGGCTGAAACACATTGGAGAGGACACATTAGCAGGTGAGGTGAGTGGGGAGTAAAAACTCCCTGATAAATATGTGACACGTCACCAATGGGCTAAGCATTTCCTGATTAGTTGGGTTCTGGTCCGGCGTTTAGTCTACCCGTTTAGTTTACCCGGCTGACGTTTAGTTTGCGGCCTGTGTGCGGCCTAATGATGTGCATCTGAGGCCTGATTTGGTACACGGCCGACGCCCATCGGGCATCAGCTGACCTTCCAAACTGGGCGGACATTAGCCATGGCACCGTCTGTCATGTAGTCCGGAGCCGCCATGTATCGCCGGGCCTTCCAAACCCGGCGGATCTTAGCCTGGATACTGCTTGTCGCATAGTTTTGCTCACCATGGAACGTGTGCGGGATGGAGCTGACCATTCATATCTCAGTGTATGGCAAATTGTTCAGAGGATACTAGGGGGCGGGGATGGCCGAGTGGTTAAGGTGTCGGGCTATGGGTACCAAAGGTCCCGGGTTCGACTCCAGCGCCACTCAGGACATTTCCCAATCCCGCGGCCCACCGGCGAAACAGTGTGGGCGGCGCCATTAGCCGTCAATGTGCATAAAGTGTGTCGTGAACCAACCAATAAACAAATAAACAAACAAATAAGAAGATACTAGGGAGAATTTGTGCCATTTTTCATCCCCAAGTATTTTACTTTTCACAGGAGAATGACCATAGGTGGTCACAATTGATGTGTTTTGATTATTATCCTCACTGCAGCTCTCCGCCTGCGGTGTGATAGATGTGAAGCTTCGAGGTCGACACGGACGTCTTGATTCATGTGAGTGCGGTTTCAAACCGGCACCGGAGATTAAAAGGACAGTGCAGGTATTTTTAGGTCAAGCCAGATGGCAAGCCGACGGCGACGCATGGTCATGCATCACGTCAGATTAATTTGAATGATCTGCTCACGATTACTTCGCATGAAATTAGTGTGATTACCACTTGAGTGAGAGTTACCAACCACAGGAAGCTTATCTCAAGACGAAACACTCGCGCCGGCTTGCCTCTTGCGGTTACTTTGTCAGCTTGCGCCGGTTGCCCCCTCCTTCATTTGACAGCGGTGGATGGATCTGCTCGGCGGGCTATGATGTTGACTTTACAGTGTACTGTGGAGTGTAGATTCAGCGATGAAGAGATGCGCATTGCACACAAGCACATTATGCTGATGCTGAATGGCATGACAAAACGAGGAAGTATGTGACAGGCTAAACACCTATGTATATAAGCGTCTTATCTTATCGAAGGATAATTAGTCTTGGAGAATGTGATGATGTGACACCACCCGCAAACCAGATTGCCCAGCGAGCCTGGTTTGACTCTCAGGTCAGCATGCCCCGCGGCGGCGGACCGCGCGCAGAGGCGGCTCCAGGTACCGGGCGGTGTCACATCATCACAGAGAAGACTAATTATCCTTCGATAATTAGTCTTATCCAAGATTAGTCATCGAATTCACCGGAATGTCAGCACGGTGAAATCCAGCGGAATTATTGTCAAACTGTTCCTAGGACAGGTTCGTTGAGCCATCCGGTTTCTGAATATTGCAACGTGTCAGTAAACCACCTCCGCCTTCAGTTCAGTTTCTTGTATTCGTTTTGACGTCTGAGTGTTAAACACCGCAGATACCTTCGCCATTTTACATTTGTTTGTTTTCAAAGCTGCTTTGTGCTGGTCGTAATGTTCGATATCTGCCGATATCTACAATGCTTGATTTGTATCGCACACCAAAGCGGGCGCTGTAGTGAGAATGTAATAGCAGTGTTGACAGTAAGTTCGTTCAAAAATGTCACTAGTCGGGAACCTGGTGGCAGGTGATTGCAGGCAAGATTGTATTTGTACCGCGATTGCGTTTGTACCCAAGATGGGTTCCATGCTCAAGCTCCTGAATGTGCAGTTACCCGATGGTTCTCGACCCATTCCCAGTGCGCATCCAGGGGTAATAGTCCCACGGGTGACGGCATTCTCCGAGGAAGAGGCGAAGCCACCGCAGAAGTTGATTCCTGGCATGTGACATTTTTGGGCTAAGTGCCCACTTATATCTTAGATCACACGGTGGTAGCTATTAGGAAGTCGCCGCATTTCCACATCTGCTACTCCATGTCTCCCTGCTACGCCTCTGTGGGACCCAATGTCCAGTGGAGCGTATGCTTGACATGAGAGGTAGTATCCTATCAATTATCTCGTGGGTTTGATGTGCGTGCTACATTGGTTGTACTTTGCAGGATTGTGGTCGATGTACAATCGATATCCGTATTTTGTGTGGCTGTCAGTGGACGTAGGGGAGTTTTATGCCGGTAGGCACTACCGTCACTATATCCTCGGCCAGACAACACTACTATCACTATATCCTCGACCGGTCAGACAACACTACCGTCACTATATCCTCGGCCAGACAACACTACCGTCACTATATCCTCGACCGGTCAGACAACACTACCGTCACTATATCCTCGGCCAGTCAACACTACCGTCACTATATCCTCGGCCAGACAACACTACCGTCACTATATCCCCGGCCAGACAACACTACCGTCACTATATCCCCGCACACCTCATACCACACCCCCCCAACCCCCAACAACCCCCAACACTACCGTCACTATATCCTCGGCCAGACAACACTACCGTCACTATATCCCCGGCCAGACAACACTACCGCACTATATCCCGGCCGTCAACACTACTACCGTCACTATATCCCCGGCCAGACAACACTACCGTCACTATATCCCCGGCCAGACAACACTACCGTCACTATATCCCCGGCCAGACAACACTACCGTCACTATATCCCCGGCCAGACAACACTACCGTCACTATATCCCCGGCCAGTCAACACTACCGTCACTATATCCTCAGACGGTCAGCAGTCTCCCATAGTACACAGTTCCCTTTGACCCGCCGACCCGGGGCCAGTCGTGGTGTCCCGTAACGACGCGCTGGCGTGACACCCCCATCACCATCTGGACCGTTCATGCTTTCTAATCGACGCTCAATCGCTGAGCGGGCGACGCTCGATTCGGCGCCAATTTTTCGCGCCACAACTCGGGCAAGCAAGCGGGTGCAGTCATCCGGAACGTGACGGCTGCGCGGATCATCTGAAGGCGAACGCCGACGCCGAGGGGCGGGATGGCCGAGTGGTCAAGGTGTCTGGCTACGGCTACCAAAGGTCCCGCGTTCGACACTAGCACCGCTCGGGACATTTCCCAATGCCGCAGCCCGCCGGCGAAACAGTGTGGGCGGCGCCATCAGCCGTGAACGTGCATATAAAGTGCGTCGCGAACCGCCCGACAAACAAACAAACATCGCCGACGCTGTCGAATGGCGCCGAGCACGCGGACGAGATGAGCCGGCGCCCGGAGCCGGCGTCCAGCCCTCCACACGACCGCCGAGACGCTGCACGGTGTCGACGAGCGTCGCGCCGTATTTGCGGCCGGGCGGACCGGGCTCGACAGGCGCCGGCGCGTGCGAGCCGGCGCGCTGCTGCCGGCGCTGGCCGGCCGACCGGTCCGGCCGCCGCCGCTGCCATCTAAATCTCGCCGTCCGACGACCCACCGCTGAGTTTGATTCACCGCTCGCCGATGTGCCGATGGGCGCTGGGCGGAGCACGCGGCGGAGCACGCGGCGGCTACGTGTCGGTGACGTCACGTGCGGGACCGGTGACGTCACGAGTGTGTTGAGTTGTTCGACTGTGGTGTGGTCGAGCGGTTGACTCTTTGACTGTTGTGTGGTCGAGAGCTTCGTGGCTGTGACAGCTCTCTCGAACCCTGTCTCTCCCGCCGAGCAGTCCGGTCTGTGACAGCTCTCTCGAGCCTACGACAGTCCGGTCTGTGACAGCTCTCTCGAGCCTACGACAGTCCGGTCTGGCTGTGACAGCTCTATCGAGCCTACGACAGTCTCGGTCTGTGACAGCTCTCTCGATCCCACCACAGCCCGGTCTGGGCGTTACATCTCTGCCGTCTTGTTGTGCGAACGTTGGTATGTGCTTCAGCAAACGGGTGCATTCCTGCGCGCGCTCCTTCGTGCGCTAGCAAATACGGCTGTGTGTGCGTGTGTGCGTGTGTGCTCGTGTGCTGGTGTGTGTGCGTGTGCGTGTGTGCGTGTGCGTGTGTGCGTGTGTGAGTGCGTGTGCGTGTGTGCGTGTGGGAGTGTGTAAGTGTACGTGCGTATGGGCGTGTGTGCGTGTGTGCGTGTGTAAGTGTGTAAGTGTACGTGCGTGTGTAAGTGTGTAAGTGTGCGCGTGTGCGCGTGTGGCGTGTGTGCGTGTGTGCGCGCGCGCATCGTGCGAGAGTGGGGCGGCGGAGGTGCGCGTGCGGTGTGCTCCGCTGCGGGTCACGTTGGTCACGAGGCCCCGCGGACCGTCGGCAGAGACGGTCGGCGACCCACGCCACCTCTGTTGGCGACCCGCCGGGCAATCAGACCAGATTCGGCCGCAGATGCGACGACGCTTCCGGTCCGGTCCGACCCGACTCGGCCGCCGCCGACTGCCCAAGCTGGCGCAGAGGGGTCAGATCTGGCGCAGAGGAGCCCGATCTGGCGCAGAACAGCCCAAGTTAGCGCAGAGGAGCCCAATCTGGCGCAGAGGAGCCAAATCTGGCGCAGAGGAGACAAATCTGGCGCAGAGGAGACAAATCTGGCGCAGAACAGCCCAAGTTAGCGTAGACGAGCCAAATCTGGTGCAGAGCAGCCCATGCTGGCGCATGCTGGCGCAGAAGAGCCCAAGCTGGCATACAGCAGCCAAATCTGGCGCAGAGCAGCCCAAAGCTGGCGCAGAGCAGCTCAATCTGGCGTAGACCAACCAAATCTGGCGCAGACCAGCCCAATATGACGCAGACCAGCCCAATCTGCCAATCTGACGTGTGCCGACCGAACCTGTCACGTGCCGACTGAAGAGGACATTCTCAGCCCCAGTCGCACGTGCACGACCAAAATCGGCACCGGCAAACAAATGTTTCTGTTTGTAAACAGTGACGCCGCTAAGCTTCATTGCTGTCACAGCCAGACTCGATTGTCATAGGCTCGCCACTGCAGTGGCATGCGCACCATCGAGGCATCTACTGACTGGTTGGTTGGTTTTAGGACACATCGACCGTTGAGTCGTGCAGAGTCGCCAATCTCTCACACCAATTGGTCGCCTTGGCCGCACTCCAGTCTGTAGTTTTCACGCGGCTTCTAGCATCTGGGGGTGGCGTTGACCGCCCCCAGTCCGTAGTTTCCACGCGGCCCCTGGGAGCTGCTAGGGCTACCACGTCGCCGGCATCCCGAAGTGAACGGTCAACCAACCTCATCTCTTCCCCGGACACCAGCCTGGAATCTGATTGTTGTGGAGCGCAGTGAGGTGCCGCGGCATTTCTCCTGCGCGGAGGTGCCTGGCCGGTAATGGTGATTGGATAACCGGAGAGTGAGGGAGGGTCACCGCAAGGCGCGGAGAAATGTGCCATTGTTATCTTGGTCGCCTGGGGCGTTGTCGGGCCATTCACCAGTTGTGACAGCCCTTCACACAGAGAGACCACCGTATTGGGCAGATGCGCCCGTTGCGGGATACCGCTGTTCTGTTGTAGACCTCTCCGTCTCGATGCCAATACGGTCCTCGACCTGAGATTTTCTCAGAGCATTGCTTGGGTGTTGGCCTTTAACTTTACCATATTCTTGCTATAATTGATGAGTGCGACTTGTGTCAAAATGAAGGTCTGTTGTGCTAATGTGACAGAGCTAAGGCAGGCAGCTCTGTCCCAGAGGTGTCAGTGTCCCAGAGTAGGTAGCTCTGTCCCAGGCGTGTTAGTGCCCCCAGAGTAGGATATTGCCCAGAAAGTGTCCCAGAGTTCCCCAGAGAGGTAACTGTGCCCGAGTCGTGTCAGTGTCCCAGAGGTGTCAGTGTCCCAGAGAGTGTCAGTGTCCCAGAGGTGTCAGTGTCCCAGACGTGTCAGTGTCCCAGAGGTGTCAGTGTCCCAGTGCAGGTAGCCAGACGTGTCAGTGTCCCAGAGTGTCAGTGTCCCAGAGGTGTCAGTGTCCCAGAGGTGTCAGTGTCCCAGAGGTGTCGGGTCGGACGCTGGCCGGAAGCCCGGCCGGGCGGCTCCACCTGCACGCTCCGGCTCGCCGCTGACGTGCTGTTGACCCCACGCACCAGACGGCCACCGCGCACCGTCTCGCGTCACACCTGACGTCACACGTGACGTCACACCTGACGACACGTGACGTCACACCTGACGACACGTGACGTCACACCTGACGACACGTGACGTCACACCTGACGACACGTGACGTCACACCTGACGACACGTGACGTCACACCTGGACACGTGACGTCACACCTGACGACACGTGACGTCACACCTGACGACACGTGACGTCACACCTGACGACACGTGACGTCACACCTGGCGACACGTGACGTCACACCTAGCGACACGTGACGTCACACCTGAAGACACGCGACGTGTTGTCAGCCGGCGCCCGTACGTGTCGCCTTGAGTGAAAGCAAAGTGTATTATGTAGGCATGCGATTTGCGCCGCGTGTCTGAATGCAAAGCAGGTGCATCATTCGGAACGGAAGAGAATCTACGCCATTAATATGCGTAGGTTGCTACGCAAAGTCACGTGGTCATGCAAAATTACGTCAAATATTGTAGTTACCGTATAATTGCTTCCCTTTTTATCTTCTTAGTGTCTTCGGATCCAGATAGCACGAATGGGGCTTCCACATCATTTGGGTTTTAGGGCGTATCAGCTGCTATGGCTATGTTCAAGATCTGTGTGGCACCCCGCTTCTCCCGACGCTGAAATCTCTGTCTCTTCATTGGTGCTGAATTTAGTGTACTGGATCTTAGCTTTATTTCAAAGGCAGTCAAGTGCATGAAGACCTATGTGTTAGGCTTGCTGCGTCCATCCCGATCGAGCAAATTCTTCCAGCATGTTTTCGTTTCCCATCCCCCGCGTCGTGAAAGCTTCTCCAGATGACCTCATGTCACGCTGTGGCCATTGTTCTATCGAGACGGTGGTCAATGATCCACGGTAACACCGAATCACAACTCGAACGGCCATCATTTTCGCTCGGTCAATCTGCCAACAATTTCTCAACTTCCGCTTACCACCGAGCTCCTTGACGCCACATTGTTCGGCAGCTTATCCACGTGCCCACGGGGAGAGACCGCTCGGCTGTCCGTTCACCCCCGGCCGCGGTCTGCCACACGTGGGCACGGGGAGAGACCGCTCGGCTGTCCGTTCACCCCCGGCCGCGGTCTGCCACACGTGGGCACGGGGAGAGACCGCTCGGCTGTCCGTTCACCCCCGGCCGCGGTCTGCCACACGTGGGCACGGGGAGAGACCGCTCGGCTGTCCGTTCACCCCCGGTCGCGGTCTGCCACACGTGGGCACGGGGAGAGACCGCTCGGCTGTCCGTTCGCCCCCGGGCGCGGTTTACGTCGCGCGTTTCCGCTGCGTTTTTGGTGGAGAATGGCTCGTTCACCCCCGGCCGCGGTGGCGGCGGAATCCTGCGGCACACCGGCGACGGAGAGACCGCTCGGCTTGCCTCCCCACCGCGACCGGCGGAGTCGCCAGCGGTGCCTCCCCACCGCGACCGGCGGAGTCGCCAGCGGTGCCTTCACCCCCGCGGTTTACCGGCGCGCGTTTCGCCAGCGTTTTGCCTGCCACCGCGACTGGCGGCGGAACCCGCCGGAGCGCGGTGCCTCCCACCGCGACCGGCGGAGTCGCCAGCGGTGCCTCCCCACCGCGACCGGCGGAGTCGCCAGCGGTGCCTCCCCACCGCGACCGGCGGAGTCGCCAGCGGTGCCTCCCCACCGCGACCGGCGGAGTCGCCAGCGGTGCCTCCCCACCGCGACCGGCGGAGTCGCCAGCGGTGCCTCCCCACCGCGACCGGCGGAGTCGCCAGCGGTGCCTCCCCACCGCGACCGGCGGAGTCGCCAGCGGTGCCTCCCCACCGCGACCGGCGGAGTCGCCAGCGGTGCCTCCCCACCGCGACAGGCGGAGTCGCCAGCGGTGCCGCTGGTCGTACTGGCGGGTCGACCGTTCGCACGCCACACAGGCACAACATCGTCACTATATCATGAATTGCCAGGAATATGCCAGATTTGGAATATCATACTACACGATTTTATAATCCGCCGGATATCCACCGCATTCTAGTAGAATATCGCATATTCTAGCATACGACGTCACCAAGGCACGGGGATACTAGATCCGAGAATCTACTAAACTTGGGTGTATCCGTTAATATTCTTTAGTATATTAACGGATACATATTATTATATCTTAGTATATTAATATATTAATATGTTGATTTGTATAAATTGTGTAATATAATTGTGTATATAACATGATAATATGTATAATATTGTTAATATGTATAATATTGTTAATATGTATAATATTGTTAATATGTATAATATTGTTAATATGTATAATATTGTTAATATGTTATTAGTATCTTAATATATTAATATATTAATATACTTTAGTATATTACCAGAGCATATATTAATATACTTTAGTATATTACCAGACCATATATTAATATACTTTAGTTTATTACCAGAGCATATATTAATATACTTTAGTATATTACCAGAGCATATATTAATATACTTTAGTATATTACCAGAGTATATATTAATATACTTTAGTATATATACCAGATATACCAGAGTATATATTAATATACTGTGGGTCGGCTGTTCGCCCGCCACGCGGACACAACAACGGCTGACGGTCCGGCGGCCGCGCCCGGCCAACAGAGGCAGCCGAGACACTGGGCGCGGCCCGCCGTATCCCACGTAATCGGCTCTCGTGTGCGCAAACACGCATGCGCTCCGCCTTGGTCGTTTCGACTCTCTCTTCGCCTCCTTCCGCCTCCCCCTCTCTCTCTCTCTCTCTCTCTCTCTCTCTCTCTCTCTCTCTCTCTCTCTCTCTCTCTCTCTCTCTCTCTCTCTCTCTCTCTCTCTCTCTCTCTCTCTCTCTCTCTCTCTCTCTCTCTCTCTCTCTCTCTCTCTCTCTCTCTCTCTCTCTCTCTCTCTCTCTCTCTCTCTCTCTCTCTCTCTCTCTCTCTCTCTCTCTCTCTCTCTCTCTCTCTCTCTCTCTCTCTCTCTCTCTCTCTCTCTCTCTCTCTCTCTCTCTCTCTCTCTCTCTCTCTCTCTCTCTCTCTCTCTCTCTCTCTCTCCCTCTCCTTTTGGTGTCTTGCTGCCACTCTTTCACTCTCTCACTCTCTCTAACTCCCACTCATTCACTTACTTTTACTCCATTTCATTCACTCACTCTTACTCTTTCTCACACACCCTTGCTCTTTCACTCTATCCCTCTCTCCCTCTCTCTCTCTTTCACTCCATCTCTCACTCTCTCACTTTCTCTCTCTCACTTTCTCTATCCCACTCTATCTCTCTCTATCTCACCCTCTCACTCTATATCTCACTCTCTCACTTTCGCTCTCCCATTCTATCTCTCATTCTCTCACTCTCTCTATCTTTATATCTCTATATATCTCCTCTCTCCCTCTCCCTGTCCCTCTCCCTCTCCCTCTCCCTCTTCCTCTCCCTCTCCCTCTCCCTCCCACCTCCCTCTCCATCTCCCTCTCCCTCTCCCTCTCCCTCTACTGTTGTGTCGGAGTGTCGCCGACCGCTCCCTCGGACAGCTGAGGTCACCGGGTCACGCAGTGGTGGCCGTCCGCCGACACCGGCATCGCCAGACCGGGCCGAGCACCGACAGAGCCGACTGTGGGCGGGCGGCATGACTGAGTGATGGACGATGGGCGGTGTGGTGCCCCTGCCGAGGCACTCTCAGACACGGCCACTCAGTATTCCGTTCTGAGATGATGGATGGTATGGTGCCCTTGCCTAGGTACTATCACATACCCCACTCAGTGTTCCAGGCCGGGACGATGGGCGGTGTGGTGCCCTTACTTAAACACTCTCACATACCCCAATTCCGGTTCCACGTCGTGACGATGGGCGATGTTTCCTCTCCTCCCCTTTTCTTCGGGGGGTGTTGTTCTTTCTTAGACATTCCCCCATACCCCACTCAGTGTCCCGTCGTGACGATGGGCGGTGTGGTGCTCTTACCTAGACACTCTCACATACCCCACTCAGTGTTCCTCGTCGTGACGATGGGCGGTGTGGTGCTCTTACCTAGACACTCTCACATACCCCACTCAGTGTTCCACGTCGTGACGATGGGCGGTGTGGTGCTCTTACATGGGCTCTCCGATGGGCGGTGTGGTGCTCTTACATAGGCACTCTCACATACCCCACTCAGAGTTCCTCACCGTGACGATGTGGTGGCCTTACCTAGACACTCTCACACAGTCACTCAGTGTTCCACGTCGTGACGATGAGCGATGTGGTGCTCTTACCTCCAGACCCCCCCACTCAGTGTTCCCGTCGTGACGATGGGCGGTGTGGTGCTCTTACATAGGCACTCTCACATACCCCACTCAGTGTTCCACGTCGTGACGATGGGCGATGTGGTGCTCTTACCTAGACACTCTCACATACCCCACTCAGTGTTCCTCGTCGTGACGATGGGCGGTGTGGTGCTCTTACCTAGACACTCTCACATACCCCACTCAGTGTTCCTCGTCGTGACGATGGGCGGTGTGGTGCTCTTACCTAGACACTCTCACATACCCCACTCAGTGTTCCTCGTCGTGACGATGGGCGGTGTGGTGCTCTTACCTAGACACTCTCACATACCCCACTCAGTGTTCCACGTCGTGACGATGGGCGGTGTGGTGCTCTTACCTAGACATTTTCGCAGTCACTCAGTATTCCGCGCCGGTCCCCAGCCAATATCCACCCGTGGGAACTCCTGGCTTTATTGGTCCAAACACCCGGCCTCTTGTATGACGCAATCTTAAGCTAAGATCGTGATGTACGTAAGATGTTTTCTACTCAAGATAAATTGAAGAATTTCCCGCCGGAAGTCCGAGGAATGGTGTCCATTGTACGTTTGCGGCTGCTTCCCAAACCTCACGTTTTGTGATTCTACACGAATTGTCCATGCTGCAGTAGCTATGACCAGAGGCAGTGAAGACCAGCAGTCAGCACCTTTGGCGATCATCAGGGCGGATCTAAGCATAGAGTTGTCAGTCCGAGCCTCGGGTGTCGAATTCTTTCTGTCGAGTGTCGATTTTTTCCCATCGAATGTCGAATTCTTCCTGTCGGAGTTCTTCATTCGATCCGGCACCTACATCTGTACAGAACAGAACTGAATGGAAATTGCGTGATTATTTTAGTGCCTGTCGTCAACGGTTTATGGCATGGCGATGTTCCAAACGAGCCGGGCTCTATTGGCCAATTACCAGCCTGTCAAGTGCCATCTAACGGGCGTTTGACGGACCTCTAACCCGCTTTGTTCGGACCGGAATAGCGGAACTGTTGGACCTAAGCCGGAACCTGAGCCGCCAGACGCCGGCCTCCAGTGCATAAGCCCAGCGGTAGTTACTTCTGGTCAGGGTATTTCGGTCGGGCATTTGTTTGATTGGAGCCCGGTCGATATTCTGGAGCAGGCTTCAAAGCTGAAGGCTTTTAATGTGTGACGGAATGGCGATGCGTGCGAAATATGCGAGAAAAATGCATTTCGCGAAGGTGGGATTTCTTGTAAAAGTATCGGTGCATCTATCTCTAAAGCGTTCTAAAGCCTCGTAAGTTCAAATGGTATTTGTCCCCACTCTGAAGCATTCAACAGGCACACAGTGCAGAGTGCAAATACGCCAGCAGTCGTCCTGCACGTGCGGTGGTACAGGGTGGAAAAAACGTTCCGCTGTCGCCGTTCTGTAAATCGCCATCGCCATTGTCATATCAGCAAACTGATGCAGTATAAGACTTGACAAGCTGTGAAGAAAAAACATTGTTTGCGATGGTGCGCGCAAGAGTTTTACGCTGGTGTAGATGGAGGTGTTTGCATTATATAGAGGTTTTCGCTTTGGTGTGCGTGGATGTTTCAACGACAAAAACTTTCTTCATGAAATGTCATGTTTTTTTATGTAAAGTTTACAGTTCTGGCTGAGGTTTCGGGAGGGAAGCGCATCACCACCATCACCCTTCCGAGTAGCTCGTGCCGGGGGTCCTGGCAGTACGGGCCAGTCAAGAAATGGCCTCAGGGTTCCGCGGGTTCGAGCTCCCGACTCGGATATCGCCTTCGCCCGAGCAGAGGTCAGCCCGTTTCACCGCCGTCCGCACGCACCACAAATTGGGCTCAAGTTTCCTTCCTATCTCCACCTCCACTCTTGATTGCTATTTACTCCGAACCGCTCGGAAGCCAGGCACCTGCTCTGGCGGTGATTGATTTCTGGCGTGGGCGGTCCGCGCTGGCTGACGAGGGAGGTGGCCGTGATGCAGAGTATGCGGTCCGTGGTGGCTGACGAGGGAGGCCAGATGGCCGTTATGCAGAGTAGGCGGTCGGCGGTGGCTGACGAGGGAGGCCAGGTGGCCGTGATGCAGAGTAGGCGGTCGGCGGCTGACGGGGCAGGTGGCCGTGAGCAGAGTAGGGTCGGTGGCATGATGCGAGTAGGCGGTCGGCGGTGGCTGACGAGGGAGGCCAGGTGGCCGTGATGCAGAGTAGGCGGTCGGCGGTGGCTGACGAGGGAGGCCAGGTGGCCGTGATGCAGAGTAGGCGGTCGGCGGTGGCTGACGAGGGAGGGCAGGTGGCCGTGATGCAGAGTAGGCGGTCGGCGGTGGCTGACGAGGGAGGGCAGGTGGCCGTGATGCAGAGTAGGCGGTCGGCGGTGGCTGACGAGGGAGGCCAGGTGGCTGAAGCGGATGCAGAGTAGGCGGTCTGGTGACGAGGAGGCCAGGTGGCCGTGATGCAGAGTAGGCGGTCGGCGGTGGCGGAGTGCTACGAGGAGGCCAGGTGGCCGTGATGCAGAGTAGGCGGTCGGCGGTGGCTGACGAGGGAGGGCAGGTGGCCGTGATGCAGAGTAGGCGGTCGGCGGTGGCTGACGAGGGAGGCCAGGTGGCCGTGATGCAGAGTAGGCGGTCGGCGGTGGGTGGCGAGGGAGGGCAGGTGGCTGACGAGGGAGGCCAGGTGGCCGTGATGCAGAGTAGGCGGTCGGCGGTGGCTGACGAGGGAGGCCAGGTGGCCGTGATGCAGAGGCGGTCGGCGGTGGGTGGCGAGGGAGGCCAGGTGGCCGTGATGCAGAGTAGGCGGTCGGCGGTGGCGAGGGAGGCCAGGTGGCCGTGATGCAGAGTAGGCGGTCGGCGGTGGGTGGCGAGGGAGGGCAGGTGGCTGACGAGGGAGGGCAGGTGGCCGTGATGCAGAGTAGGCGGTCGGCGGTGGCTGACGAGGGAGGCCAGGTGGCCGTGATGCAGAGTAGGCGGTCGCGGTGGGTGGCCAGGGAGGCCAGGTGGCATTAATCATTCGGTGCCAGTGTTGTCAGCCGTCTGTGGCCCCGTCTCTGCATTGTCGTCACGAACACGCGCCGATTGTGAATGTCTGATAAATGACGAGGCGTTGTAGCGATTCGGTCGTCTGATGTTCGACTCTGTTTTGAGAAGGAGCGTGGTAGGGGTTTGAAGTGAAGTCCGGAAGGCCTACCGACATAGTGCAATTGGTCCGCGGAAGGTTCTGGGTTGTGGGTCCTGGGTCCTGGGTCCTGATTCCTGGTCCCGAGTCGTGGGTTCCAAGGTCCAGGGCTCTGGACCCTTGATTCTGGGTCTAAATGCATGCTCCGGAAGTTCTGGATCCTGAGTTCTGGAGCCTGAATTCTGGATCCTAGATCCAGTGTCCTTGTCCGAAGTCCGAAGTCGGAAGTTCATAGGTTCATTTACCGTGCCTCAGGATCTCTCAAGTAAGACCTGGCTGAGGTATTTTTCCTTTGGCCGTTGCATGGGACGAGTTGGTCTGATCACGGTTCTGCGCCCTTCCTCTCTACCCGACCTCAGTGTCCTTCTGCAGCCGAGACCGTCTTCTAACTAAGACCCCTAGAATGCTTCGGAAGCCCTTTGGATGCCCGTTCGCCCTTAGGATGATGTCTGAAGCCATTGAAAAGTATTTCATACCCATGTACATGCACTATTTTGGTACTAGTATCGTTTCACAACCTTATGATATGGGCATACGGGCGTCAAAAGGTGGGGAGGTTCATGTTGGATAGACGCCACTGCCCTGCGAAAATGAAAGTATACCCATTAACTCAGCTGTTATTACAATGAATTTGTTAATTTATGGTGTCACATTCAACGTTTTTGCCATCAGTATGGTACCTTTGCTCAACAGAATTCAGTGTCGCTTCTCAACTCGGGAGTGCCGCTTCCCTGTTGTGTTTCATTTGAATGCATTGAATCCTTGGATATTTTGCTCATCTTTTCCTTTTAAAAAGCCGAGAAAACTTGAGGAGGGAACCTCTGCAGTCATTGCTATCTGAATCAATCCCGTCCCCAGCATCAGAAGCGAAGGCTCAAGTCCCCCCTCCCCCTTTCCTACTCACATTCCCCATGATGTGTTCGTGCCGCTCTGAATAAATCATGGACAGGCCTGCGCCAGACATCAATAAATGCTGATATTTGTCACGCACTAAAAATCAGAGGGCAAATGTTGCCACATAGACGAATGTTGTAAGCAGCGAAAATGTGACTTTATTTCAAGCTGAAAGTGGTCTGATTTCTGACATTTCATAACACCCCGATGGTCTTACACGAAAAAATATGTAAAAAACAGTGCTCCAGATCCCGATCCAAAATGGCGTCGCTTTGCCACCGGGCATCACAATTCCAGCCAGCCATTCCTCGAGAAAACTAAAGTTGTCTGCTGAGTGATGGCAAATTGTCGTCTACTGCCAGCTACTACATTACCGAAAAGTAAGTTTATAACCTGCGCATCAAGCATGTCACAATGGGGCGGGGATGGCCGAGTGGTTAAGGTGTTGGGATCTGGGTGCCAAAGGTCCTGGGTTCGACACTAGCGCCGCTCGGGACATTTCCCAATCCCGCGGCCCGCCGGCGAAACAGTGTGCGCGGCGACATTAGCCGTGAATGTGCATAAAATGCGTCGTGAACCACCCAATAAACAAACAAGCGTGTCATGATGCGCTTCGGTATGAATCCGAACGCCGCTTGGTCGCCCTTCGGTTTGATAGCACCACAAACGAATTGACCTTTTCTCGGAATTGAGTTTCTTTTGTGCCGCTTCCCAGTGAGAAGCCCGACGAGACGCATCTCGTAAATACGTGATAAACTGCGACGACAACAACAACGTTCCTGAGCGCTCTCTCTCTCGACAGAGTGCAGGCCAGCACAGAACTAAAGCTTCCGGTCTCTGCCGCCAGGTGACCACTACGGAGCGTCGACCGCCTCTTATGTAGCTCGAGGTACCAGAATGTAAAAGCGCACGTAAATTGCATGCATCAGATCTGGAGAATCATGCTGTTGGACATGGACCATTCAGAACAGACGCCTACCTCGATTTATTGTCGTGTTTTTTAGTGCGACCATGCTTACGACGGAGCTACGACACACACCTGCGCTGCGCCGCACTTGACATGTCGCCGCCAAACCTGGCGACACCGACCCGACGGCGGCAGTGCACACGTGTAAACTTCGCACAGCCATCCATTGTGGTGGCGCTGCGGTCCGCCGATCGTAAGCGCAGATAAGGTCGAGCGTGGTTTGCAGAAATGTCAACGGCAGATTCGTAGTACATGGCATGTTGGCGATGTTCTGGCCTTTGTCGCCGTCGAGTGTGTTTGATGGGGTGCAAGATTTCGGCCAGCTGTTTTGCCTGCCAAAACGTTGAGCTCCTTGAAATATGGTGTTTCGTCCGGCACGCTTGTCGAGGACTTGACCCACAGCTCTTCGAAATTATATATGCATATACGTATATATATATATATATATATATATATATATATAGTCAGTAACCTCACTTGACCTCAGATTATCCTATTTTGCGCTGAGAGTTTCGCTAGTGTAAATTTGAATACTAATGTTATATTTATGTTGAATTTTACCCCTAGGCACTATGAAATATTGTTGCGGCACTATTTTTGAGATGCCTAAAATGAGGTGAATAGCCCCATCTGACCCCAGACTTATGGATCGAAACACAAGTCTGACGCGACTAACGGCCCACGACTCTGAGGAATACACTATCGTGAACATTTGAAACACCTATCTACTATTGCATCTACTTCCACAAGTGAAGGTTGAGCATGAATTTTTTCGATTTTTGCAACATAAATTGACCTGTAAAGTGGCTTGAGAGGTCACCCACTGACCAAAAGTATACAAGTCTGGTATCAATCGCGAGCTATTCTGATGTGCAGCACGTCACTTGTACATCCTTAAATGTCGCCGTTTGGAAATGCTCCCTCGTTACAATGGCGAAGGTAGGAAAATACCGTGCATGGGTGAAGGATAAAAGCAGCGAAGCATTGTCGCCCATGAATGCAGATGGAAGCCAGAATAAGAAGGAACAGAAGAGTGAGTAAGGCTCTGGGGAGGTGTTCAAGTCGGTTGTGCTGTTGCAAATGCCGGCAGTATTTGCATACGGCAAAGCAGATACAAAGTAATGCTTGTTACATTGTAACGCTGATCATTTGGACGATACAAAACAAAAATACAAACCTGTGACGCTGACTATTTGGCCAAATAGGGGAGAAGTGAGTCTCCACTACCCCTATGGTGTATCGGCGTCAAGCTATACTATGTTGACAATGTGCCCTATCTCAGCCAGTTCGGCACACCAGAAGGTGATCCGGAGATTTCGATCAGGGTGTCCCTCGTTCAGGGGCCGTAACTTTATGGGCGGGGTGCAATTGGCCAAGAGACAATTCGATGGCAAATGTGTGGGGTGGACTTGCTTCCGATATTCACTTGGCGGGAGAGCAATTGATGGGTGGCGAGGCAGAGTACGGTCTGACCTTCCGAAGGGAGAGTCAGTGCCACCAGGGCCGTAAGGTCGTGGGGGGCGGTACTAGCTCCTCCGATTGGTGGGCGCGAATGAGTCAATTCTGGTCAAAGTACCCTACAGCCCAAATGCATAAATAACTAACTCCGATTGGTGTCGCTAACCTACACGACTGTATTAACGAAGCGTGCAAAAGACGCCACCTTGGGCTGATTCTAGCTGATGCGTGTTGCTGTCGTGCATTGACGTTGTATATTATTGTACATTGTCATATACCATCAGGCTGCATTGTATGCAATCGTGTATCATCATGCGCCGTTCGGTGCTATCGCATATGATCATGCATAGTCGTGCATTATTGTGTACTATCGGGCATGGTCGTTACGTATAGTTGTGCGTCGTGTACCGCCGTGTGCTATCGTGTACCATTGTGTGCTCTTGTGTATCATCATATGTGCTACTGTTTGCTTCCATTGGTTATCGTGTGCTATCGTGTGCTATCGTTTACTGTCGTTTGCTCTCGTTTGCTACCGTGTGCTACTGTGTACCATCGTGTGCTATCATGTGCTACTGTTGTGTGCTACTGTGTACCATCGTGTGCTATCATGTGCTACTGTTGTGTGCTACTGTGTACCATCGTGTGCTATCATGTGCTATCGTGTGTGGTCGTACATGGCCGCACCATGGTCGCGTGCCGTCGTGTGGTGTCTGTCGTACATGGCTGGACCCGTCTGCGTGCCGTGTCCATGTCTGTCTGTCTCCCTGTGTGGCTCCGTCCGATGTGTCAACACATGTGTGTTCGCTGTCTGCCTGTGGGCTCCTGCAGATGATGTGTGAGGACACATTGTAGGGCGCATTGGAGGAACTTTGGTGGGCGTGTTTGAGGACCTTTGGTGGGCGCATTGGAGGACCTTTGGTGGGCGTGTTGGAGTACTCTTGGTGGGCACATCGGAGGACCTTCGGACGGGTACGTGCTGGCGAAAATCACTGCGCGACTTGTGCAATAAATGGACTTCCACCCCACCGGTCAAGTCGAGCGCCGTGCAGTGCAGCGGTGTCGCCACCTACATCTGTAGTGCATACACTGACGGCTAGATGGCGCGCGTTTCGCCGAGGCGCCGGCGCGAAGAGAGAGGGAGAGGAGGGCGAGATGTGTTCGGGGCGCCGCCGCCGCAGCGTCCGCGGCGGGACTCGCTGCGCCGACAGCGGCCGGGCCGCGCAGCACGGTCGGCGGGGACTGGCTGGCTGCGCTTCGGCGCCGATCGCGGCAACCCTGGCGCCCCGGCGTCTGCGACTCCAGAGAGCCGACATCTCGCTAGGTGGTGGTGCGACGCGACGGCAGCCCGAGCGGCCCGCCCGCCTGCCAGCGTCGCGCCGCGGTACCGGGGACTGCCGCCCGCCCAGACGTCAGCCGCCCGCCCAGACGTCAGCCGCCGCCCAGACGTCAGCCGCCGCCCAGACGTCAGCCGCCGCCCAGACGTCAGCCGTCGCCCAGACGTCAGCCGCCGCCCAGACGTCAGCCGCCGCCCAGACGTCAGCCGCCGCCCAGACGTCAGCCGCCCCCAGACGTCAGCCGTCGCCCAGACGTCAGCCGCCGCCCAGACGTCAGCCGCGCCCAGACGTCAGCCGCCGCCCAGACGTCAGCCGCCGCCCAGACGTCAGCCGCCCACTCTGAACAGTCAAGGACTTAGGCTCCATCAGGTGCGGCTGCATGGGGAAACACCGTCGGCCGCTTGGGCGGATCGCGAAGGCGTGGCGGCGCACGGCAACCGCGGCTCGTCGGCAGATGCGGCCGCGACTTCCGCATGGTGTGAGGGCGGCGCCGCCCTGACCGCGAGCTGGTCGTAGCTCTGACCGGACGTGACCGTGACCTCTGCCGCTGGCCCTGCTGCCGCTCGTGAAGGCAGGCTGGAGTGGCCTCAGGCTGAAGACAGGCTGAAGTGGTCTCAGACTGACTGCAGGCTGAAGACAGGCTGAAGTGGTGTCAGGCTGTAGGCAGGCTGAAGTGGTATCAGGCTGAAAACAGGATGAAACGGCCTTAGGCTGAAGGCAGGCTGAAGTGGTCTCAGATTGAAGACAAGCTGAAGACAGGCTGAAATGATCTCAGACTGAAGGCAGGCTGAAGCGGCCTAAGGCTGAAGACAGGCTGAAATGGTTTCAGGCTGACGGCAGCCTGAAGACAGGCTGAAATGGTCGTCAGACTGCAGGCAGAGCTGAACCGCGGCCGTGATGAGGCCTGAAGGGGGCACAGGCTGAAGTGGTCTCAGGCTCACGTCATTCGGCTTCGCCCCACCTGAGCGCGTGGTGCGGACGGACCGTGAATCCCGCCTCCGACTCCCGTGTGACGTCGCCCTCGTCCAATCCCGTGTGACCTCGCACCCGCCCCCGTCCAATCCCGCGCTCGCGTTCGTTCAGCCGCGCGCCAGCAGTGCTCACGGCCCGCGCGAGCCGCCGATTGTAAGCGGCGCGAACGCCGCCGTGGATCACGTCTGAGATCGGCAGCGGCGGTCGGCGGGTCAGACGGACTCGCTGCAGACTCCTGGTGGGATTCCGACGTGCAGCGGCGTGAAGGATTCCGGCGCGAAATGCCAGAGGGATGACAACGCGGCAGTGGCAAGAGTCTCTTCCAGTGGGAGAGACACGAGTGTGACCAAACCTGACGTGACGGTGTAAGAGACGGTAGCGGGACAGGCGTGAGAAACGCCAGCGTGAACAAACCTGGCGTGAAGCGTGAGAACGCTAGTGTAAACAAGCCTGGCGTGACAGCGTGAGAATCGTCAGCGTGTCGGCGTGAGAAATACTAGTGTGAACAAACCTCGCGTGACAGCGTGAGAATCGTCAGCGTGTCGGCGTGAGAAATACTAGTGTGAACAAACCTCGCGTGACAGCGTGAGAATCGTCAGGGTGCCGGCGTGAGAAATACTAGTGTGAACAAACCTCGCGTGACAGCGTGAGGTATGTCAGCGTGACAGCGTGAGGAGCACGCGCGGTCAGATGGAGGAACAGTAGTCTGATGACGTGAAGGGCAGAGCTGGAATGCCCAGAGCTCTTTCGGCATGTGCCCACATGGAACACGAGGTAAGCCCGAGCGTTGACCCCGTCACCCGGGACGAGTGGTCTAGGGGTAAGTTGCTCGTCTCACAATCGAAAGGTCGTCGGTTCGAGTCTCAGCTGTCGCTACTCTTCGCCTGCGACCAACCGGCGTGAGAGATTGACGGCGCTACATGACTCAACGGTCGATGTGTCGTAAAACCGATAACCAACCTACTCTGCCACCCACCGCCGTTGTCTCCGCGACATACCGTATTGTCTCCGCCACCCACCGCCGTTGTCTCCGCCACCCACCGCCGTCCCACCCACCGCCGTTGTCTCCGCCACCCACCGCCGTTGTCTCCGCCACCCACCGCCGTTGTCTCCGCCACCCACCGCTGTTGTCTCCGCCACCCACCGCCGTTGTCTCCGCCACCCACCGCTGTTGTCTCCGCCACCCACCGCCGCACCTGCGCCGGTTCTCGCCGTAGTTGGTGATGCCATTGGTAGGCGCTAGTTGGACGAAGGCGGACGGTGGTCCAAAACCAGTTATCGCCTGGAGCAAATCGGTCGAGTCGCGGCTGCAGTCCGGCTGGCCTTGACCTCGTGCGACCTAAGGCCGGGTCGATCGTGGCTTATGCCACTGGTGCTAGCCTCATCGGAGAGCGACCCTTTGTCCCAGACGAGGTTGGGCCGTTCGTTCGCACACCCTCCATTGGCTAGGACAGTTGGATCATGAATCGGCATCACACGAGTTCAGATGAGCACTGTGCCTCCGAAGATCTGCATGGTTGTTCACCACTGCAGTGCGCTCGGCATGCGTGGGGCTGCCAAGGATGGTGCTCTCGATGTTACGAAGCCTGCAAAGGATGGTGCTCTCGACGGTTCGAGGGGTTACAGAGGATGGTGCTCTCGATGTTACGAGGGTTGCAAAGGATGGTGCTCTCGACGGTTCGAGGGGTTACAGAGGATGGTGCTCTCGATGGTACGATGGACGGCCATAGATGGTACGAGGCCTAAAGGTGTCGAGGAGCTACAGAGGATGGTGCTCTCGATGGTACGAGGGCTGCGAAGGACGGTGCTCTCGATGGTATGATGGGTTACAGAGGATGGTGCTCTCAGTGATACGTGAGACTACAGAGGATGGTGCTCTCGGTGGTCCATGGACTACAGAGGATGGTGCTCTCGATGGTATGTGGGACTACAGAAGATGGTGCTATCGGTGGTACTAGGGGTTGCAGAGGATGGTGCTCTCAGCGATGCGTGGGGCTGCAGAGGATGAACCCAGCAGGCAGCGAAAGGACAAAGTGTGTAACGTTTGCAGCTATGGAGAGTAGACAAATCGCAGCCTGACGAATGAATGAATAATAAGCAATGAATGGGTAATGAATGAGCAATGAATGGACAACGAGTCGGAGGCCGTGCTGGACGTGACAGGAATGACGTGTGCGCGAACCGGTGCGGGACAGAAGAGTGCTAAGAGTGCTGGGAATGTGTCAGCGCTGAACTGAAGCCATGGGACGCAGCAGCGGGACAACATGTGGCGGAAGAGGAGTACGAAGGCGCACAACAGAACGACACGCGGCAAGGAATGCGTGCGGAGCGGGGAAGAATGGTGCTGAAGTGAGTGGCGTGGCTGATACGGTTGTGTGCTCTGGGGGCCGCGGTAGCTCAGTTGGTTTAGCATCGGACTCTTGATCGCAAGATCGTGGGTTCGAATCTCGCAACCGACGGTATTTACCGAGTCCACTTGCGACCAATCGGCGTGAGAGATTGGCAATCATATATAACTTGGCGGTTGAATGCGTCGTGAAAGAACCCGAGGTTCTTCTTTGGTTGTGTGTCGTGACGTACCCCGCCCAGCTGGTAGATGAGGGATCACCAGTTAAGATCACCATGTCATCACCAAAAGAATGCGTGTCGGAGTCCCGATGGTGGTGTTATCGATCGAACAGAGTTCCAGAGGCGCATTGCTTGCGACTCGCGACATCTTACTTGTCGAGGGTCAGCCAGATCCTTCCACCGATCCAATGCTCGCCGCAGTATTTATCAGATGTGTTCTCCTATATGGAGTCAGTATGGAATGGGACATGCTTCAATTGGTCACGAGCAGACACAGGACGGCCTGAAGGTCGTCATGGTATTGGAAAGGCATGCTGTGGACGATAGTAATCGGAGATTTTGAGCAGCAGATGATCAAGGGAGAAAATGTGTGGGCAGTCGTGGATGTGGTATGCAACTCGTGAAGTCATGGGACACATGCTTGGTTGATTGACGCTCTTATAGAGGAAAACCCATCGGAGTATTTTGGTACGGCGTCGCAATACTGTGCCCAATTCTTTTTCAGACGGATCATAGATACAGATCACCCAACCCCGTGACATTCACATGACGTTGCAATACTGTGCAGGCCGCTACATGGCCAGTGTAGTCGATGCGCCCCAAAGCCCTAATAACCAACTGCAATGCTGCGCCTTCGCACTCGCACTGACGGAGGGTAGATACGCAACAAGCCCATAACACCTTTTTTTCGATCTGCGGAACGCCTGGCGAAAGCTCCTGGCCTTTTAGTACTTCGTGTCAGGTCAATTTTGTTTAATACAACGAAGAATGGCTCTTAAGTGCTCCTGGGTTTTAGACATTGCATGAGACGAAATGTACGACCCTCAATATACCAGGAGGTGCTGAATTTACATCAAAAGTAGCGTTAGGGATTATGCTATATTACTCAACGTTTCGGCCAGGGGCCATCGTCAGGAGTCACTCCTGCCATTTTCAAATCAATGCCATCTCGGATCACCGACTGAAACGTTTCAGCTGCGGTTTGTCGGACCAACACGTGCGTTCAACGATGCGTGCCTCTTTGTGTGGGCTCTGGCATGTTTCAGTCCCAATGCAGTTTTCAGCTTCACGTTTCTCTAACTTGCAAGTGAAACTTCGCGGTCATCACAGATCATAGTTCATCGGACAGCGCAGGTTGCTGACCTTCGATGACCTTGCAATGTGTTTTACTCAGTTGGAAGCTTGCTAGCCTTTCCACGCCGCACCGCACCACATCACCACACTGTTACGCCATATTATGCACCCCCTCACGTGGTGTGAGCATGCGCATACATGCATACACGTTTACCCCCATAGACACATGTGTATGTGTGTATATGCACATGTGTCTATGGGGTATGTGTATATGCACATGTATGTGCCTATGCACAGATATACTCACACATCCACATATGTATATACACATGTGTAATGGTATAGCACATTATATCCAACATACAATGTATATACACATGTACACACATGCATGCATGCATACCTGCTCACGCACATATCTACGCATGCACGCGTGCATGTACATGCATACATGATTGCGCATACATGCCTACACATGCACACACACACATACACATATGCATGATGCAAAAACACACACACAACACACACACACACACACAACACACACACACACAACACACACAACAACACACACAACACACACACACACACACACACACACACACACACACACACACACACACACACACACACACACACACACACACACACACACACACACACACACACACACACACACACACACACACACACACACACACACACACACACACACAGACAGTCGGGGTCGGCGTGGCGGGTAACGGTGCCGGCGCCTCGGGGGCCGACTGACGCGTCGACGGCCGCGCTGCCGTAAACACTGAACAGAGCGGCCGCTGCCGACACCGCCCGGCATGGCAGGAGGCCGGGAGTTGGACAGTGAGCTGGGGTAGGATATAGCTGGGCTGTCCCACACCGCCCGGCATGGCAGGAGGCCGGGAGTTGGACAGTGAGCTGGGGTAGGATATAGCTGGACTGTCCCACACCGCCCGGCATGGCAGGAGGCCGGGAGTTGGACAGTGGACAGGCGTAGGATAGAGCTGGACCGTCCCACACCGCCCGGCATGGCAGAAGGGCGAGAGTTGGACAGTAAGCTGGGATAGGGTAGAGCTGGGCCGTCATAGGGCCAGGCGTTTATCGACATAGGGCCGGGGTAGGTCACGGTAGTGTCAGGACAGAGCCCCGGTGGGTCTGTGGTAGGACAAAGTCAGATCTGAGCAGGGCTGTGGCAGGACAGTGCTGGGCTAGATCAGAGTCGATAGAACCGAACCAAGACCTGCTTAGGCCCAAGGAACGCTTACGCAGGACAGGCATAGGTCAGATTCTTCCCCGGACCTGACAGGTCGGATCCGGGCCAGGATAGCAAGGTGGTTGCCCACGCCGCTGGACGGTCTCTGGCCGGCGGAGAGTTGGGGCGCTGCAGCAGCGGTTTGGGACCCCACGGTCCATCTTCTCAGGTCCGCATGCTCCGCGGCAATTCACGTCTACCGAAAACCCACTCGCATCTGCAGCCCAATTAGCGTACAGCCACCTCACAGATATCGCCTTGCTAACAACCGCTGTAATGTGGGGGCTGCAGTCGGCCAGGTTGTGTGTGCTCGGTCATCCGTGTCGACGGAGATGACCGAACATGGAGGTGACTCGACCGACGGCGGAGGTCACTGACGGCGGAGGTGACTCGACCGACGGCGGAGGTCACTGACGGCGGAGGTGACCCGACTGACGGCGGAGGTCACCCGACTGACGGTGGAGGTCACTGACAGCGGAGGTCACTGACGGCGGAGGTCACTGACGGCGGAGGTCACTGACGGCGGAGGTCACTGACGGCGGAGGTCACTGACGACGGAGGTGACCTGACTGACGGCGGAGGTGACCCGACTGACGGTGTAGGTAACCCGACTGACTACGGAGGTGACCCGACTGATGGCGGAGGTCACTGACGGCGGGGGTGACCCGACCGACGGTGAAGGTCACTGACGGCGAAGGTCACTGACGGCGGGGGTGACCCGACCGACGGTGAAGTCACTACGGCGGAGGTCACTGACGGCGGAGGTCACTGACGGCGGAGGTCACTGACGGCGGAGGTCACTGACGGCGGAGGTGACCCGACTGACAGCGGAGGTGACTCGCCTTTGGATCCGAGCGGCCCGTCTGTAGACCCGAGCGGCGCTTCTCTGGACCTGATCGGCCGGCACTGACACTCCGCGACCCGTCTCACCCGTCGAACGGGCTCTGCCTGGGAGACGCTCGACCGGGCCCGCCCGGCCGCCGAGAAGCTGCGTGTTTCACTCTTGTATCGCGGTCGTAATCCGATCGCCGGCTCGTCGGCGTCTGTGCGCCTGCTCCCCCCCCCCTCCGTCGCGTGTCGGACCCCCTGCCGTGTCCGAAATGCGTTTGTGTGATTGCCTGTCGGGTTTGGCATTGGATACTGAAACTGGACACAACGCCGCGTGGATTTCGAATCACAAATCTGAGCGTCAAATGAGGAATTCCATCAATCCGACCGAGCCCGAATATTCGAGTTCGTGACACATGCCAATTGGCTATATTGGCCGGCTGTGTGGGTTCTGAGGCGTTCGCCGCTACAAAAAGTCCGAACCTGCTTTGACGGTAGAACACAAGCAGTGGGAGATTATGCATACCGCACCGGAATAGTATGCATACCGTAGGCACTACTGGCAGGCACGCTGATGTGGTGTAGATATATGCAGTGATCCGCTTTTTGCTCGCCAGGGCGGACTGCGGCGGTATGTTGAGGTTGGCCAGCGTTACAGTACCACTGTGGTGGTATGTTGAGGTTGGCCAGCGTTACAGTACCACTGTGGCGGTATTTGAGGTTGGCCAGTGTTACAGTACCACTGTGGCGGTATGTTGAGGTTGGCCAGCGTTACATACACTGTGGCGGTATGTTGAGGTTGGCCAGCGTTACAGTGCCACTGTGGCGGTATGTTGAGGTTGGCCAGCGTTACAGTACCACTGTGGCGGTATGTTGAGGTTGGCCAGTGTTACAGTACCACTGTGCGGCGGTATGTTGAGGTTGGCCAGCGTTACAGTACCACTGTGGCGGTATGTTGAGGTTGGCCAGCGTTACAGTACCACTGTGGCGGTATGTTGAGGTTGGCCAGCGTTACAGTACCACCGGCTGTACCGGTATGTTGAGGTTGGCCAGCATTACAGTACCACTGTGGTGGTATGTTGAGGTTGGCCAGTGCTACAGTACCACTGTGACGGTATGTTGAGGTTGGCCAGTGTTACAGTACCACTGTTACGGTATGTTGAGGCTGGCCAGTGTTACAGTACCACTGACTGTGGCGGTATGTTGAGGTTGGCCAGTGTTACAGTACCACTGTGACGGTATGTTGAGGTTGGCCAGTTGGCGTTACAGTACCACTGTGGTAGAGGTTGGCCAACGTTACAGTACCACTGACTGTGGCGGTATGTTGAGGTTGGCTAGCGTTACACACCATACGGGTATGTGAGGTTGGCCGGCGTTACAGTACCAGTGTGTTTCCCCTAGGTTGAGTTTCAATCTTGGGTATTGAGTTCATTGTTACAGTACCACTGTGGGGTATGTGAGGTTGGCACCCGCTGTGGCGGTATGTTGAGGTTGGCCAGCGTTACAGTACCACTGTGGCGGTATGTTGAGGTTGGCCAGCGTTACAGTACAGCCCAAGTCACCACCGGGCACGTGTATTACTACGCCACACCGACCTCCACCCGTGACGCCTGCCTCGGTCTGCCCCTCTGCGCCCCCCCCACGTGACTTGTACCGTGGTGCGTCCTGTGTGTGGCGATGTGATCTGGTGACTGGAAGATTGGCCGCGGTCGGCGGCGATGTCCGTCGACTATTTGGAGGTCAGGTCAGATTGGGTCAATCGGGCTTGCGGTGAGCCATGGAGTCCGGCCCCGGCAGGTCAAATCAGGTCGGGTGGAATTGATTCACTCCGATGGTTCTGATGGTTTTGATCGCGGCTTGCTTGTTGCTATTAAGTCAGATCATCTCAGGTAAAATCAGATCGTATCAAAATCATGGCTATTTCTCGTGTCCAGCTGAGTGTTGCAGGCCAGGTCAGTGGTGTTATGATGGTTGCTGGTTGATGGTTGATTATTTATGTTGTGGGGACGAGCAGGCTAGGGGTAATTTGCTCGTATCTCAATCGAAAGGTTGTGGAGTCGAGTCTCACCTGTCCCTACTCTTGGCCCGAGACCAATCGGCCTGAGAGATTGGCGACGCTGCATGACTGAACAGTCGATGTGTCGTAAAAACCAATTACCAACCAACAATTATTTATGCTGTCCGCTCGTGCCAATTCAGATCAGGTGTACTCCGGGAAAATTTTTATGCAAATTCTGGTGGGTGTACGTTATATATTTGGCCACGACATTGAACGTTTCAGTAAATGGAGCGACAAATTGCGAACATAGTTATTGAGCGGAGGGTTGCATGGTAGGGGTCCGTTCCGTAGATTCCTCGAACATTTCACCGGTGCACGAGCAACGCTTGTGGGTGCAAAGTTTGGTTCGTGAGTGCACGTGCACTTACAATGAGATACTGCGCTGCCCCCTGGGTGTACTGGGGTCAAACTGGCGCCAGCTGCGTCATTTGTCCGACCGGTACAGTTCCCGCCACTGGGTCGCGCCATAATGACACAGTGCGACGCGCCAAAAGACACCGTTACTCGCCAGAGGTCACTGGCTGCCGCCGCACTGGTGCCACGCATCCGACCCGCTGACCTCTGACCCGTGACCTGGCCCGGTGTGACCGGCCGTTAGACGACGAGTGGCGCCCGCCAGAAATGGCGGCAGCGCGCTCGGTCGCTACTGTTGTGGCGGGAAAGCGGCCCCGGGAACGCGCCGAACGAATCGTCGTAACTACATCCGGGGACTTCGTGCGGGCTGTATTGCGTACGGCAGTCAAGCTGTGAATAACTGCTACGCTGCTGGCTAGTAAATAGCTGCTATGCTTGTCGAATTGCGCTCAAGCGGACAAAATCGAAGCAATGAAACTGCGGTAGGGATTGGCCCTTTGTTGGTTGCATGGGAATAAAGTGGCCCATGTAGTCGGCGCGCCCAAAACCACCAATCGAACACCACCACCCAATCTACCACCAAAACAATCGATCCACCACCGCCAACCAATCCACCACCAAAACCACCATCCCACCACCAAGACCACCAACCCACCACCACCACCAAATCCACCACCAAAACCACCAATCCACCACCGCCACTATCTTTGTTCGCCTATTGAGTCCTTCATTGATCGTGTCAGAGTGATTTCACTCGTGTTCAACTTTATCGAGGCTAAACTGGCTTCCAACTGCTTATTGGCAGTCCACCGCAGGTAAATTGTGTCGCCTAGCAACCGATGCGCCCCAAAATTCAACTCCCAAAAACTTCCGCCACCACCGCCTGATTGGTCGAGTGTACGAATGACGTTCCAACACACACGTGACGAGCTGTTGGGACTGATTACCTGGTCATCCATGAACACAAACCTCCACCATAAAGATGCGAGCAGTACCAAAAATACGGACGGTCCAGAAATACTCATTCAAGTATTCAAGAATTCAATGCTTCATTACGTGTGATAATTTTACACCCTTGCATGCTAATGCACACCACGCCCGTGTGGATCTATTTGTAACGGATGTACACGATCCACACCTGCCACGCCCCTCCCTGAAAGACATGAGAAGATCTCCCCTAAGTTCTGATACCGAGGCAGAGGACTAAAACGAGGACAGGCCTCATGTGCAACCACATCCCTACGAGACTGTGTTCCCAGACTGTGCATACTAGCCGCTGCACGTGAAGGGAAGAAAGGAAATATCTGACCTGTGTATCTTATATCTTATCGTGAAAGGAAGAAATAAAGAAATAAATACGGACGGCACGGCAGGGCTGATGTTGTCGGATTCTGCTGGTCAATAGGCCGTCGGATCGTAACTCGACGAGCTTGGGCGGCGGCGCCGCCGGTTCGGGTCGCCACAAGGCTGTGCGCCCGCTCCGCTGCTCCGGCGGCGCTCTCCCGGTGCACCGAAGCGCGGGCCGTGCACGGACTGTGCACGGAGCGTGCACGCCGCTGGACCGCCGCGGCGCCGAGACGCTGGGACACGATTGTCGGCGCCGGAAGTGTCGCCGCCGCCGGTCGTGACCGCCGATCGCGGCGATAGCGGCGCGGCGCGGAGCCGGGCGCCGCGCGTCCGCCGCCGGATCGGCGAGCCGACTCCCGCGCTCGGCGGACGGCGGCGGGAGAGGTGCGCTAACGGAGGACCGGCGGAGCGCAGACCGGAGCACTGAGGTCACTGCGAGCCAACAGTGCACTGAGGTCACTGCGAGCCAACGGTGTACTGAGGTCACTGCGAGCCAACGGTGTACTGAGGTCACTGCGAGCCAGCTGTGCACTGAGGTCACTGCGAGCCAGCAGTGCACTGAGGTCACTTCGCTGGTCACGCACAGGAGAACATTTTAGCGTGTATTGTTTCGGGTAAAATTCTTGGAGCTGGTGGGCGAAGTGTGTCGGTATGGGACTGCGAGCAGAACGCATTGCGATGTAATTACCGTGGATACCGCCGGAGTTACCGTGGGTACAAGCGAAATTGCCGTGGTTACCGCCGGATTTATCGTGGTTGCCGCTGTAAATGCCGTGGTCACCGTCTGAGCTACGGCGATAACCGCCGGACTTTGTCGTGGTAACTACCGCAAATCCCGCGAAAACCACGACAAAGTCATGTACGAAAACCACGACAAAGTCATGTACGCGAAAACCACGACAAAGTCATGGACATCCCTCTCGATGTCCATGACGATGCGGCTTCATCCCTCTCAGTGCCCTTCACGATACGACTTCATCCCTCTCAAGATCCCCACTTTTGGCTTCGTCCCTTCAAGCTCCCTCACGTTACGGTTTCATCCCCCTCAAACCCCCTCACGTTTCGGCTTCATCCCTCTGAAGCTCCCTCACGCTACGACATCATCCCTCTCCCTCACATTACGAGTACAGTTGCATTCCTCTCATAACACGGCAACGCGTACCACTTACCACGTGTTACCAGCTGATCAGACCTTGGAGTCCAAATGCCTCACCAGTTTTTGACCAACTTACGATTATTACCCCACTAGCCGTATTATGCAGGTTAATGGAGCATTACACATTTGCTTGTTTTTCTTTTAAGAGTTGCGTGATAACATGCGCACGGCAGCCGTGCAGATCATACACCAATCTAATATAATTCCTTCCGGTGGTCGAATTATGCGGTACCTAGCAGCTTATGGTGAGTACCATACCCCCGGCGGCAACCACGGTAAATCCGGTGGTAGCCACGGTAGCTGAGAAGGTAACCACGGCAGTGGCGGCGACAACCACAGCGATTCCGTCGGTAACCACGGCAACTATTGTGGTCACCACGGCAATCCCCGTGGTAACCTCGGTGATCCAGACAGTTACCAGCACCGACGATAACCATAACTCCGGCTGTAACCACGGTAACTCTGTCGTGGTTTTCGCGGGATTTGCGGTAGTTACCACCAGAGTTAGCGTGGTTACAGCCGGAGTTATGGTTATCGTTGGTGCTGCGGTGGTTATTCCCTGGATCACCGAGGTTACCACGGGGATTGCCGTGGTAACCACAATAGTTTCCGTGGTTACCGACGGAATCGCTGTGGTTGCCGCCGACACTGCCGTAGTTACCTCCTCAGCTACCGTGGCTACAGCCGGATTTACCGTGGTCCCCGCCGGGGGTATGGTGCTCAACATAAGCTGCTAGGTACCGTATAATTCGACCCACTTGGGCACCGGAAGGAGTTACATTAGATTGGTGTATGATCTGCACGGCTGCCGTGCGCATGTTATCACGCAATTCTAAAAAGAAAAACAAGCAAATGTGTGATGCTCACTTAACCGGCATAATATGGCTGACGGGGTAATAAACGTGAGTTGGTCAAAAACTGGTGAGGCATTGGGGCTCCAAGGTCTGTGGTCAGCTGGTAACACCTGGGTGTGTGCGTGTAGTTGAATTTTGCCAGTCTGCCACCGTGTGGTGATGTCGGCTGGTTAAACTGGTAACACGGTAAGTGGTAAACGGTAAGAGTTGACATGTTATGAGAAGAAGGAAACCGTAATGTGAGGGAACTTGAGAGGGAAGAAGCCGTAACGTGAGGGAGTTCCAGAGGGATGAGGCCGTAGCGTGAGGGAGTTTCAAGGGGATGAGGCCGTAACGCGAGGGAGCTTCAGAGAGTTGAAGCCGTATTGTGAAGTGGACTGAGAAAGTCGAAGCCGCATCGTGAAAGACATTGAGAGGGATGAAACCGTAACGTGAGGGATCTTGAAGGGACGAAGTCGTAACGTGGGGATCTTGAGAAGGATGAAGTCGTATCGTGAAGGGCACTGAGAAAGACAAAGCCGTATCGTGAAGGGCATCGAGAGGGATGAAGCCGCATCGTGAAGGGCATCGAGAGGGATGAAGCCGCATCGTGGAGGACATCGAGAGGGATGAAGCCGCATCGTGGAGGACATCGAGAGGGATGAAGCCGCATCGTGAAGGACATCGAAAGGGATGAAGCCGCAGCGTGAGGGAGCGTGGGAGGGATGGTGCCGTGTAATGTAAGGAAGCTGCTGGGTGATGCGGCAGTGGTGCAAAGCACTGAAGTGTAGTATGTGTGTGGTCGAATTAGTGGTGCGGCGGCGACCACTGTCTCAGAGCGCTCGTTCTGCGCGTGCGCGGACCAGGAACAGCTGGCGCCACGGCGCTCGTCCACGCAACAGCTGGTGGGGGTCACTGGGTCAGGTGGACAATCGCTGAGCACGCGGTCGGTCGGTCCGCGACTGTCCGTGGTGGGGTTAAGCAGACGGGACGGTCGGCCCGGGGCAGGGGTCGTCTGCTTAAGTCTGCATCAGGTCGCGCTCATCATGTCGTACACATCATGAAAGCTGTACACATCATACCGACCGTACACATTATGGCAACTGTACACATCATACCAACTGTACAGATCATGCCAACCGTACACATCATCTTACCGTACACATCATCTTACCGTACACATCATCTTCCCGTACACATCATCTTCCCGTACACATCATCTTACCGTACACATCATGCCAACCGTACACATCATGCCAACCGTACACATCATGCCAACCGTACATATCATGTCAACTGTATATATCATGCCACCGTACACATCATGCCAACTGTACACATGATGCCAACCGTACACATCATGCAAACTGTGCATATCATGCCAACTGTACACATCATGCCAACTGTACACATCATGCCAACCGTACACATCATGCCAGCTGTACACATCATACCAACTGCACACATCAACTCATCATGCGTGTATGCATGTTTAATGTATCGGTTGTGCGTCTGTGTGTGTGCGCTATGCAGTGTAGCCATGTCTTTAACATGCATCACTACGTATTAGATCGTGTATAGATGATTTGCTGACGTGTTGTCTCCGTGTTTGCAGAGCGGGATCTATGGATACGGTCCAATGGCCTCAACGGTCCCGGCAGCATTCCGCATCGATCCGACGACAAGCACTCCAGCCTCTCCAGGTGAGCGGCAGCTTGGCGCGTCCGCCGGGCGTGGAGGTGGTGCAGGGTTGGTTGGTTATTGGTTTACGACACATCGACCGTTAAGTCATGTAGCGTCGCCAATCTCTCACGCCGATTGGTCGCGGGCGAAGAGTAGCGACAGGTGAGACTCGAACCCACAACCTTTCGATTGTGAGACGAGCAACTTACCCCTATGCCACTCGAGGTGGTGCGGGGGACGAGTGGTCTATGGGTAAGTTGCTAGTCTCACAATCGAAAGGTTGTGGGTTCGAGTCTCACCTGTCGCTACTCTTCCCCCACGACCAATCGGCGTGGAGATTGGTGACGCTACAAGATTCAACGGCCGATTTATCGTAAAAAATGAATAACCAAACAACTGGCGGTGGTGTGGCGCTCTGTTCGGCGACAAGACGGACTTATTTGCTTGTTTATTGGGTAGTTCTCCAAGAACTTTATGCAGGATCACGGCTAATGGCGCCATCCACACTGTTTCGTCGGTAGGCTGCGGAATTGGGAAATGTTCCGGGTGGTGCGAGTGTTGAACCCGGTGCTTTTGATACCCAGAGCTCAACACCGTAGTCACTCGGCCATCCCCGCCCCACGAGACGGGCTTACCAAAGACTCAGCGTAAGTGTGCTTTTTACCAATGAGGCTCTGATTGTCTGATATACAAAAATCCGGAAACTTGTTTGCTTACGACCATGGGGATTTCGTTTTTATGTGAATGCAGTTGATTTTACATTACGCAGGGATGTGAGATGTGTAGAGAACTCTATAATATATGTGTGTAGCGTGCAGGTACTCAGTCCTGACCTCCACTCTGACCTTCAACGGGTCCATACAGTGATGTATAATGGGTGGAGCCGGTGGTTCAAAACAGGAAAACAAGGGCGTAAGAACATTAGCAAGTGTTTGTGCGTGAAACTGGCGGCGGTAAAGGTGCACTTTACGTCCATTTGTTTCCCTCGAACGGGAAGGTGTGGCCGTTGCGCTGCTTCCCATCGGCTCGGCCGGGTTCGACCGGATTCGCACCGGCGCGCCAGTGTGACGTCAGCACTTCCGGCTTAGTGTTGCCGTGTCCCGCCGTTCGTCTGATAGCGCCACCGTCGCCACGGCGGCTGTACTCGGCTCCGGTTACCGGTGTGCCGTTTTGTTCCGCTGTAATCAGTTCTAGTCTGCTCAGGATGTAATGCCTGCTGTACTCATTTCTAGTCTGCTCAGGATGTAATACTAGCCGTAATCAGTCATAGCCCGTTCAGGATGTAATATCTTCCGTAGTCATTTCCACTCCGTGCAGGATGTAATACCTGCCGTAATCAGTTCTAGTTTGTTGGGGATGTAACATGATTGTCTATTGTTTCGCCGGGGATATATCTCGCTAACGGTTTTGTCATCATATCACCTTCACGTTCGTGAAGTGTGAACTAGATTGTTTTTGCGCATACGACCGTTACTATACTGATGTCTCAGTAGACCGGCCACAGTTTTTCGAAATGTAATAAAACATAATACCGTAGATATTGGTTTTGTGCTTCTTTACATTTTTGATTGCCTAAACACCGAATGCATGAATTCATATATATATATATATATATATATATATATATATATATATATATATATATATATATATATATATATATATATATATATATATACATATATATATATATATATATATATATATATATATATATATATATATATATATATATATGTGTGTGTGTGTGTATATATGTATATACATATATATGTAATATATATACAGGACTTCGGGCCAGTGTATTATCTACTTCTGGTAGGGCTATGTTAAGCTGACGGGTATCTGCTTATCGCAGCATGTTGATCCGCCAGACCCACTTCTGCAATATACTATATCCGGGGAGGTAGTATGCCCCTTCTCTTCTGCTATGCACTAGGTTAATTTCCACATTAGACTGGTCTGCATTCAAACCATTATCAATAGTGTGGAGACTTTGACTCGCAATGCTCCAAAGTTGGGGCCACAGAGCGATACCGTAACTATTTATAACGATGCGTACAGCCAGTGAAAATATTCGTGTCATTCCAATTGTAAAGCGGTCGCTTGGTAACCAGCTGCCTACGTCCACTGCTGTGACTACCTCGGAAATACATGCATCGCCCACCTGTCACGTTTCGCAGCGGCGGCCTTGTAAAACGCACGAACTACATCGCGTCTCACGTGACTTCGGTCCAATGTCACGTGACATGGGCTGCGCGGAATCGCTGTGTGTGTGTGTGCGCCGGAGCCCCCATTGTTGTACCGCTTGTCAGGTGCTGCAGCTGCTGTAGCCGTGCGTGCGGCCGCTGTAGCCGTGGGCTATGTGTGACCGTTGCTGTCGACCGATAGTCATGCTGTGTGGGAAATGGCGGGTGCTTTCGCGCGCGTTATTTATTGGCTGCGTCCCGACGGTTGGCATTCCTTGCCATTCATAATTTCCGTATGTTCCATAGCTTCCATCTGTTCCAGAAATTGCGTATGTTTCATAGCTTCCATCTGTTTCATAACTTCCATATGTTCCATAGCTTCCATCTGTTCCAAAAAATATATGTGTTCCATAACTTCCATCTGTTTCATAGCTTCCATTTGTTCCACAACTTCCATCTGTTTCATAGCTTTCATCTGTTCCATAACTTCCATCTGTTGCATAACTTCCATCTCATCCATAATTTCAATTTTTTCCATAACTTCCATTTGTTCCATGACTTCCATTTTTCCATGACTTTCATCTGTTCCATAACTTCCATCTGTTGAATGTGTGAAGTTGCCCTCTTGCATTGGCTCGACAGCAAGATTCCATTTCCCTCGTGGTCAACAACGGACGAACGCTAGTCCGAGCATTGGCAGAGCATTGTGGACATGGTGGTGGCCGGTGTTTGCTGTCACAAGCATGCCGCATTGTAGACATGCCGCCAGTTGCGGTTGTGTGCTGTCACCCGTGTATTGCATGATATGACAGCGACACGGGATGATCGCGTGCTTTCGTGATGAAAACGGATTCTTTCGGGGAAATTTAGCAACGACGAAAAAAAAACGAGGAACGTAAAATAACTGAAGTCGATAATGCGAACTTCACCGAGTCGGACAGCTATAGATACTACACACAAGAACTGCAATGCGACACAAGAAGCGAACAAACAGCGGAGACTGCAACGCGCGGCCGAAACAGTAGCAAACTATGCGGAAGCTGCCGTGCTGCATGTTAGTCATCATGTAGGTGGTCATGATCACCGGACAGGGATGCCGCCAGGCGCTTCATCGACAGCCCGACACGTTGGCCGCATCTGAATTGTTGGTTGGTTATTTGGGCTTTCGGGCGCATCGACTGCGTTGGTCATTCAGCGCCCATCTTCATCTGGATTGTGCGCTCTCAGTGTTTCAGTTACCGACGCACGACTGGGTGAGTCGGAAGCGCAGCAATGACACGCGCTCGTTTTCGAACCCAACCGTGGCCGACCGTGCGCGTACTCCAGCTCTTCCGTGACGCTCCGTCCCAAGTGATGTCACGCTCCATCTGAGGTGGTGTCACGCCCCATCTGAGATGGTGTCACGCCCCATCTGAGGTGGTGTCACGCCCCATCTGAGATGGTGTCACGCCCCATCCGAGATGGTGTCACGCCCCATCTGAGATGACGCCACGCTCTACCTGATGTCACGTCACGCTCAATATGAGATGACGTCACGCTCCATCTGATATGACGTCACGCTCCATCTGAGAAGACGTCACGCTCCAACTGAGACGGTGACATCTGAGATTACGTCACAGTCTAGCTGATGTCACGTCACGCTCCATCTGAGATAATGCCACGCTCTGTCACGGTTCATCAACAAAAGATGGCACGGTTCATCTGAGATGACGTCACGCTCCGCTTGAGATGACGCCACGCTCCGTCTGAGATGACGTCACGATCGATCTGATATTATGTCACGCTCCATGTCGGATAATGTCACGCTCCATCTGAGATGACGTCACGCTCTAGCTGAAGAAAGCCGCCCGTGGTTATCGCCTGGTCTGCCTCCCAATCCGGCGCGCTTGCGTCTGATTGGTGGGCGGTGGTGTGACTACTGAGGCGTGAAAACGGTGACGGCAGCTCGCAGCTGCCCTCGCTCACGCCCTCTCGCGATCGCTATTGGTGCACGGTCGTCGCAACGTGATCAGTTCAGGGATGTTGGCAGTCGAATGATTCTGGACTGTACACGAGGACCCCTGAATTGGGTGGTTCACAATGCAATCTATGATCACGGCTCATGGCGCCGCCCACCCTGTTTCGCCGGTGGGCAGCGCGATTGGAAAATGTCCGAGTGGTGCGAGGGTTGAACCCGGGACCTTTGTATCCAGAGCTCAACGCCTTGCCCACTCGGCCATCCCCGCCACATAATGGTCGCTGTTTGGCCGAAGTCGGCAAAATATCGCTCGCCTGTCAGGGCAGATTTAGGGGACTCATCTGACCATCTACACTCCCCTCCCCAAAGGCTAAAAGGAGGGTCGATATTCAGTCTGTCAGTCCATTTGTCGGTCCCTCTTTCGGTCCGTCTGTCGGTCCGCCTGTCGCTCCGTCTGCTGGTCCCTCTGTCGGTCCGTCTGTCGGTCCGTCGGTCGTCCGGTCCATTTGGTCCGTCGGTCCGTCTGTCGGTCCGTCCGTCTGTCGGTCCGTCTGTCGGTCCGTGTCCGTGTCCGTCTGTCGGTCCGTCTGTCGGTCCGTCGGTCCGTCGGTCCGTCTGTCGGTCCGTCTGTCGGTGGAGACGACAGGCCGCGGGGCAGGCGGCCGGCGGTGGAAGTGCTCGGTAACGGTCCGCCGTCGGCCCGGAAGTGGCCGGCGTGCCGGCGCGCCGGGCTCCGCTGAACTCGCGGCTCGGCGGGAGGCGGGAGGCGGGAGGCGGGGCGGGCAGCGCGACCGGCGCGGCGGGGATGGGCAGAGATGGGCGTGCCGGCGGAGCGCCGGTGTCGGCCGGCGTGGCCGGGCGGGCGCGGCAGTGGCGCGGCCGCCGCGTCGTGGGAGGTCGTCAGGGAGGGAGAGGTCGGCACCGACAGTCGTCGGTGGTAGAGACCGTAGGGTGGGTCGTCAGGGGGGGATGTCGGCACCGACAGTCGTCGGTGGTAGAGACCGTGAAGGGTAGGCCGTAGGGAGGAGGTCGGCACCGACAGTCGTCGGTGGTGAGAGACCGTGAGGGGTCGTCGGTCGCCTGTCGGTCCGTCTGTCGGTCCGTCTGTCGGTCCGTCTGTCGGTCCGTCTGTCGGTCCGTCTGTCGGTCCGTGTGTCGGTCCGTGTGTCGGTCCGTCTGTCGGTCCGTCCGTCGGTCCGTCTGTCGGTCCGTCTGTCGGTGTGAGACGACAGGCCGCGGGGCAGGCGGCCGGCGGTGGGAAGTGCTCGGTAACGGTGCCGCCGTCGGCCCCGGAAGTGGCCGGCGTGCCGGCGCGCCGGGCTCCGCTGAACTCGCGGCTCGGCGGGAGGCGGGAGGCGGGAGGCGGGAGGCGGGCAGCGCGACCGGCGCGGCGGGGATGGGCAGAGATGGGCGTGCCGGCGGAGCGCCGGTGTCGGCCGGCGGTTGCCGGGCGGGCGCCGGCGAGGTGGCGCGGCAGCCGCGTCGTGGGAGGTCGTCAGGGAGGGAGAGGTCGGCACCGACAGTCGTTGGTGGTGAGAGACCGTGAGGGGTAGGCCGTGAGAGGGGGAGGAGGTCGGCACCGACAGTCGTCGGTGGTGAGAGACCGTGAGGGGTAGGCCGTGAGGGGGGGGTCGGCACCGACAGTCGTCGGTGGTGAGAGACCGTGAGGGGTAGGCCGTGAGAGGGGGAGGAGGTCGGCACCGACAGTCGTCGGTGGTGAGAGACCGTGAGGGGTAGGCCGTGAGAGGGGGAGGAGGTCGGCAACGACAGTCGTCGGTGGTGAGAGACCGTGAGGGGTAGGCCGTGAGAGGGGAGGAGGTCGGCACCGACAGTCGTCGGTGGTGAGAGACCGTGAGGGGTAGGCCGTGAGAGGGGAGGAGGTCGGCACCGACAGTCGTCGTGGTGGTGAGAGACCGTGAGGGGTAGGCCGTGAGAGGGGGAGGAGGTCGGCACCGACAGTCGGTGGGTGGTGAGAGACCGTGAGGGGTAGGCCGTGAGAGGGGAGGAGGTCGGCACCGACAGTCGGTGGGTGGTGAGAGACCGTGAGGGGTAGGCCGTGAGAGGGGGGTCGGCACCGACAGTCGTCGGTGGTGAGAGACCGTGAAGGGTAGGCCGTGAGAGGGGAGGAGGTCGGCACCGACAGTCGTCGGTGGTGAGAGACCGTGAGGGGTAGGCCGTGAGAGGGGAGGAGGTCGGCACCGACAGTCGTTGGTGGTGAGAGACCGTGAGGGGTAGGCCGTGAGAGGGGAGGAGGTCGGCACCGACAGTCGTTGGTGGTGAGAGACCGTGAGGGGGGGAGAGGTGGAGGCCGTAAGAGAGAGAGAGGAGGCTGGCACCGACATGAGGACCTGATGGTGGGAGACGGTGACGGCGCACGTGCTGGCCCACATCACACCGAACGACCACACATCAGGTTATACGCCGGATGTTCGAGCTTGGAGGATGTGCGATATGGCGAGGAGACGGACAAGTCGACGCCCGTCGACCAAAGACAACGTCGACAGCGACGCTAACGATATTTATATCCGAGCGGACTAAGGTCATGAAGAACTTGCCGCATGTGGTGTGCAGATGCCACCATGCTGCCAGGACCAAGCCTTGGCCATGCGGCATCGCTGCGAATTATGCAGATGCCACCATGCTCGCACTGCCAAGCCTTGGCCACGTGGCATCGCTGTGCGCATTTCAATCTGGCGCCATTTCCCATTCATTTCTGACGTCATGGAAGGTGTCGGTGTCGTCAGCAGAGGTGCAAAGTGAGTTGCGGCATTGCATCCCAAGTGGGCCCGGCGCCTGCTTCGCCGACTGCTTCTCTGACCTGGGTTCTGCTCCCACGGAGGCATGTCTCGCTGGACCGCGATCACCCACTGTGGCTCGTGAGCGATCATCTGTCGAAGCGGCTGCGCTTCTCACCGACGTATTTTCCCGCGGGCACAATCGTCTGTCGAAGCGGCCGCGCTTCTCACCGACGTATTTTCCCGCGGGCACGATCGTCTATCGAAGCGGCCGCGCTTCTCACCGACGTATTTTCCCGCGGGCACAATCGTCTGTCGAAGCGGCCGCGCTTCTCACCGACGTATTTTCCCGCGAGGATAATCGTCTGTCGAAATGGCTGCGCTTCTCACCGACGTATTTTCCCGCGGGCACAATCGTCTTGAAGGGCCGCTTCACCGACGTATTTTCCCGCGGGCAGATCGTCTGTCGAAGCGGCCTCGCTTCTCGCCGACGTGTTTTCCCGCGGGCACGATCGTCTGTCGAAGCGGCCGCGCTTCTCACCGACGTATTTTCCCCGGGCCGATCGTCTGCACCGCTTCTCACCGACGTATTTTCCCGCGGGCACAATCGTCTGCCGCGGCAGCCGCGCTTCTCACCGACGTATTTTCCCGCGGGCACAATCGTCTGTCGAAGCGGCCGCGCTTCTCACCGACGTATATTTTCCCGCGGGCACGATCGTCTGCTGCGGCAGCCGCGCTCCTGGCCGCGGCGTGTTTTCCTGTCGGCGGGCGAATTGTTGTTCTCACCAGTCGCGCGCGCGGACGTGACTTCCTCCGTCTGGGCAGAACGGCACGCGCGATCGGCACGGATGGTGTGCCGCACTGCATTCCGGCACACGGTCGGTCGCGCCGACCTGGCGGCCTCTTCCGCTGCCGTCGGCCGCGGTGGGCCCCGTGCAGAACGGTGCTCCCTCGCACGTTTAATCGTCTCCGTCGATCTTTCCGGGCGGCGGCGTTTCCCGGCCGGCGGCGTTTCCCGGCCGGCGGCGTTTCCCGGCCCGCCAGGAGTGGGCGCTGTAGTGCGATAAACTCGGCAGGTGGCGGGAGATCGGATTAGCTGGTGCGACCGTCTCGAGACAACGCTGCAAATGTCGTCGTGAATTCCGGCCGCGTCAATGTCGTAGCGGCTGGAGATGTGGAGCCATCTGGTCGGTTGAGGGAGTGTAGGGAGATATTTACTTCTTCGCCTACCCCCGTGAAGTTTTGAATAGGAGTGCAGTTCTGGAGAAAGAAAGAAAAAAGGATATCCTCCACGAATTGATTCACTTTGTCGTATCGTCACACTGGTGCAAGCGAGATGTATCACCTAGGTCATCCATGAGCGGGGCTTGCGTCCGATGTCATTTCCAATTGGTGCGACATTGGGTAGCTTTCTGTACTGTGCTTTGAGCTGTGCCTTTGACCTACGACTGTCCATCTCATGATGAGAAAGCTCAGCTACAAAATTAAACGCGATGAAACCGAAAGTCGTAAAATCAAAACATTGCGAGCCAAAACAAATATTCCTACCTCATTCCAAGGCACCCTTCTCACATCCAAATGTATTCCGAGTCATCCTCTAAGGTCTGGTCGTACTCTAAGCTGTGGCCTTCCTCTAATATTTGGTCGTACTCTTAGGTCTGGTCGTACTCTAAGGTCTGGCTGTACTCTAAGGTCGGGCCGTACTCTAAGGCTGGCATTACTATCAGATTTGGTCGCACTCGTAAGGTTCGGTCGTACTCTAAGGTCTGGCCGAATACTAGCATCTGGTAGTATTCTAAGGTCGGGTAATGCTTTACTGTCTAGTCGTACTATGTCTGGTCATATTCTAATGTCTGGTCGTACTATGTCTGGTCATACTCTAATGTCTGGTCGTACTCTAAGCTCTGACCTTACTATAAGGTTTGGTCGCACTATAAGGTCCGGTCATACTCCAAGGTCTGGCCGGGGAGCCCCTCGGTCGGGTGCCTCGTGGCCTGACGCCCGGTCGGGGACCACGTGCAGCCCGAAGCCCGAAGCCCGGCGCCAGCCGCGGCCGGAAGCCCGCCGTTTGCAGCCCAGCCAGATGAGTCGCACCGGTTCACTCCTCTGCTTGCTCATCCTGCACACTACAAGATTGGCTTACTCACTGCGTGTCCTTCAGCACTTCAGAGCGCGGCGGAGAGCACCTGGCGTTGTCGAGAATGCGGAAGGGCCTTGGAGCGTGACACGTACCACTCCTTGAACATGGGTCTACACGCCCGTACAGGCACTGTAAAAAGCATAGTTGGCCGCGGCAGGTTTTAGCACCATCGTCGATATCTCGCGACTCGGTCGTGTTGTCCAATGCAACTTGACACTGCTTGTAAAATCACACCCCGGTATTGCATGCACGCTCTAATAGAAACATAGCACTTGCCGAACCACTAGGCAATTGCACACCTGAAACTTAGTAATGCTTACAATAATGCAGCAATGTACTACGTGCTCTCCGTACTAGTAGGAACTTGGAATTTGCGTCATTATTATGCAATGCTACTCGCGGTGTATGCAGAGTTGTCGTGTAGCGCGGTATGGTGATACGCCGATAATGGTGCTAAAACATATCACGGTATGGCGAAACGTCCTAAAAGGTGCTAAAATATAGCACGGTATGGCGAGATGCCGGTACAGGTGCTAGACGGGTAGCCCGTAGCCCGGTATGACCGAGTGCGGTATTTGACATTGCAACGTGACCGCGTGCGGTATTTGACATTGCGACGTGACCGAGTGCGGTATTTGACATTGCGACGTGACCGAGCCGGTATTTACATTGATACCGGTGCGGTATTTGACATTGCAACGTGACCGCGTGCGGTATTTGACATTGCGACGTGACCGAGTGCGGTATTTAACATTACGACGTGACCTGAACGCGGTATTTGACATTGCGACGTGACCGAGCGCGGTATTTGACACTGCTACGTGACCTGAGCGCGGTATTTGACATTGCGACGTGACCAATCGCGGTATTTGACATTGCGACGTGACCGAGCGCGGTATTTGACACTGCTACGTGACCTGAGCGCGGTATTTGACATTGCGACGTGACCAATCGCGGTATTTAACATTGCGACGTGACCTGAGCGCGGCATTTGACACTGCTCCGGCCGGCAGCAGCGGCGGCGAGACGTGCACGCTCGCCGGTCGGCGGCGGCGCGTCCGCCGACCGCCGAGTCGGCACAGCGTAACCGTTGTGTGACCCGCCGGCTGGCCGGCAGTGGCAGGCGGCCACTCGCTCTGCGGCCGCCTCCGCGAGCACCTCGGCCCGCCCGCCCACCCGCCGCCGCTGCAGCTGGCCGGCGGTGTGGCGGCCGCGAGGTGGTGCTTACCAGGTGGTGAAGTGGTGTGAACACGAGGTGGTGCGGTGGTGTGTTTACCAGGCGGTGAAGTGGTGTGAATACGGGGTGGTGCGGTGGTGTGAGCACGAGGTGGTGAGGTAGTGTGTCTACGAGGTGGTGCACTCACGAGGTGGTGGAGTGGTGTGAACAGGAGGTGGTGCGGTGGTGTTTCTACGGGGTGGTGTGGTGGTGTGTCTGCGAGGTGGTGAAGCGGTGTGAACACGAGGTGGTGCGGTGGTGTGTCTGCGAGGTGGTGCGCTCACGAGGTGGTGCGGTGGTGTGGCCCTGAGTCAGTTCGAGACGGCGGCTGAGTGCCCGGGAGGAGTCGCGTTGGTGTGGACGTGTCTCCCTGGAGTGCATGCGAGTCGTGGACGTACACCCTGAGGTACCGGCGTTGTCGTACCGCACGAGGCGTGGAGGTACACCCTGGAAGTGCTTGCGTCGCTGCCCCGACGTGCCCCTGAAGTACTATAGTAGCGCCAGAATAAGGCAGCCCTCCAGAGGTCAGCGCAAGAGACAGACTGTGTGAGAAGGGTGAGAGCGGATCGTGAGAGAGTGGTGTGAAGACGCCAAGCTGATTCAAAAGCGCGAAAAGGAAGAGAGACAAAGTGCGCAGAAAAGGAAAGGAAAAGGAAGAGAGACAAAGTGAGAGACGAAGAGCAAGTGAGGTGTGAGGGTCGTACCGCGGTGACACAGTCGTGAGGGAGCCGACCACCCTGAGCCATGGTGCTGCTGAACGCACTGACCAGCCTGCAGCGTCGGTCGACCGCGATGACCTCGGGTCACCGACCTGACCGCGCCGCGTCCATAAAGAGGGTGGGCTCGGAGCGCCACCGCTGCGCCGACCAGACGGGGCCCAAGGAGAAGGCGGACGGCAAGTGGTCTCCGTGCCGCTGCAGGTGGGTCAACGCTGGCGTCCATATACCAGCACCGCGGGGTGGCAATAGTCTCGGCGATCCTCACCGTCGAGTGTCAATAGTATCGGCGATCCTCACCGTCGAGTGTCAATAGTATCGGCGATCCTCACCGTCGAGTGTCAATAGTATCGGCGATCCTCACCGTCGAGTGTCAATAGTCTCGGCGATCCTCACCGTCGAGTGTCAATAGTCTCGGCGATCCTCACCGTCGAGTGTCAATAGTCTCGGCTATCCTCACCGTCGAGTGTCAATAGTCTCGGCGATCCTCACCGTCGAGTGTCAATAGTATCGGCGATCCTCACCGTCGAGTGTCAATAGTCTCGGCGATCCTCACCGTCGAGTCTCAATAGTCTCGGCGATCCTCACCGTCGAGTGTCAATAGTCTCGGCAATCCTGACGGTCGCCACGTGCGCTTTCTTCTGTTTGCGTCGATATGCAATTAGGATGCGGGCCAATGGGAGCACTGAACCTAATGGAAGGCAGTAGAACGGACTAGATGGAAGAAGATTGACCTAATGCATCTTGTCATGTTTATTACTCGTGGCGTTTTCTATGAGCACGTCATTTTTTCATTGCATGGAGCCCGTAAAATTTAGGGTGTACAAAAACTCTGGGCCCTCCTCCTCCCAAGCCCATTCCCATCCACCCGAAGACGGGCGGGTGCGAGGGCGGGAGTGGGGTTGGGGGTGGGGTGGCCTAGTGGTTACAGTGCCGTGGCGTAGTCTGGGAGTGAAGGGGCAGCTCCCTCTCCTTTGGAGGGTCGGAAGGGCCCTCCAGGCGACCGCCTTGAGGGGCACTCAAGGCGTCGATGCAGGGCTGAGCCGACGTGAAGGGTCCCCGGACCGATGAAGTAGGCCCAGAGTTGACGGGAAGGGTCCCGCGCTGATGAAGGGGACCTCGAGATGGGCGCTGTATGACCGAAGCAGTCGATGCGCCCCTAAGCCCAAATAACCAACCAAGGGGACCCCGAGTCAATGGAGAGTGCCCTAGGGAAGACGTTGAGGGCCCTTGGCTAACGTAAAGGGCTCCTAGATCGACGGAGGGGATACCGGACCCGAGCTGACGAAGAGGGCCCCGAGCCAAAATGAAGCCCATCTGGGCTGATGGTGGGGCCCAAGCCGAAGAAAGGGCCCCTGATCTGATAGAGAGACCCTTAACGTTTGAAAAAGGGCTTGTGGCTAGCTGGAAAAGTCCCTGTATCGGGAAAGAGGCCGCTGAGACGAAAAAAATGGGGATCTTGTTGCCGGAGAGGACGTCAGGCCATCAGAAAACCCAATTAGGCCTACAAATCGCCCCTGACCTGATGGAGAGGCCCCAAGCTGTTTACAGAGGGCTTTCGACATGACAGAGGAGGCCCTTGGCATCTAAGGAGGGCCCTTGCGCGGACGGAGAGGACCCATAGCCGCGGGAGGACCCCGGGTTGTCGGAGAGGGTCCAGAGCTGTTATAAACTCCCCTGGGCCGACGGAGTGGATCGAAACCGCACGGGGACCCCTCGCGTGGTAGAGGATCCCACCGGCCCGCCGCCGACGCGGTGCGGATGGTGACATCAGCAGTGGTCGGTCATACAGTGCTTGCGGATCTCTCGGCAACTTAACAAACACCTCGAGACATATTGTTTGTTTGTTTATTTGTTGGTTCACGACACACTTTATGCACATTCACGGCTAATGGCGCCGCCCACACTGTTTCGCCGGTGGGCCGCGGGATTGGGAAATGTCCTGAGTGGCGCTAGAGTCGAACCCGGGACCTTTGGTACCCATAGCCCGACACCTTAACCACTCGGCCATCCCCGCCCCACCTCGAGGCGTACAAAGTAGCAATGCGACGTAGCAACTAAAGCAGGAATTATCGTAGCAATTCGAGACGAGCGCGACGGACAGAGTCCAATTCAGCGACGATTGTGGCCCTGTCGCTTCTCGTCCAAAGGCAAGCTCATCAACAGCACGCACGTGACCTATGACGTCTAATGTCACTCACGTGACATATGATATCTAGCGTCATGCACATGACCTATGACGCCCAGTGTCACCTACGTGACGCTAGATGTCTAGCGTCACGTGAAATACTGGGTAGTTCACTGACAGCTTGGAACCGCTATGATTGGTGCAGTTATGATTGTGCAGCGTTGCAGTACACCCCAGACGGTCTGTGGCGCTCTTGCAAGTCGGCCAAGCGTCCAAATAGCCCCAAGTGCAAAGGCCAAAGAAATTAATATCCGGCCAAATAGCCCATGCGGTGATACCTGCAAAGCTGTAAAGTTGGCCGTACATTGTCCAAACTGAGCCGCAGCGTTCTAATCATGGCTTTCTCGCATGTCTTCCTTGCAATAGTCTTTCGAATGCGTTGTAAAGTCGCAGAACACCTCCGAACTCCACACGCATCAGGTGACCTGCCGTGACCTGTGACCTCCGCCGGTCAGACGGTCTGACCGGCCGGCCTGCTGGTGGCCGTCGGTGGTAATTGAGCTGCCGAGGCTGACGCTGTTCTTGCACGGAAGGTCAGAAGTGCCCGGCGCGTCTACGTCGACAACAAATACGGTCTCCGTAGCTTCGTGAGAAGGCACTGATGACGTCAGAGCTGCCGAATATGAGCAAAAAGATGATATCTACATGAATCTGGCATCCCGTGCACGGTCTATTCCAATGCCATTTACGCTTGAGGAACGGATAGGGCAAAACTGATAGGACAAAACTATTTGCGAGCACAAGAGGAACGTCTGTGTGGCGCAACATTCGAGGTCTGGGTAATGCTGCACCTGATGTTTGTGTGGCACTACATTCGATGTGCCGATGACACTACATCCGAAGTTTAGATAATGCTACATCTGATGTGTTGTTGGTTATTGGTTTCACGACACATCGACCATTGAGTCATTTAGCGTCGCCAATCTCTCACGCCGATTGGTCGCGGGCGAAGAGTAGCGACGGTGGGACTCGAACCCACAACATTTCGATTGTGAGACGAGCAACTTACCCCTAGACTACTCGTCCCTACATCTGATGTGTATATGGCATCATATCCAAGGTACAGATGACACTAGATCTGAGGTCTGGATAATGCTGCACCTGATGTTCATGTGGCACTTCATCAGCTTGGGAGTTGAGAACACCTTGATGCGTAGGTAGCAAACTTGCACTAGCCCTGGACTGATGGTGGCTTCAGTTCTCCGACACTGTCAGTTTTCATGGCAGAAAGTTTTTGAACCCGTGCACCTCTTCTCCTCCCCATTCACCTTCCCTCAGTCTACCGTGCACTCCTCCCTGTTCACCCCTCAGTTTCCTACCGTGCACCTCTTCTATTCCCCATCCATCTCCCACCGTGCAACTCTTCTCCTGCTTATCCACCTCCCCTAAGTCCACCGTCCACCTTTTTTCCGCCCTGTCTACCTCCCCTCATCTCCTGCCGTGCAACTCTTCTCCTCCCTATCCACCTCCCACCGTGCAACTCTTCCCCTCGCTGACCACCTCCCACCGTGCAACTCTTCTCCTCCCTGACCACCTCCCACCGTGCAACTCTTCCCCTCGCTGACCACCTCCCACCGTGCAGCTCTTCTCCTCCCTGACCACCTCCACTCAGCCCAAATACGCGGGAGCCCGCGACCGGGCGCAGACCATCGCAGCCACCGAAGGCGAGTCCGGCTGCACCAGAGATATGGCAGCACTTCAGGTAGAGGTCAGTGTAATCACCAGCCTGAAGGTTAATAAGCGCGGCACTGCATGGCGTGCTGTATAGGGCACCCCGCTGATCTGCCTGATGCAGCCACAGAGAAGGCAGGCGCGGGCATCCTGACAACGCTGTCGGCGTACAGCTGCAACTGCCGTCGGCGTGAACGTGAGCGTGAGCGTGAGCGTGAGTGAGTGTGAGTGTGTGAGTGTGAGTGTGAGTGTGAGTGTGAGTGTGAGTGTGAGTGTGAGTGTGAGTGTGAGTGTGAGTGTGAGTGTGAGTGTGAGTGTGAGTGTGAGTGTGAGTGAGTGTGAGTGTGAGTGTGAGTGTGAGTGTGAGTGTGAGTGTGTGAGTGTGAGTGTGAGTGTGAGTGTGAGTGTGAGTGTGAGTGTGAGTGTGAGTGTGAGTGTGAGTGTGAGTGTGAGTGTGAGTGTGAGTGTGAGTGTGAATGTGAGTGTGAGTGTGAGTGTGAGTGTGAGCGTTCGATGGCCGTCTAGCGACCGCTCCGCTCAAGTTGGCCATTTCGCTCACGTCCTTGTCTTAACCACGATAGGTATGTTGAGGCTCGCTTACGTCGTGTCTTCACTGTGATGGGTATGTCGAGACTCGCTCACGTCGTGGCCGCACTGTAATGGGTACATCGAGGCTCCTTTACGCCGTGTCTTCACCACGATGGGTATATCGAGGCTCGCTCACGTCGTGTTTTCAACACGATGGGTAGGTCGATGCTGCTCACGCTGATAGGTAGGTCATAAACAGGCGGCAGCGTCAATAGCAACAGCAACAGCAGATTCAGTGGAATACTTGTGGTCACTATCTGTGCATCCAGGACTGTGAGGTGTTCTGCGATAAATATGCGCGGAGGTCTGTCAAGATGTATTGGGGAGGAGTTCTTCCGTGTGTGTTAAGCTCTCATTTAATATTTGATTTGATCTGACGTGTGCACATGATGCAAGTCGAATGGCTAATGTATAATGGTCTAATGGTTAAAGGTACAAGATTCGGAAGGGTGCATGTCTCAGAGATACATGAGGCTTCCGTCATGATATAGCTGTGTAATGTTACCAAGCCGCCATATAAGGCCGTTGCAAGCCAGCTGTATTTCAGTCAGTTACATTCACATTTACATATACATTTACATTTACATTATTATCTCGTCAATCGCCGTCATGGTGAGGAAATAATACGCCCAGTCGATGTACCCTAAAGCTCCGGCAACTAACGAGCTGACTGCTGCTACTGTTGCAACCCAAGTGAAGGGCATAGTAAAGCTGTTTTGGAGGAGGGCCGGTGCATTTCAGAGACACGACGCCGAGAAGCAGAACGTTGTTGGGGGGGGGGGGGCTTAGGGGCGCATCGACTGGAGTGGTCATGCAGCAAGCAGAACGTTGTGCATAAAGCCTGGAAACAGACTGATGCTCAACTCCGCACACTTTCCTGCTGGGTGAGGGAGGGAGGGAGGGGTGAGGGAGGGGCGAGAGAGGGAGGGGTGTGGGAGGGAGGGGTGTGGGAGGGAGGGGCGAGACATGCAAAGGACGCACGTGCACCACTGAAGGTCTCAGTTTTGCGACCCCTCGGCGAGTCGGCCAACCCGCATGGGTTTCTATCGGTGCTCCCGCGGCTGCGAGCTACAGCACTGGCTCGGTCACAAGTGGAACTCCACCCCCCCGGAGCTTCAGCTTGGCGTTACAAAACCGACCCAGTGTAGCCTCTACCCGGAGCTACAGCTCTGGCTCGGTCACAAGTGGCACTCGCGCCCGTGCAGCCTCTACCTGGAGCTTCAGCTCTGGCCCGCTTGGCACAACTGACTCCTGCCATCCGAAGACCAAGACATTGCGACATCAGGAAGGCAAAAATGCACTAATCCTCCGCGCACGGCGACTGCAGGTGCAAATGCGCACGTCTGTGTCGGTCGTGAGATCGTCTGTTTGATCTTCGGTCCTGCTCCCCGGCAAATTTCGAGCGGCTCGTCGCGGAACGGGAACGCTCACACCCGAGTAGATGCGTCGGACTCATAGTGCACCATGTGCGTAAAATTTTCGTAAATACAGCAAAGTACGTGTGTCTGCAGTAGTTGCAATCATTTGCAGTGATTACCACACTCAGCAGATTTTTATTCCTGCGCGTGAGCACACACCGATATGGATCTTACTAATATGCACTCTTAGAGAAAGCGGCCATTACCCAAGCGAAGCGATGCATATTGTTCAGCCTTATTGACGTCAGACTTGCAAAGCGATGTTCCGACATTCCATCGCCTATGTGACGTAAAGCCGACTCCATGACTCTATCGCTCCGTCACTCCGTCGCTTTGTTGCTGGAGAGATAGAGAGATCATTATTGAATCTAAGGGACAACACGGATATTAAATTAGTCGGAATTAGGGAAAACAGCAAACTTGCGGTAACATGAGGATGTTTTCCGGTGTAACGCCCATCACCACAATATATATATATATATATATATATATATATATATATATATATATATATATATATATATATATATATATATATAAACATATGGGTGTGCATTTCGACAGCTACGCTATCCTGCCGCTTGCGTTGCACGTCGGTACGTTACCGTGCCTGGACTAGGTGAGACCTAATATGGATCTGACCGGGAGCTAGTTTGGACCTACACCCAGGTCTGGATTTGAAGCCCACTCGGGTCGGGGAAGTGTGACGTGGTGGGAGGGGAGGACCTGGCGCACGCCTTCGGACCGCTGCCGCGGCGCAGCGAGACTAGACCCGTGTGACGTCACAACGGTACACGTGCCGAGTCCGGGCCGCGGCTGCCGTAATTAAGATGCACGGAGATCGCATCTGATGGCGCTCGCGGTCACGGTTACCTTCACGTTATGTTCATGTCGTGCTCACGTTGAGTTCAAGGTCCAGCGGCGCACGGGCGCAGATGAGCGATAATGGGTGTGCAGACGTGCACGTATGTCAGATGGGGAGGTGTGTTAATATCAGTAAATGCCACGTGTTTCTGTAGAATCTGCAGCCTGATGTGATGAAACATAGAGGCTATTGAAAATAGCAGAAATGTTGGACACTTTGCCGTCAGCGCCGACGGCCTCAGGTTCCGCCTACTTTTGCTCAGGCTCCGCCTACTTTTGTCCCAGGCTGCGCCTGCTTTTTCCTCCAGGTACTTGGCGGCAGCAAAGCCAACTGCCTGAAACCCATGTTATCCTTCGAAAGTACATCCAGATATCCCATGACAAAAATAGTGCGCTCAGCGTCGTCTGGTGTCACATAGTAGGAAGTAGCGAACGGTACGCATACTGTGGTCGATTTCGAGATGAGGATTGTCGTCGGAAGGCACATTTATTTGTATTATATGTTGCTTCCCATCTGCATTGCATTGACGTATTGATGTTAGTGGCCTGTCCGACATGCTATTACCCGTTGATTTATCCGACAACCAACCACACTCTGCCCCTGTTTCCGTGAAGATCAAACGATACGTATGTGTGTCGGGAGGAACCGTAACGGGCAGCATAACTCCCGAGTGTTTTCTCTCGACCTTCATCCTTCCTGTGTTATTAATGCGAAATTTACACTCGTCCGTCCCATTATTAAAGGCAAGTGCACTTCTGTGGCTGAAAGACCGCATTCAGAGGAGGATTTATCCTCGGCCGGTTTTTGCCGCCGGCTCGACCTCCCGCCCGTTCAGAGTGCACCGCAACGGTGCCGAGCGGGCCAGTCAATCCTCGCGCCGACTGCCACCGCCGCCAGTGGCGCCCGGCGAGGTGCCCGGCGCCGAGAGCGATGGCGCCGCGGCCGGCAGCGGCTCACGTGTGTGCCCGGCACGGAGTCGCTCGGTGCGGCCGGGCCACCTTGTGTTCTGTGTTCCGCCGACGCGACTGTGGCCGCCGCTCGGCCGCAAAAACGGCCGCCTCCTTCTCGGACGCCGCTGACGGGCACAAAAATGCGCCATTGTACGCGCGTGATCCAGTTCGTGCGGCACTGCTGTTGGACGGTGGCGTGATCCGGTTCAGGCAGCACTGCTGGTGGACGGTTGTGTGATCCAGTTCAGGTAGCACTGTTGTTGGACGGTGGCGTGATCCAGTTCAGGCAGCACTGTTGGTGGACGGTTGCGTGATCCAGTTCAGGCAGCACTGCTGTCGGGTAGATGCATGATCAAGTTCACGCAGAATGTCTGTTTGACAGCTATGTGGTCTATGTCAAGCAGCACTGCTGTTGTATGGCTGTGCGATCCAATTCATGTGGCACTGATGCTGGATATACGTGTGATCCAGTTTAGACACCATTGCTATTGCACGGCTGAGTGTCCCAGTTAAGTCGACACTGCTGTTGGACAGCTGTGTGATCCAGTTCAGTCGACACTGCTGTTGGACAGCTGCGTGATTCAGTTCAGGCAGCACTGCTATTGGACGGTTAAGTGATCCAGTTCAGACAGCACTGCTATTGAACGTATTGGTGATCAAGTTCAGGCAGCATTGCCAGTGGATGGTTGGGTGATCCAGTTCAAACGCCACTGCTAGTGAACGGCTGTACGATCCAGTTCTGGCAGCACTGCTATCGGACAGCTGAGTGGTCCAGTTCAGACAACACTACCGGCTGAACGATCCAGTTCAGGCAGCACTGCCATCGGACAGCTGCACCGCGCAAGTGGTGCTCTGCCCCGCTGCTTTGTCCCGCTGCGCTGACCTGTGCGCTGACCTGCTGCGCTGACCTGCGCTGACCTGCCTACCTGGTGCGCTGACCTGGTGCGCTGACCTGCTGCGCTGACCTGGTGCGCTGACCTGTTGCGCTGACCTGCTGCGCTGACCTGTTGCGCTGACCTGGTGCGCTGACCTGCTGCGCTGACCTGGTGCGCTGACCTGTTGCGCTGACCTGGTGCGCTGACCTGGTGCGCTGACCCGTGCACGGAGCCGAGCATCAGCTGGCCGTTAGCTGAGCTGAGCTGAGCTGATCTGAGCTGATCACGTGTGTCCACCGCAGCCGCCACGTCGCGGACAATGACCGTGACGTGACGTGACGTGACGTTGGCGTGCCCGGTGACAAATGCCCGCCGCGTGCGCGACGTCGTTCGCTGCCGAATTTTTTGCCTCGGTTAATTTGACAAGCGTCTCGCCGTGAACGCGATCTCATTCAACAAACGGATCACGTGCCCGGGCCGATTGCCAGATAGCGGCGGCTATTGTCTTACGTCGAGCGTGAGTCGAGCAGGTAAAGGTCGTCGGCGAAAGGTCAGGAGGGCAGTGCTGGTTCGCGATGCTGCCTGCACGGTGTGATGCTATTTGACCTGCGGGAAGTTGCCTGACCAATGTGATATTGCCCGACCCAGGTGGCACTGCCTGACCTATCCAGTACTTACTGGTCCATATAGTGCTCGTTGACCATTGCGATGATGTCGAGCACATGCCATGCTAGCACTGCATTCACCTGCGATTCTGCCTGGCCCATGGGATGCTGGGCCCATGGGGTGCTGTCTGATCCATGGGGTGCTGCCTGGCCCATGGGGTGCTGCCTGGCCCATGGGGTGCTGCCTGGCCCATGGGATGCTGTCTGGCCCATGGGATGCTGTCTGGCCCATGGGGTGCTGCCTGGCCCATGGGATGCTGTCTGGCCCATGGGATGCTGTCTGGCCCATGGGGTGCTGCCTGGCCCATGCCTGCAATAACTTAGATTGATCTCATTTCCTCCAGCTTCGTATTATCTGACCTCACTTCCTCCAACTTCATTTTATCTTATTTCATTTCACTTCACGTGATGTGACCTGTCATGATCTTGCCTGCTCTTCATTTGACCTCTCTTCATTTCACCTGACCTGACGTTTCCTGACCCCATTTGATCCGACCTCGACTGACAGGTGCTTGATGAATCCCCTCAAAAGATCTGACCTCGACTGACCGTTGCCGAAACCTCGCGACCCACCGACCCCGTGGCTGACCTGACCCCTGTCGACAGGTACTGGACGATCGACCGCACCATCAGCAAGTCGGGCTCGGCGGCCAAGGGCACCTACCAGCACATCCGGCGGGCCTGCCGCGAGCGGGGCCTCCTGTTCGAGGACCCCGACTTCCCGGCCAGCGCCGCCTCCCTGGGCAAGCGGCCGCCCCCGCATGGAGTGGTGTGGCTCCGGCCGAACGTGAGTCCCGCCGCCGCACGGAGTGGTGTGGATCTGGCCGAACGTGAGCCCCGTGACTAGAAGTCGGCCAGTCTGTTTGTTGTTTGCTTTTTTTGGGGGCTTCATGGCGCCTAAGCTGCTAAAGGTTACCTTGCATCCATCAGCGAGTCGTCACGGACAGGAATTGGGGAACTGATGCGCGGCTGGTTCTCCGGTTGTCTGTTGTATTTGTTTTGGGCAGGTGCCGTGGTCGTTGTTCGATCGATCGGTGTTTCCTGAATGTCGGTATGTCCGGAATGTTTCGGTATGTTCGGAATGTCTCGGTGTGTCCTGAATGTCTCGGTATATCCTGAATGCTCCGGTGTGTCAGAATGGCTCGATATGTTCAGGATGTCTCGGTGTGTCCTGAATGTCTCGGTATGTCACGAATTTCTCGGTGTGTCCTGAATGTCTCGGTGTGTCCTGAATGTATCGGTGTGTCGTGAATTCTGAATGTCTGCGAATGTATCCGGGTGTTCTGAATGTCTCGATGTATCCTGCATTTATCTGAATTTGTGAATCCGAATTATGAGTACCCTACATTTATTTGTATTCCCTGAATGTCTTGTTGTGTCCTGAATATCTTAGTACGTCATGAATTTATCGGTATGTCCTGAATGTCTCGGTGCGTCTTGGCGTGCCGCCACGTGCATTCCATTCAGATGATTGTTTGAGTGTTTGGTGATGCTTTGTGTGCATACAAACTGGCGCTGACCGTGTCACGTTCTGCGGTATACCGGCCGGGTTATGGGCTGCTACCTCACTACGCTGTGAAGTCCTGTGGTATACCGGCCGGTTTATGGGCTGCTACTTCACTACATTGCGCCTTTATACGTCACTGATGCTACCAACCATCAATGACGTCATCCCTCAGGCGCAGTGGGAACACCGGCCGACTTATTTCTGGGAGGGGAAGGGAAGGATGCACAAGCCAGTGTGGAAGAGGGGATGATGCATGTTCTGTCGTTCAGTATTTTATGTCTTATGTGCCTTGCATTGCCTGGGTTCTACCGCTAACATCGTTTGAGAGCTGTGTTATGTGGTGGCATGTATGTCGACACTGGATTCGGCATCATCGTACAAAAGCATTAATCAGAAACCGTCCTGCTTCACGAATCTCTCGTGACGGGGACGAGCAGCCTAGGGGTAAGTTGCTCGTCTCACAATCGAAAGGTTGTGGGTTCGAGTCTCACCTGTCGTTACTCTTCGCCCGCGACCAATCGGCGTGAGAGATTGGCGACGCTACGTGGCTCAACGGTCGATGTGTCGTAAAACCAATAACCAACCAACCAATCTCTCGTGACGTTTGAGTCACTATCCGTGTCCTATTTACATCCCGAGCACCTGTTGTCAGTGGATCCCGGAATTCGCCATCGGCGAGTCAAATTCGCCGTTACACCCGGCTCGCGTTCCCAGCCGCGGGAAAGGTCAGCGAGTGTTATGTCGGGCGATGGGACAAAAGGTCCCGGGTTCGACTATTGCCCCCCCAAAAATTTTCCAATCCCCCACCCCCCCCGCGAAAAAGAGTGGGGGGGGCCGCTGGCCGTGAAGTGATAAGGTGTGTCGTGAACAAACCAAAAACAAAAAAAAGGAGCCATGCCGCTACATTTGGCCGGCTACGGATTGTTCAGATGGTGTCCCGGTCTATCGGCGAGTCCAGGTGGCTAACAGCACTCATGTGCGGTGTTCTGCACGCTTAGTGTTGTGTGTGTTATCTCGGTTGTTGCCTCGTCGGACCCCAGCTGATCTGATCTGAGCTGAAGGACGTGGTTGTGAACGTGTCGTGATCCGACCTGACCTGAAGCGGCAGGAGGTCGTGGACTGCTTCTAGTTCGACCCGACTGGACCTGGCTTCAGCGGGCAGGAGATTGTGGGCCAGGTGTTGGCTGGCCTGGCCTCACAGAACCTGCCGGGGTTGCAGATCGTCAGCCGGCTAGATTTCCGGCCACCTGACCTGCCCTGACCTGACCTGACCTGCCCTGCCCTGCCCTGACCTGACCTGACATAAACTGGCAGGAGATCATGAACCAGTCGTTGCTGGCCTGGCCTCACAGAACCTGCCGGGGTTGCAGATCGTCAGCCGGCTGGATCCTGCCACCTGACCTGACCTGACTTGACCTGACGTGACCTGTCCTGCCCTGCCCTGCCCTGCCCTGACCTGACCTGACCTGACATGAACTGGCAGGAGATCATGAACCAGTCGTTGCCTGACCTGGCCTCCCGACCTACATGAACTGGCAGGAGATCATGAACCAGTCGTTGCCTGGCCTGGCCTCACAGAACCTGCCAGGGTTGCAGATCGTCAGCCGGCTAGACTTCGCCTACCTGACCTGACCTGACCTGACCTGACCTGGCAGGAGATCGTGGACCGGCCGCGGTTCATCTCGGAGAACAGCGGCCGGTTTGACGTCGAGCGGGGCGAGCTGGGCGACATCTGGCTGCTACAGGCGGTCAGCACCCTGACGCTGACGCCGCGCTTCCTGGACCGGGTGGTGCCGCCCGACCAGTCATTCGACACCGACTACTGCGGCCTGTTCAGGTCAGTGGCGAGATGTGATACACCATGACGTGACATATGATACACCATGACGTGATTTGTGATACACCGTGACATGGCATGTGATACGCCGTGACATGGCATGTGATATACCATGACAAGACATGCGATGCACCGTGAGATTACATCGGGTTCACCGTGATATGGGCATGTGATACACCGTGACATGACGTGTGATGTACCGTGACGTGAGGTGCAACACACCATGACGTGGCGTGCCACCACCGTGACATGACGTGTGATGTACCGTGACGTGAGGTGCAACACACCACCGTGACATGACGTGTGATGTACTGTGACGTGAGGTGCAACACACCACCGTGACGTGACGTGTGATGTACCGTGACGTGAGGTGCAACACACCACCGTGACGTGACGTGTGATGTACCGTGACGTGAGGTGCAACACACCACCGTGACGTGACGTGTGATGTACCGTGACGTGAGGTGCAACACACCACCGTGACATGACGTGTGATGTACCGTGACGTGAGGTGCAACACACCACCGTGACATGACGTGTGATGTACCGTGACGTGAGGTGCAACACACCACCGTGACATGACGTGTGATGTACCGTGACGTGAGGTGCAACACACCACCGTGACATGACGTGTGATGTACCGTGACGTGAGGTGCAACACACCACCGTGACATGACGTGTGATGTACCGTGACGTGAGGTGCAACACACCACCGTGACATGACGTGTGATGTACCGTGACGTGAGGTGCAACACACCACCTGACCGTGGTGTCCAACACACCACCGTGACATGACGTGTGATGTACCGTGACGTGAGTGCAACACACCCCGTGACATGACGTGTGATGTACCGTGACGTGAGGTGCAACACACCACCGTGACATGACGTGTGATGTACCGTGACGTGAGGTGCAACACACCACCGTGAACATGACGTGTGATATACTGTGACGTGAGGTGCAACACACCACCGTGACATGACGTGTGATGTACCGTGACGTGAGGTGCAACACACCACCGTGACATGACGTGTGATGTACCGTGACGTGAGGTGCCCACCACCCATACGTGATTACACGACACCGTGACATGACGTGTGATGTACCGTGACGTGAGGTGCAACACACCACCGTGACATGACGTGTGATGTACCGTGACGTGAGGTGCAACACACCACCGTGACATGACGTGTGATGTACCGTGACGTGAGGTGCAACACACCACCGTGACATGACGTGTGATGTACCGTGACGTGAGGTGCAACACACCACCGTGACATGACGTGTGATGTACCGTGACGTGAGGTGCAACACACCACCGTGACATGACGTGTGATGTACCGTGACGTGAGGTGCAACACACCACCGTGACATGACGTGTGATGTACCGTGACATGACATGTACCGTGACGTGAGGTGCAACACACCACCGTGACATGACGTGTGATGTACCGTAGGTGCAACACACCACCGTGACATGACGTGTGATGTACCGTGACGTGAGTGCAACACACCACCGTGACGTGACGTGTGATGTACCGTGACGTGAGGTGCAACACACCACCGTGACGTGACGTGTGATGTACCGTGACGTGAGGTGCAACACACCACCGTGACGTGACGTGTGATGTACCGTGACGTGAGGTGCAACACACCACCGTGACGTGACGTGTGATGTACCGTGACGTGAGGTGCAACACACCACCGTGACGTGACGTGTGATGTACCGTGACGTGAGGTCAACACACCACCGTGACATACGTGTGATGCACTTGACTAGGTGCAACACACCACCGTGACATGACGTGTGATGTACTGTGACGTAGGTGCAACACACCACCGTGACATGACGCGTATGACCGTGACGAGGTGCAACACACCACCGTGACATGACGTGTGATGTACTGTGACGTGAGGTGCAACACACCACCGTGACATGACGTGTGATGTACCGTGACGTGAGGTGCAACACACCACCGTGACATGACGTGTGATGTACTGTGACGTAGGTGCAACACACCACCGTACATGACGTGATGTACCGTGACGTAGGTGCAACACACCACCGTGACGTGACGTGTATGTACCGTGACGTGAGGTGCAACACACCACCGTGACATGACGTGTGATGTACTGTGACGTGAGGTGCAACACACCACCGTGACATGACGTGTGATGTACTGTGACGTGAGGTGCAACACACCACCGTGACATGACGTGTGATGTACTGTGACGTGAGGTGCAACACACCACCGTGACATGACGTGTGATGTACCGTGACGTGAGGTGCAACACACCACCGTGACATGACGTGTGATGTACCGTGACGTGAGGTGCAACACACCACCGTGACATGACGTGATGTACCGTGACGTGAGGTGCAACACACCACCGTGACATGACGTGTGATGTACTGTGACGTGGTCAACACACCACCGTGACATGACGTGTATGTACCGTGACGTGAGGTGCAACACACCACCGTGACATGACGTGTGATGTACTGTGACGTGAGGTGCAACACACCACCGTGACATGACGTGATGTACTGTGACTAGGTGCAACACACCACCGTGACATGACGTGTGATGTACTGTGACGTGAGGTGCAACACACCACCGTGACATGACGTGTGATGTACCGTGACGTGAGGTGCAACACACCACCGTGACATGACGTGTGATGTACTGTGACGTGAGGTGCAACACACCACCGTGACATGACGTGTGATGTACTGTGACGTGAGGTGCAACACACCACCGTGACATGACGTGTGATGTACTGTGACGTGAGGTGCAACACACCACCGTGACATGACGTGTGATGTACCGTGACGTGAGGTGCAACACACCACCGTGACATGACGTGTGATGTACTGTGACGTGAGGTGCAACACACCACCGTGACATGACGTGTGATGTACTGGACGTGAGGTGCAACACACCACCGTGACATGACGTGTGATGTACCGTGACGTGAGGTGCAACACACCACCGTGACATGACGTGTGATGTACTGTGACGTGAGGTGCAACACACCACCGTGACATGACGTGTGATGTACCGTGACGTGAGGTGCAACACACCACCGTGACGTGGCGTGTGATGTACCGTGACGTGAGGTGCAACACACCACCGTGACGTGACGTGTGATGTACCGTGACGTGAGGTGCAACACACCACCGTGACGTGACGTGTGATGTACCGTGACGTGAGGTGCAACACACCACCGTGACGTGACGTGTGATGTACCGTGACGTGAGGTGCAACACACCACCGTGACGTGGCGTGTTGCTGACATTTCGACTCAAATGCCACATGAAGCGGACAGTTTCCCATTGCCATTTCGATGTATGGAGGCCCACGTACGGTGAGCATACGCTGTGTATGGAGGCCCACGTACGGTGAGCATACGCTGTGTATGGAGGCCCACGTACGGTGAGCATACCCTGTGTATGGAGGCCCACGTACCGTGAGCATACGCTGTGCATGGAGGCCACGTACGGTGAACATCCCTGTGTATGGAGGCCCACGTACGGTGAGCATACGCTGTGTATGGAGGCCCACGTACGGTGAGCATACCCTGTGAATGGAGGCCCACGTATGGTGAGCATACCTTGTGTATGGAGGCCCACGTACGGTGAGCATACCCTGTGTATGGAGGCCCACGTACCGTGAGCATACGCTGTGTATGGAGGCCCACGTACGGTGAACATACCCTGTGTATGGAGGCCCATGTACGGTGAACATACGCTATGTATGGAGGCCCACGTACGGTGAACATACCCTGTGTATGGAGGCCCACGTACGGTGAGCATACCCTGTGTATGGAGGCCCACGTACGGTGAACATACCCTGTGTATGGAGGCCCACGTACGGTGAGCATGCGTTGTGTATGGAGGCCAACGTACGGTGAACATACGCTGTGTATGGAGGCCCACGTACGGTGAGCATACCCTGTGTATGAAGGTGGTTGTAAGCTTCGATTGTGTATGTTGTGTATGGAAGCCGACGTACGATGAATGCATACTGTGTAATGGAGTGTAATAAACGAAGAATGGCTCTTCGATGCTCCTGGGTTTTAGACATTATGTGTAAAGAAAATATATGACCTTCAATATAAAAAACCTTTATCATTACTTTATATATCAACTCACCACACACCACTCAGGGTCGTATATTTTCTTTACACGTACTGTGTATGGAGGCCGACGTACGGTCATCTCACACCGTGTACGCCGGCGGCGGCAGGTTCCGGTTGTGTTGTGTATGTTGTGTATGGAGGCCGACGTACTGTCATCTCACGCTGTTGGCGGCGGCGGCAGGTTCCGGTTGTGTATGTTGTGTATGTTGTGTGTGTTGTGTGTGTTGTGTATGGAGGCCGACGTACTGTCATCTCACGCCGTTGGCGGCGGCGGCGGCAGGTTCCGGTTCTGGCACTTTGGCGAGTGGGTGGAGGTGATGGTGGACGACCGGCTGCCGACGCACCGCGGCCGCCTGCTGTACGCGCACTCCTCCGACCCGGCAGAGTTCTGGTCGGCTCTGCTCGAGAAGGCCTACGCCAAGTGAGTCCATGGTCTGGGGCGTGGTCTGGGGCGTGGTCTGGGGGCGTGGTCTGGGGGAGGGCGTGGTCTGGGGGTAGTGATCAGCGTGAAGGCGTGAGCCAAGCGAGTCCGTGGTCTAGGGGTGTTGTCTGGGGAGGGCGTGGTCTGAGGGGTATGAACCAGTGTGCAGGCGTACGGCAAGTAAGTCCGTGGTCTGGAGAACGGGAGGACGTGGCCTGGGGGAGGGCGTGGTCCGGGAGGCGTGGAACAGCGAGAAGGCGTATACCAAGTGGGTCCCCGGTCTGGGTGGTGTGGTCTGGAGGAGGGCGTGGCCTGGAGGAGGGCGTGGTCTGGGGGCGTGTTTTGGGGGACATGGACCAGTGAGAATACGTATGCAAAGTGAGTCCCTGGTCTCGGGAAGGCGTGATCTGGGGGCGTGGTCTGCGGGGCATGGACCAGGGAAAATACGCATGCAAAGTGAGTCGGTAGTCTGGAGAATGGGGTGGGGTGAGGGCATGAGCCAGCGTGGCCGCACCAAACACACGCTTCAGAAGGTGATTTATTTAATTTTGATTGTGATTGATCGGTGATCTAAGGTGACCGGCAGTTTAGTGTAAACTCATGTCTTGAGGAAATAATGAGCCGAACATGACAGCAATTAGCCCAAGCGAGATAGCATGTCTAGACGTTAGCGTATTAGCTGAAGGTATGCAGCTGTAATTAAAGCATCACTCTGAAATGCGTTGTCAATATACGTTCTGTCTATATCGAGAAGATGCTATCAGGTGAAGAACTACCACATCATGTGCAGCTCGATTCGTCATTTGCGGAGAGCGTATTAGATTCAGATCTCACTGAATAGCACCGAAGTCATGTCAAGTGCCGTTTTGCTACGTGGCTCGGACCTTGTTTTCGTGTCGACCCCGCCGTTATACCTCCAACTAACGTGCGCCGTGTTTTCCCAGTCTATGCGACTTTCAACTGTGTCCGTCACAGCTCCGAACGTGTTAGCCTCTCCAGTCTGAAGCCTACTTTCCCAGCACGTGGTTTTTCTGACATTTTAAGCTTGCAAATGTTGCAGAAAGTCCATGGAACATTAAATATCCGATGTGAATCGTGCCTTTTCCCGACTGTATGGCCAGGCCCTGATCCGGTCGGGTGGTTTTGGATGGGAGCAACACATAAAAGTGCGCCCGTGCACGCAGATCTTATTTCGACAGTTGACGACCTGAGCATGACATTAAAACGACATTGTCCACTTAAATGCTTCCAGCTTATCCGCAAATTGTAAACAAGGCACCCACATACGCACATACACACACCATAGTGGACAATCGGTCAATCGATACACACACACACACACACACACACACACACACACACACACACACACACCACAGCGGCGGATCTGCACACACACACACTGGACAGCTCACCAGATCTCCCAGTCGTGACGCCCGCGCGCCGCCGCAGGCTGTACGGCTCGTACGAGGGCTTGCACCAGAACTCGACCACGCTGGCGCTGCAGGACCTCACGGGCGGCATCGTGCAGAGCTTCAGCCTGCAGCAGCAGGAGACGTACGTCATCTACCAGGTGCTCAACAGCGCCGTGCCGAGGTCAACGCTCATCGTGGCCAGCATACACATCGTGAGTGGTCACCTGACATCGTGGCCAGCATACACATCGTGAGTGGTCACCTGACATCGTGAGTGGTCACCTGACATCGTGGCCAGCATACACATCGTGAGTGGTCACCTGACATCGTGAGTGGTCACCTGACATCGTGGCCAGCATACACATCGTGAGTGGTCACCTGACATCGTGAGTGGTCACCTGACATCGTGAGTGGTCACCTGACATCGTGAGTGGTCACCTGACATCGTGAGTGGTCACCTGACGTCGTGGCCAGCATACACATCGTGAGTAGTCACCTGACATCGTGAGTGGTCACCTGACATCGTGAGTGGTCACCTGACATCGTGGCCAGCATACACATCGTGAGTGGTCACCTGACATCGTGGCCAGCATACACATCGTGAGTGGTCACCTGACATCGTGAGTGGTCACCTGACATCGTGAGTGGTCACCTGACATCGTGGCCAGCATACACATCGTGAGTGGTCACCTGACATCGTGGCCAGCATACACATCGTGAGTGGTCACCTGACATCGTGGCCAGCATACACATCGTGAGTGGTCACCTGACATCGTGGCCAGCATACATATCGTGAGTGGTCACCTGACATCGTGGCCAGCATACACATCGTGAGTGGTCACCTGACATCGTGGCCAGCATACACATCGTGAGTGGTCACCTGACATCGTGAGTGGTCACCTGACATCGTGGCCAGCATACACATCGTGAGTGGTCACCTGACATCGTGAGTGGTCACCTGACATCGTGAGTGGTCACCTGACATCGTGAGTGGTCACCTGACATCGTGAGTGGTCACCTGACATCGTGAGTGGTCACCTGACATCGTGAGTGGTCACCTGACATCGTGAGTGGTCACCTGACATCGTGGCCAGCATACACATCGTGAGTGGTCACCTGACATCGTGAGTGGTCTCCTGACATCGTGGCCAGCATACACATCGTGAGTGGTCACCTGACATCGTGGCCAGCATACACATCGTGAGTGGTCACCTGACATCGTGGCCAGCATACACATCGTGAGTGGTCACCTGACATCGTGGCCAGCATACACATCGTGAGTGGTCACCTGACATCGTGAGTGGTCACCTGACATCGTGAGTGGTCACCTGACATCGTGGCCAGCATACACATCGTGAGTGGTCACCTGACATCGTGGCCAGCATACACATCGTGAGTGGTCACCTGACATCGTGGCCAGCATACACATCGTGAGTGGTCACCTGACATCGTGGCCAGCATACACATCGTGAGTGGTCACCTGACATCGTGGCCAGCATACACATCGTGAGTGGTCACCTGACATCGTGAGTGGTCACCTGACATCGTGAGTGGTCACCTGACATCGTGGCCAGCATACACATCGTGAGTGGTCACCTGACATCGTGGCCAGCATACACATCGTGAGTGGTCACCTGACATCGTGGCCAGCATACACATCGTGAGTGGTCACCTGACATCGTGGCCAGCATACACATCGTGAGTGGTCACCTGACATCGTGGTCCAGACATTGGCCAGCATACACATCGTGAGTGGTCACCTGACATCGTGGCCAGCATACACATCGTGAGTGGTCACCTGACATCGTGAGTGGTGGTCACCTGACATCGTGGCCAGCATACACATCGTGAGTGGTCACCTGACATCGTGGCCAGCATACACATCGTGAGTGGTCACCTGACATCGTGAGTGGTCACCTGACAGCGTGGCCAGCATACACATCGTGAGTGGTCACCTGACATCGTGGCCAGCATACACATCGTGAGTGGTCACCTGACATCGTGGCCAGCATACACATCGTGAGTGGTCACCTGACATCGTGGCCAGCATACACATCGTGAGTGGTCACCTGGCAGCGTGGCCAGCATACACATCGTGAGTGGTCACCTGACATCGTGAGTGGTCACCTGACATCGTGGCCAGCATACACATCGTGAGTGGTGGTCACCTGACATCGTGAGTGGTCACCCGACATCGTGGCCAGCATACACATCGTGAGTGGTGGTCACCTGACATCGTGGCCAGCATACACATCGTGAGTGGTCACCTGACATCGTGGCCAGCATACACATCGTGAGTGGTCACCTGACATCGTGGCCAGCATACACATCGTGAGTGGTGTCACCTGACATCGTGAGTGGTCACCTGACATCGTGGCCAGCATACACATCGTGAGTGGTCACCTGATGTCGTGGTGGTCACCTGATATCGTGGCCAGCATACAATCGTGAGTGGTCACCTGACATCGTGGCCAGCATACACATCGTGAGTGGTCACCTGACATCGTGAGTGGTTACCTGACATCGTGGCCAGCATACATATCGTGAGTGGTCACCTGACATCGTGAGTGGTCACCTGACATCGTGAGTGGTCACCTGACATCGTGAGTGGTCACCTGACATCGTGAGTGGTCACCTGACATCGTGAGTGGTCACCTGACATCGTGAGTGGTCACCTGACATCGTGGCCAGCATACACATCGTGAGTGGTCACCTGACTCGTGAGTGGTCTCCTGACATCGTGGCCAGCATACACATCGTGAGTGGTCACCTGACATCGTGAGTGGTCACCTGACATCGTGCCCAGCATACACATCGTGAGTGGTCACCTGATGTCGTGAGTGGTCACCTGACATCGTGGCCAGCATACACATCGTGAGTGGTCACCTGACATCGTGGCCAGCATACACATCGTGAGTGGTCACCTGACATCGTGGCCAGCATACACATCGTGAGTGGTCACCTGACATCGTGGCCAGCATACACATCGTGAGTGGTCACCTGACATCGTGGCCAGCATACACATCGTGAGTGGTCACCTGACATCGTGGCCAGCATACACATCGTGAGTGGTCACCTGACATCGTGAGGGTCACCGACATCGTGGCCAGCATACACATCGTGAGTGGTCACCTGACATCGTGGCCAGCATACACATCGTGAGTGGTCACCTGACATCGTGGCCAGCATATATGTTGTGTTCACCACTGTGGCCATCCAGGCGTGTCTGCTGGTTGGTGGGCCCACTGTCTGTACACGTGACAATTGGAGTCCGGGCGATGATATCCCATGGGTAGGATTGATTCTGACAACGGGAGTGTAAGCTTTGCGCCACATATTTTGTATGTTTTCAACACCAACGTTTCTGCAGTCTTCTTCAACGTGTAAGACGTCCAAGCACGTTCGGATTTTTACACCGTGTAGCAGACTTACGTCCGAACGTTGACGTTTAAAAGACGCAATATGTGGCGCATGGCCTTTATTCCCATCGTCACTGTCCGTTCGAAAGGTTGTCGCTGATGGCCTACGGTCGATTAGTCATTGGTTTTGCGACACATCGACCGTTGAATCAAGCAGCGTCGCCAATCCTCACGCCGATTGGTCGCGGGCGAAGAGTAGTGACAGGTGAGACTCGAACTCACAACCTTTCGATCGTGAGACGACGCAACTTACCCCCGGACTATTTGTCCCCATGGCCTACGGTCAACTGATGTCTGACGGACAGGGAACCCTGACGGTGTGTTGTGTGTTGGACAGGAGCGCGACAACAAGCGGAATCTGCGCCTGCGGAACGGTCTGGTCACCCAGCACGCCTACAGCGTTACCGGGCTGGCGCGAGTCCGCAGCAAACTGGGCGAGACGCCTCTGGTCAGGTGAGCCATTTTTATTAATTTTATGAATTGAATGAATTATTCATAGAGTTCAATTTAAGAAGCATTGGGGCTAAGTCGAGATATCGGAAGAAACATACGTTTAGCGAGCTGGTGCGCGCCGATATTATCCAACTCAACTTTAGATGATCACAATTCAGCATTAGAGGTGCGGAAGTCAACATCTGACATGCACGTGCTGCTCTAAACGTACACCGGACGACAAGTGTACGTCTGAGTCGTTACCTTTCAGGTCATGAGATGAGGTGCCGGCACGTGACTGCGTCGTGTGGTGAAGCGGCAGCGGGTGGGAGCTGTGGTGTGGTGACGTCACTGTTGGTGTGGTGACGTCACTGTTGGTGTGATGACGTCACTGTTGGTGATGACGTCACCGCTTGTGTGGTGACGTCACTGTTGGTGTGATGACGTCACTGTTGGTGTGCCGCCAGGCTGCGGAACCCCTGGGGCCGCGGCGAGTGGAACGGCCCCTGGAGCGAGCGCAGCTGGGAGTGGGACAGTCTCAACGACCGCGACAAGGACCTGCTGAGCGTCCGGGTCGCCAACGACGGCGAGTTCTGGTGAGTTGTGTGCAGCTCGGTGAGTTGGGTAACTCGGTGAGTTGTGCAACTCGGTGAGTTGGTGTCGCTCAGTTGATGTGAAGCACCTCCTCGTCCGATTCTCAGTAGATCCTCTCCCCTGCGACACGTTCTCCCCGTGTGGGTTTTCCTCAATTCATTCAGGGCAAAGTGTTGGAAATTATTTTGGTAAGATGCTTAGGATTCATGTAGGTCATGCGTACATTTGCAACGTAAGTGAAATGTGAGGTAGATGGAATGTTTTGCTATATTCCATGGAAATGTTTACCTCTATCCGGATATAAACACCCATTGAATTGGGAAAATTAATCCATGCTCCCGCGGATAAGAGTAGTCTGGGGGTAAGTTGCTATTCTCGCAATCGAAAGGTTGTGGGTTCGAGTCTCACCTGTCGCTACTCTTCGCCCGCGACCAATCGTCGTGAGAGATTGACGACCCTAGGTGACTCAACGGTCGATGTGCCGTAGAACCAATAACCAACCAACCAATCCCGGCTCCCGCAATCATAGGAAGTAAATATAGCTATTTAGTACTTAGAGTACGGTTAAATGTTTAATTTATTGCGTTCGTTTAGCGAAATATTCACGTAGCCCTTCTCTTTGGCTTCACAACGAATGGTAAGCACTATTTCAGCGATTGCTTCACAGCTTGAGACGGGACTTGGTACCGATGCGGATAGATGACAGTACTTCGATTGTTTCAAACAGGTTCAGATTTCGATTGCTGTCTTCTCTGGTTGTCCCTCACCCGTGTGTTTGTGCGGCCTACTGCGGTACCTCACCGGTGTGTGCGGTCTCCGGTAGTACCTCACCTGTGTGTGCGGTCTCCAGTGGTGTCCCACCTGTGTGTGTGGCCTCCCCCTGTGTGTATGTGCGTCCTCCAGTGGTGCCTCATCTCTGTGTATGGTCTCTGCTGGTACCTCCCTTGTGTGTTTGCGTCCCCCGGTGGTACCGCCTGTGTATGTGTGTGTGTGTGTTTGTGACCTCCGATGGGACCTCACCTGTGTGTGTGCGTCCCCGGGTGGTACCTCACCTGTGTGTGTGTGTGTGTGTGTGTGTGTGTGTGTGTGTGTGTGTGTGTGTGTGTGTGTGTGTGTGTGTGTGTGTGTGTGTGTGTGTGTGTGTGTGTGTGTGTGTGTGTGTGTGTGTGTGTGTGTGTGTGTGTGTGTGTGTGTGTGTGTGTGTGTGTGTGTGTGTGTGTGTGTGTGTGTGTGTGTGTGTGTGTGTGTGTGTGTGTGTGTGTGTGTGTGTGTGTGTGTGTGTGTGTGTGTGTGTGTGTGTGTGTGTGTGTGTGTGTGTGTGTGTGTGTGTGTGTGTGTGTGTGTGTGTGTGTGTGTGTGTGTGTGTGTGTGTGTGTGTGTGTGTGTGTGTGTGTGTGTGTGTGTGTGTGTGTGTGTGTGTGTGTGTGTGTGTGTGTGTGTGTGTGTGTGTGTGTGTGTGTGTGTGTGTGTGTGTGTGTGTGTGTGTGTGTGTGTGTGTGTGTGTGTGTGTGTGTGTGTGTGTGTGTGTGTGTGTGTGTGTGTGTGTGTGTGTGTGTGTGTGTGTGTGTGTGTGTGTGTGTGTGTGTGTGTGTGTGTGTGTGTGTGTGTGTGTGTGTGTGTGTGTGTGTGTGTGTGTGTGTGTGTGTGTGTGTGTGTGTGTGTGTGTGTGTGTGTGTGTGTGTGTGTGTGTGTGTGTGTGTGTGTGTGTGTGTGTGTGTGTGTGTGTGTGTGTATGGTTATATGTGCGTGTGTGTGTGTATGTATGCACTTGTACTTCGTGTATACCGAGGCCATTTTCTGTTTGCACACCTGGGAACCGAGGACGTTGGGTGTATACCGAGGACATTTTTGACGTCCTCGGTATTAAAACTTCGTCTCCAGCATTATCACATGCTTACCAGTCACCTGAAGAGTTTTCTCCACATTCTCGGTTTTCACCATATTTGTGACCGTGTGTGTCCAGTGGGTGTGTGTGTGTGTACTGTGCAGATAAAGTGTGAGCAAGCTGAAATATTTAGTGACGTCCGAATGGATGGTGGGGAACGAATGAGTACTTCTTTGGTACTTGTTTCTTGCCATCTGCGAGTGCAAATAAATTGAATGAAATTATTGACCAATTGCAACCAGAAAAACTATACTATATTCTTTTTAGTTTTAGGCCATTTACCACACACATGCAAAATATATATAGTTGGGTTGTGCGCCCATCACGAGGACAAAGTACAGGCTTGAACGTAAGTATCGTTGCCCACCACTACACCGAATTGGAGGGCGCGACGGGATCATGTTTGCAGCGTGGTGTGCGGCTAGATGATGTTTGCAGCTTGCTCCAGCCAGGAGAGGATTTGGACAGAATTCAAAGGTGAGTGCTATTTTGGTGAAGCCAACGTAATTTATCGATGTATTTAGCTTCTGCAATATGCCGGTACATTCCATGATAGTAGCAGCGGCGAAGTTATATTAATTTGTGGCTCCTCAAGCACCTTCGTTTGGCATCTTCCGTTTAGGGAGATTCTTCATGCTTGTGGTTTTTCGTCTGTCGTTCCCTACCTTGATGAGGTAAGAGCGTGAAATTTGATAAACATTCCTGCCTTTCTTTACTCTACGTCGTGCCGACATTTTCGTGTCTTAATCGCATCACAGGCGGCTCCAGGAATCAATTCTGGAAGGCACTTTTTACTTACATTGGAAAGCTGAGGAAGAGGACGTACATCTGAATATTTTCACTGTTCAGGTGAAATAACGTTATAACGTGAAATTAAACTGCTCATGCTACCTTCTGGATCTATTGAAATGCTTGTTTTAAGCCTAATATGTCAAGGGCGGATCAAAGGGAGGCCAAAATTGGTTCAACAAGTTGCTGGTTTTACCAAAGTAGTATTAATTACGCTATCATCGAAGGGATGGCTTTATTCTACTAATTCACCTACTTTGCATGCCCTTGTTCATATGATACCACATAGCCAACGAGCTAACTTGTGTATTATACCATTGGCGAACCCATAGAAGTCAAATGGGTATGGTAAGTTCTCTTACCAAGAATGCAAGCGTTTGAATATCAGAAGTGGGTCGCCACAAGTACATATTGATTCTGAGTTTGTACTGAAAGTCAGTGATATGTATCCATACATTTGCGATAAAAAAATGTATATGGTAAACTTTCGTAGGTGGGTGTAGGAGATAATGGAGCTATAATGGAGCTGGGGACAATAGCAGCCCATGGAAGGTGATAAGACACTTGGTACCAAATTAACTTAACCCATTTACGGTATGGTTTTGCTAGACCTGAATCTGTAGATTTGGGGAGGGCATTCCAAAACTGTCCCCCTGAGATCTCGGAATCTATTGGGCCGATTTCAAAACTGAATAGTTCAAGCTAATTTTGCCGGTGAGATCTATATTTGTATGATGTCGAAATGGGCTTTTTTACAATAGCAAAGTCAGGAGGAAAACATGGAGAAAAAGTAAAGCCGTATGGGTCTATATATTCTCAATATTCTCAACTTTTAACACATGACGCTATGGGGTTTGCCCTGAATCAATCCATTTCGGCCTACCCATTCCCTTCGTGTATTTTTCTCCACCCCCCCCCCCCCATCATTTTCAGAAATCAACACGCATGCAAAGTAGTCACCAGGGAATCATTATAAATGACCCTGATTATAGGCTGATGCAGGAATTATCAGGTGGGGACATGTTTTCCTTGGAGGTGCTTAGTTCGATCTTTTCATTCGGGGGCAAAATTCGTTGGTCGAGCAGCTTGGGGTGGGGGTGGGGGTGATCGCGAGGATTCCGGGGAGTGCCTTTTCGTTTCAATGGGCTGGAAGATACGTTGAGCGTATTTGTGCATGTTCTGAATACTTCTCGTCATCAACTGGATCTGCCATTGGGAACATTTATGGCTCCGTCACTGCTTGTGACGCATTATTACCGTTTGTTCTCCTCCTTCCTCCAAACTTTATAACGGCAACGTAATGATGCCGCTTTCAGAAAACCGGTCGCTTGTTGCCAATTTTGTCTTCCCCTGGATTCGCCTCTGACATGATTTGGCTCAAAATAGGCATTTTTGTAGGTAAACAAGATAATGCGAGCAACTGAATTACAAATTACAATCACCTGAGCAGTAACACGATGATGATATTTAGGCATGCTGTTCCTACGTTTTCGCAACAATCCGTCAGATGTGCCTCACAATATTTGCCCTGGTGCCGCCTGTGATGTAGTCATGCGATTAAAATTTTGCGACTATAGAAGAAAGTTAGAAAAAGTCACCGAGTTTCTTCCCCATCACAATTGGGTAGGGGACGGCAGACGAAAAACCAAACCGGGGAAGAGAGCGAAATCCGCTCTCAGCTACCAGATTGGTGTAATACGCGCACTCGAAAACCTATCTCATAACGCTAACCTGGGTTTGGGAGAGGGGGGGTCGGTAGGATCAAATGAGGTCGAGATCCTCCGGCGCGTCGAGCCGTTATGCCAGCGAAGCCTTTGTGACCTTGAACACATGGCAACTGGGCGGAGGGCCGGTTGGCCGACGTTCGGGAGCATTTGTACCTCGCATTCAAGACTGGAAATCTGTGATGAAACCAGTGGCGGGGTGGTGCAGGTTCTTATTTTCGGGACATATGTTCAAACTACTGAAAATGGAAAGTGAGACACTAACACTTAAACCCAACCATTGCAAAACCAGTGGCCCACCCCATCTCTCTCTGACCGGTATCTCCAGCCATGCCCGCAGCTTTCATAATTACGAGCGATCTCCAAAAGTTTTTTTGGCGTAGGATGTACTATCAATTTGTGAGACAATCAAAACAATATCCCTGTTCATGCATGACATCGTCGAAACAGAACAGTAGTGCACGGATTCCGCCTTTTCTCCGGTCATCGTGTTAAAGGGAGAAGAACCCCGTCCTGGACGAGTAATAAGTTTCAGGTCTTAGGATAATTGGAGGAGCATTTGTGAGGAAAGGGCTTCGAGGGACGAGCAGGCTAGAGCTAGCAGTCAAATGCTTATCCGATAGTGTGGGCAGGGCGGGCCCACCTCCCACTACACCCTTAGCACCCTAAAATACGATGGATTGAGAAATGTTCGAATTTTAACCACGAAAACCAGAAATTTACGAAGCGCTTCGCGCGCCGTAAGCGTCCTGTGTTTCATCACATTTTTCGGAGTCGCCACCTCCCCGCCCCTTAAGAAGTTTTTAGCCGCACCATTGTTAGCAGTTATTTCTCTCATTATGATGATAAAAATAACTGATGTGACTCGAGGGTTACGTATTTGGATGGTGGCTTTTGTAACAATAACCTAGCTAGTCAGACTCGTGCATATTTCTCAAGGGCCTAAGCTAAGGAAATTGATGCCCTAGGGTCGGATCCAGCGAAGCCAAAGGGAACATGTCCCTTCTCCAATTGGTGAATTTAGACCAAAAATTTGTACCAAAATGAAATTTTCTGCAACTCTAAGGACATTTCTTGATATAGCAGGCCTTAAGCATATGATATATCTGGTCTTAAACAGGGTCGACGCATGTTCATATCCAACGAATATTTTTTTCTTCGAAATCGGAGATTATTTACTGCTCCCCAAACCCGGTTTCTAAATGTGAGCGTTTAGCTAGAAGGGGTTCTGGAGTAGAGTAGTAGCGTTAGGCTAGAATGGTTGCGGATTGTAGAGTGGTAGTATTTGTGCTGCAACAGTATGATTCATTGTAGAAGTTAACGATGTAGGCAGTGATATGTCCAAAGAAGCTGTAGAAACATGCAAGACCCTGAGAGGCAGAATAGTTGACACTCGGAGTAGAAGTATGGTGACATCAATCCTTCAATCCTCAAATTATCCAATGTTGGGAGCGAGTACCGAGTGGTACTCAAGAGCCTGGGTTGTTCATGATTAGATAGCGAGGCTTTGTCTAAAGGGGTCGATATTTGTATACTTGTGCGGATGAATTTTGTGTCAAAGTAGACAGTATATTTCTACCTTGATTTTATGGCATGTCGATAGTAGATGCCCGCTTTAGGTGGGCTTCCTTTGAACAAAAAGTGAGTAGAGCTGATAAGGAGGAATGCATACGTAATTTTGTTAAGGGGGACCCAAAATAAAAAGGATCCATGAAACAGAGGCTGCTTTCTGCGCGCAATATCCTATTTTGGCCGTGTGAAGATGTACAGATTGCTTGCATCTATTGTAGTTGTTTGTTACTAAGGACGGGATGGAGCCAGGCCTGCATTTGGTTGTGTGTTTACTGCTAAATAGTAGGTGTAAGGAGCTCCTTCGAGGTTTTTCCTGGTCAGAAGACTAGGCAGGTCATGGTGGTTGGTGGAGAGGGGGGGGGGGGGGACGGAAGGCTAGGAAAGAAAAGCATAGATTGTCATGCTTTTTCACAAATGCCAGAAGTTTTAAGAACAAGATTATGGAAATCAAATGCGTGACATCTGACGAGCCTATTCCGTTATAATAGAGACCAGTCAGACGGCGGGACGGTACCAACCAATCTCCCTGACATACTTCCAGTTCCTATTAATGTGTTATTTTCGTCTAGTGTCGTATATGAAATCATGCAAAGAGGCTGGGGTGCCAACCAGAATTTTCGAATTGAAGACTGTCGAGTGAGGTTAGCATACACAAATGATGTTAAGGGTTAAACATTTGCAACATGACCTATCCAAATCTAGCCTAGCATCCCATGTAAGGATTTGTTTTATAAATGGTTAAATAAAAATGTATCGTTCTTTAAAATATCAAATTAAAAACCTAATGCAATCGAACCCTTTTTGAAAAGTCCACACAAATTATAATATTTCCCAACTCGGAAAAAATTAGAACCTTCCTTAGCCTAACCAATCCTAGCCCCTTTCTTTTCTTCACGGAGGTTTAAAATGTATGAAAAATTTGTCTCGTGAATACCCTAAAGCACAATAATACCAATTGCCCTCCAAAAAGTACACAATGCTAAAGGGAACTTCTCCTTCATACTTCAAGGCCATTTGGAAATTTGAAACAAAAATAGTAGGCAAAAGTATATAGGTATTTAATAAGGGGTATTCTGTTTTTCAGTCACCCTTTCTCACCCCGAGAAGTATTCTGGGAGACATCTGCACTCCAATTATGGAACTTTCCACATTTTCAGGAATTATTGCGAGTCTAACTTGACCCCTTACGCCGGACCCCCTCCCTAACAACGGCCCCGTGCGCCGTGCATGCCACTTCTGAATGCACTATATGCATGTCCTTGCCGTGACCGTTTCGGTGCGTCGTCTCTTCTGGAAAAAAAGAACAAGAAACGTTCTGCCGTTCATAATTCAGGGTTCCGCTACGTTCAGCCCACTTCCGATGTAGGCTATGGCCACTGACGGTGGCACTAATACCAATGTAGTCACCCGACGTACTCTGGATTTGGCAGACAACTAGCCAAGCCATTAATAATATTAGTTGCTTTGTTGGCTCAGGCAGACCAGCATCCCCCTTCAGTTTCCCACAAGCAACCCACTCGTCGCCCCACCGCTCGGGGTCATGGGTCAGGGCTCTGCAGACGACACCTAACACATTAGCACCACCAGTACAACCCTGTTCAGCCTGCGGCGGCCTAATGCGACACCCACGGCCGACGCCAGATGCCATATCATCTTATCAAAGTATGAACTACGGGTCTCATATGTCAGTGTTTCGCAGCACGGGGAGTCACTGGACTCAACATTTTGAGAAAGAAAACATACTTAATGGCATGATCATCTCATAAATACATGATTTTGCAATAGCTTCACAACAAAAGAAACAATTTCGTTAGTCAAGCATACACACCTGCTTTAAAATAATCCACCGAAATATAGAAATGTCACTTATCAATCGCATATAGTCAATACCAAACACATTGGAAGAGAGAACATTGCTCGGACCGACCGAAAACCTGAAAAAGAATGCAATCATGGGTGTGCGCCCTCAGTTTATGAAAGCAGCTACAGGCCTTGGGATCGTAGTGTAGATCCACGGCGCACACTTTCGTATCTTTTTGCTTATTGGGTGGTTCACGACCCACTGTATGCACAATCATGCCTAATAGCGGAGTCCACACTGTGTCGCCAGTGGGCCGCGGGATTCGGAAATATCCAGAGCGGTGCCAGTGTTGAACACCGGACCTTTGCATCCAGAGCTCAACATCGTAACTACTGGGCCATCCCCACCCCTTGCACACCAACATATTTTTGCTTTCAGACCTGAGACATCCTTCATCCATCTGGAACACCCATCCAAGCTCCGGGCACACCACTTGCAGGACAAAAGGGCGCATTCGGCGCCCTGTTAGCCAGTAACTGCCCTTTGACGCCTAAGGGGTGGAGGGGCACGGCCCAACGGCACCCTAAATACGCTAATTTGTGTATGTGTAGCAAAACTGTCTCGATTATATGTAACTGAAGTGGATATAAAAACAGGGATAGGGCACTGGACATGGCTCACATCGGACGACTGGCCCGCAACAGTAGCGTCGACATACCTGACAAAGCAATGGCCGCGGAGCGAGGGCCAGCACATCCCACGTCAAGCGTAATCGCATACCTGCATTCCTACTGAAAATGCTCAAACCCTACGTCAAAACAACTGTACGACTATTCACTAAAATAGGGAGTGTGCTACAAATCGTAGTGACATCCTTATCGAGAAAAGCACACGTTCTACGCATCAGAAAAACACTTTTCGGGACAGGCTTTCCACGTTTCATTTTCCACGGTCAGATGGTCCTTTTGGATGGTGGCATACCCAGGATGGAATCCTGACCACGCTTCTGTTAATCAACGCCTCTCTGAAAGGCACAGGAGGGAGCGTAGACGTGGATATTGAGAAGAGTACAGCTTGCGCACATGATAATTAGTCCTCCGGTGGTTTTTGGACGCTTTTCGGTTTAAAGTACAGTTGTGATATAAACGACATATAGATATAATCGAACGATATATCTAATTCAGTGGTGTAAATACCATACAATTTTCGCTCAACTGTGACAATAATCTAATAGCTTTTCAATTGGGTAAATTTCCTTGTTTTCATTCCCCCTCCCTCCCACACGATTGCGAACATTAGGATACGAATCCATGATTTGTTTAAGACGACGGTCCTACGCTTAGGAATCTTCCCATCAGCTGGGATAGGTTGTTTGGACTCAGCACAGGAATTAGCACAGACACATAAGACCACACATATGCACTTATTTGGATAAACCAAACACTGTTTTCGCATTTAAAGGAAGTTGCCATTGGTGCCCATCAGGCCACAGTCCTCGGTGTGCACAATGGACACATTTGGACACACATTGTCCTCGGTATTCACGATAAATATGTATATGGACACACATTGTCCTCGGAAGTCACGATAAACATGTATGGACACACAATGTCCTCGGTTTTGCCGATGTCCTCGGTAATTCAATCCACACTGGGAGCCAACAATTGGACACTTCCTCCAAAATCGACCCTTCATCTTACTCGGCAGATCTCGCTCTATCACCGAGAAGAAATCGATGCTTCTGCGGTGGTAAATAAAGGGTGTCCTCGTTTGTGACCGCCAGGTCATAGTCCTCGCTAGTCACGGTAAACACGTATGTGTGTGTGTGTGTGTGTGTGTGTGTGTGTGTGTGTGTGTGTGTGTGTGTGTGTGTGTGTGTGTGTGTGTGTGTGTGTGTGTGTGTGTGTGTGTGTGTGTGTGTGTGTGTGTGTGTGTGTGTGTGTGTGTGTGTGTGTGTGTGTGTGTGTGTGTGTGTGTGTGTGTGTGTGTGTGTGTGTGTGTGTGTGTGTGTGTGTGTGTGTGTGTGTGTGTGTGTGTGTGTGTGTGTGTGTGTGTGTGTGTGTGTGTGTGTGTGTGTGTGTGTGTGTGTGTGTGTGTGTGTGTGTGTGTGTGTGTGTGTGTGTGTGTGTGTGTGTGTGTGTGTGTGTGTGTGTGTGTGTGTGTGTGTGTGTGTGTGTGTGTGTGTGTGTGTGCGTGCCTCCGATGGCACCTCACCTGTGTGTGTGTGTGTGTGTGTGTGTGTGTGCGTGTGGGGCCTCCGATGGCACCTCACCTGCGCGCGTGACGCCCGTGCGCGGCCGCAGGATGGCGTTCGACGACTTCGCGCGCGTGTTCACGCACCTGGACCTGGTGCACATCGGGCCCGACGACTGGATGAACGAGAGCTGCCTGCACAGCAAGAAGCCGTGGCGGGCTGTGCTGGCGCGACGCCGCTGGCGCACCGGGCACAACGCCGGCGGCGGCCCCACCTCCGGTCAGTCGCCCTGATTGGTGGCCGCTGACCTCTGGTCGTACCTCTAGCTAATCACTCCAGTCTCTGATTGGTGGTCACTGACCGATGGTTGTACCTCTAGTTAATCACTCCAGTCTCTGATTGGTGGTCACTGACCGATGGTTGTACCTCTAGCTAATCACTCCAGTCTCTGATTGGTGGTCACTGACCGATGGCTGTACCTCTAGGATCACTCCAGTCTCGATTGGTGGTCACTGACCGATGGTTGTACCTCTAGTTAATCACTCCAGTCTCTGATTGGTGGTCACTGACCGATGGTTGTACCTCTAGCTAATCACTCCAGTCTCTGATTGGTGGTCACTGACCGATGGTTGTACCTCTAGCTAATCACTCCAGTCTCTGATTGGTGGTCACTGACCGATGGTTGTATGTACCTCTGATCAATCGCTCCAGCCTTTGATTGGTGGCCACTGACCCCTGGTCTGGTCAGCCACCTCAGTCTCAGATTGTTAGCCGTTGACCTCTGGCTGTACCTCCGGTCAGTCGCTCTAGCCTCGGATTTGTGGTCACTGATCGATGGTTGTACCTCTGGTCAGTCGCCCCAGCCTCTGATTGGTGGCCGCTGACCTCGGGTTGTGCCTCTTGCCAGTAACCCCAGTCTCTGATTAGTGACTAAGTCACTAATCAGATTACTGAATTAGTCACTGGCTGATGGTTGCACTTCTGGTCAGTCGCCCCTGGTTAGTCGTCCCACTCTTTGACTGGTGGCTGCTGACCTCTGGTTGTTCTTCTGGTCCGTCGCCCCATCTTGCGATAAGTAGCTGCTCGGAAATATTCATTAAGCTCGCAGTCTATGACTGGTGACCCTGGTTCTGTCCGGCGTCTTTGTCCTGTGGGCATTGTACTGGTGATCCTGCCTCTAGTGCTGTTCGGTCGGCATTTACTGGGACCCATCTGTATTGGTGTCTGCCGGGCATCGGACTGGACCCTGTCCTGTTCGGTGGCTGTGGTGACACCTGCCGGTGATCGGCACCCCCCTCCCTGACAAAGGTCGTCGCCGCTGGAATATGATCGTGTCCAAAGCTAGTTCATACAATTGAGTGCAACATGCGTACACCGGCCGACTATCTGTTGTCCATAATCTCCAGCACAGCACACTGAACCCTTTACAGGGGACGTGTTGTGAGCTAAACAGCAGATTACGTGTTGATTGTCTCCGCCTCAGGTAGTCAGCGTTTGGCTCGTGTTTGAGTGGTGTTAGGAGTGTTCGCGTCTGTACGTACCCACCGGAAACCTCCCGGCAGCTGACAACTGCGCCTCAGCCGCAATTAACGATGGCCGATGGCCGATGGCCGATGACCGATGGCCGATGGCCGATCGATGGCCGATGTGTGATGACCCATGGCCGATGGTCGATAGCCGATGACCGATGGTCGATAGCTAATGACCGATGGCTAATGACCAGATGACCGTGATTACTAATGGTCGACGGTCGATAGCTCATGACTGATGGCCGATGACCGATGACCGATGACCGATGACCGATGACCGATGACCGATGACCGATGACCGATGGCTGATGGCCGATGGCCGATAGCTGATGACCGATGGTCGATAGATGATGGTTGATGGCCGATGCCCGATGAGCGATGTGTACCGGCCACCCCGGCCCTGACGCCGCCGCCCGCTGTCTGTCCCGCAGAGACTGCCGCCCAGAACCCGCAGTTCCACATCCAGATCCCACGCAGCTCGGCCAACAAGTGCCACGTGGTGGTGTCGCTGACGCAGGAGTACGACACGCTGCCGGCCGACGAGGCGCGGCGCAAGCGGCGCCCGCTGGTGGCCATCGGCTTCTCCGTGTACGGGGTGCCGCACACCTGCCACCGGCTCACCAAGCAGTTCGTCGCGACGCACGTGAGCGGGCGGGGGGCGGGGCTGAGGGGCGGGGCGCGGGGTGTGGCGCGGCTGGTGCGGACGGATGGCGGGAGGTTTCGGCTGGAGTTTGGGATTGTTGTGCTTTGGGGAATGGTTCTTGTTAAGACCGATGTAGTTTGTGGAATGGTTCTTGTTTAGACCGATGTAGTTTGTGGAATGGTTCTTGTTTTGGCCGATATGGTTCTGGGAATGGTTCTTCTTAAGACCGATGCAGTTTGTGGAATGGTTCTTGTTTTGACCGGTATTGCTCTGGGAATGGTCCTTGTTTTGACCGGTATTGTTGGGGAAATATCTCTTGTTTCGAATGGTGTAGTTTAGGGTATGACCCTGGTTAAAACCAATATAGCTTGGGGAATGTGCCTTGTCTTGTTGTCAATCAGATATGTATCATTTTACGGAGTCCCGGATTCGGATGCTCGTCATTCCGAGACTATTATCGGTGGGTACCGGTAGGACTCCAGCTGGTATTGCTATGGTGATAAAATGGCTACTCCACTGCGCGGCAGCCTGATGAGAGGGAACATTTAAGGACGATTTAATTATGGAAATGCACGGTCGGCTGGCAAGGTATTGATCCGATCTTTGCCTGAATGAAAGTGGCAACTTAGCTTGTGATGAAGTGCTAGAGGTACTTCAGACAAAAGCGCAAAGAGGATTTTAAGATTAGTGTTGTAGATGAAAAATTATACAGCTAGAGGCGAAGAGGCCATTGCACATAAACAGCTGAGAGTCAACAAAAACTGGTTTGTCTATATCGAAAGCGCAAGCTGTTGAGGTAGGTATCTTGCGATTCGATGTCGAAACTGCTGTTGTAGGTTTGTCTGAACTTTCCGCATGCTTATTGAAAAAGTGGTAATGCGTTTCTCCGAATGCCATCGAGGTACCTCACCTCAGTTACCGCCGTGGTACGTCTACCTGGGTACCATCGTACTACGTCACCCCAGATACTGTCGTGACACGTCGCCCCATCTACCGTCGCGATACGTAACCCTCGGTACCGCTGTGCACCGCCAGAGCGCGCTGGACGTGACGGCGTACACGTGCACGCGCGAGACGGCCACCTTCTTCACGCTGCCGCCGGGCGACTACATCGTGGTGCCGCAGACGGCGCAGCAGAACCAGGACGCCAAGTTCCTCTTCCGGGTGCTCACGGACGAGCAGAGCAACGTGTGGTGGGTGGCGTAGTGGGCAGTGTTGGTGTGTAGGCAGGCCTGCCCAGTGTCCTCAGGTGGTGTGTGGGTGGGCCTGTGCAGTGTCCTCAGGTGGTGTATGGGTAGGTCTGCCCAGTGTCCTCAGGTGGTGTGTGGGTAGGCCTGCCCAGTGTCCTCAGGTGGTGTGTGGGTGGGCCTGTCCAGTGTCCTCAGGTGGTGTGTGGGTAGGCCTGCCCAGTGTCCTCAGGTGGTGTGTGGGTAGGCCTGCCCAGTGTCCTCAGGTGGTGTGTGGGTAGGCCTGCCCAGTGTCCTCAGGTGGTGTGTGGGTAGGCCTGCTCAGTGTCCTCAGGTGGTGTGTGGGTAGGCCTGTCCAGTGTCCTCAGGTGGTGTGTGGGTAGGCCTGTCCAGTGTCCTCAGGTGGTGTGTGGGTAGGCCTGCCCAGTGTCCTCAGGTGGTGTGTGGGTAGGCCTGCCAGTGTCCTCAGGTGGTGTGTGGGTAAGCCTGCCAGTGTCCTCAGGTGGTGTGTGGGTAAGCCTGCCAGTGTCCTCAGGTGGTGTGTGGGTAGGCCTGTCCAGTGTCTTCAGGTGGTGTGTGGGTAGGTCTGCCCAGTGTCCTCAGGTGGTGTGTGGGTGGGCCTGTCCATTCTCCTCAGGTGGTGTGTGGGTAGGCCTGCCCAGTATCCTCAGGTGGTGTGTGGGTAGGCCTGTCCAGTCTCCTCAGGTGGTGTGTGGGTGGGCCTGTCCAGTCTCCTCAGGTGGTGTGGGTAGGCCTGTCCAGTGTCCTCAGGTGTGTGGGTAGGCCTGTCCGGTGTCCTCAGGTGGTGTGTGGGTGGGCCTGTCCAGTGTCTTCAGGTGGTGTGGTGAGTCGTCCAGTAGTGAACTGTGCTGCTTTTGTGGGTGGGCCTGTCCAGTCTCCTCAGGTGGTGTGTGGGTAGGCCTGCCCAGTGTCCTCGGTGGTGTGCGGGTAGGCCTGTCCAGTGTCCTCAGGTGGTGTGTGGGTAGGCCTGACCAGTGTCCTCAGGTGGTGTGTGGGTAGGCCTGCCCAGTGTCCTCAGGTGGTGTGTGGGTAGGCCTGTCCAGTGTCCTCAGGTGGTGTGTGGGTAGGTCTGCCCAGTGTCCTCAGGTGGTGTGTGGGTAGGCCTGCCCAGTGTCCTCAGGTGGTGTGTGGGGTAAGCCTGACCAGTGTCCTCAGGTGGTGTGTGGGTAGCCTGTCCAGTGTCCTCAGGTGGTGTGTGGGTGGCCTGCCCAGTGTCCTCAGGTGGTGTGTGGGTAGCCTGCCCAGTGTCCCCAGTGGTGGGGAACGTGGTGCGTCGTGGGTGGGGTGGCCTTCCAGTGTCCCAGGGGTGGAGGTAGTCCGCCCAGTGTCCCAGGGGTGTGAGGCCGCCCAGTTCCAGGTGGTGTGGGAGTGACGTATAGTAGTGGACTGTCGCGTGGTGTGGGTGGGCCGTCCAGTGTCCTCAGGTGGTGTGTAGGTAGTCCTGCCCAGTGTCCTCAGGTGGTGTGTGGGTAGGCCTGCCCAGTGTCCTCAGGTGGTGTGTGGGTAGTCCTGCCCAGTGTCCTCAGGTGATGCACACTCGCGGTCGGTTAGAGAGCGTCAGAATGCATTGGCCGTGTTGACGTCATGGGTCATCTGAGGCGGGCTCTGGGATGTGGAGTCGTCAATCCGCCCTGAACACTCATAAGTGGCGTTCTGGGATGTTTTTGGTGCGAAAAATATTCGTGGATTCGAAACTAGGTCACACTTTTGCCACAGTGGATGCCTGCTGAAAGTAGCATTATCGTGGTATGCATAGACAGTCCTAGTCTAAAGCTAGGAAATAGTATTCATGCTCGAATTGAAGGCTTATCTCTGCAGGAAGTGGCAAACGGAAGCAAACGAATAATGGCAGCAAATCGTTTGTTGGAAATGATCAAGCGGGCAGAATTGAGGTAGCCAACAAGCGGTAAGTTGGATACATGTACTTACAGTTCAGACAAATATAAATGGAACTAGCTCTTGATGTGACGATCTCCTCCTCCAGGGAGGTGAACGAGGACAACATGGTGTTCCGGCCGGTGTCTTCCGACAACATCGAGGACAGCATACGATACGTGAGAGAGCTGAAGCGGCTGCTCCTTCTGAGAGCCCCGGCAGCCTGTGAACTGCCGGGGTTGTGTATGTTTCGCCTTTGTGTGTGTATGTATCGGCCCTGACGCCACGTTCCCAGCTTGCTGGCGTATCATCTTTCCTGTCTATTTTATTTGATATAACCGGATGCCACATCAGCCAGATTAAAGTAGCTGTTCTTTTAACGTAGCATATCTCTAGCGGATGGCACTTTGCCTCAGCTAAAAAAATAATCTGGCCAATACTCGTGCACTGTTTGCCATTGCACGTCGGCTACTGAAACTTCGGTTGCAAGATGCTCTCTTTATGCAACAAGAGCAGGCTGGTGCCTCCCCCCCTCCCCCCCCCCCCTACGCCGGTCGGAGGTCGGAGCCCCGTGAACGTAAAGCGTCCCCTCATTGGGAATGCACAGCTGCATTCCCCACGCCTGATACCGGAGTTGTAGTAGGCTGGGATGCGTTCCCACATCAAGACGTCCAGCGAAATGCATCTCGCTGGGATGAATCGACGTCATTGGGAGAATCGCGGGGTCCGAGTAGAGGCTATTTTCCGATTAAATATCGGAAGAAGAGGCTTCCGATTTCAGTGGCGTCCGTCTAGGGAATCGGTGCCACTCCGGGCAAGTGCCTGAAGCCCCTATCCTCCCCGATTAAGATTACCGGATTCACCGGTGAACACTTGACTTGGCTGAGTGAACACTTGGCTTCGCACTTTACGAAACACTCTAACACTCATGGGATGCATGCGACTTGCGTTTCAGTTCCTATTATTTTTATTTGCAAGCAAGCATAAAAGTGGGGGACGAGTAGCCTAGGGGTAAGTTGCGCGTCTCACAATCGAACGGTTGTGGGTTCGAGTCTCACCTGTCGCCACTCTTCGCCCGCGACCAATCGACGTGAGAGATTAGCGATGCTACATGACTCAACGGTTGATGTGTCGTAAAACCAATAGCCAACCAAGCATGAAAATGGTGTTTTGGGCTACAATTCTGACGCCTGCTCCTTAGTGTATTCCGCCAGTCTGGTCTCCAGGTATGGCCAGACATGGCCAGACATGGCCAGGCATGGCCAACTAGGCACACGATGGGCTGGTGGTGGACAAGACATAGGGTCCTGTCTACCATCCGCCCATGGGATGCCTGGCAATGGTGACAGGCCATCACCTGACCAGAGGAGTCGCCAGTGTAGCTCACCTGACCAGAGGCGTCTCGCCCAGTTTGCTGCGGACCCGCGCCAGCCCGGTAACGCTGTAGGCGTGCTGGGTGACCAGACCGTTCCGCAGGCGCAGATTCCGCTTGTTGTCGCGCTCCTTTCCAACACACAACACACCGTCAGGGTTCGCCTGCCCATCATACATCAGTTGACGGTGGCCCACCATCGGCAACCGTTCGAACGGCAGCGACGGTGGAATAAGGGCTTTGCTCCACATGTTGCGGCTTTTTGGTTTGTTATTGGCTTTGCGACACATCGACCGTTGAGCCCGCCCCCCGCCCGCCCCCAGCTCCCGTCCCCAGCTCCCGTCCCCAGTCCCAGTCGTCTGATGCTCAGCTCCGTCTCCAGCCCGACTCGCGGATGCTGCTGGCCAAGCTGGTGGCCAAGTACCCGCCGGATGTGGACTCGGCGGTGCTGCTCAAGATCCTCAAGACCCACTGGAGGGCCGGCCGACAAGGTAGGAACACACCCTACTCTGAGCCAGGGAGAGCATGCTCATCTCATCATCCCAATTATGCCAGGGGACAAACTATTTCTGAAAACTGAAAGAGCAACACTTGTTGAAAACTTCGAGTCCCGTCCATAGGCCTGCGATGTTATGCTCATGATTGGCTAATGAAAGGACAAATGAAGGTGAATGGTGAATGAAAGGTGACAAATGAAGGACAAAGGTGAATGACTTCACCGTTGTCATAAAGTTGCTCTTCACGCAGTGACGTCGCCAGTGGAGACGGCCTGTGGGACTCATTCATCAAGTTCAATGGAGATCATTTTCCGCACTCTTCGCGGTTCCCGTCCACAGAGACTGGGAGGGAGGCTAGCTCACTTCTGGTTGTATTGGCCATCGGGCTGTGATTAGGCTGATCCGAGCTAGGCAATGGCCCACTCCTGGCTACACTACTGATGCCACTTGTGACCGAGATCATGTCGTGCGGTGTGTGTCATTGCAAACATCAGGAGGCCATTGGCCTGGCTCGGATCAGCCTGATGACAGTCTGATGACATGCTGGACTTGGGTCAAGGTATGACGTATGACAGACAGGATCTGACCCAAGGTCAAGTTGTGGCAGGTGCTGCATCGCGGCATCACGTGTCCGTTCGGGCGCAAGGGAAGTCTGTAGGGCAGTTTGTATTGGCGCCATTACTCTCCATCAGGCCTATGGCGCTATGATTAACTCTTTCCAGTAGCATGTCGATGTTTCTTTTTGTTTTTGTTTTTACTTACGTTACGAACAAGAAGGAAAGAAGACGTTGTTTGCGTGTTTAAAAAGTGGACGACTGAACGACATCTTGCGTTATTTATTTCGTGCAACGCACACATTCCAAGAATGACCACCAACCTTCCTACACATTTGGTACCTATGTGTTCTTTTGAAGTTTTGTGTATTGTCTCAGAATTTCTCCTTTGATGTTTTTTTTCCCCTTTTGATTGTCAGATATTCCAGTGATGCAAGTGCTGTCGTGATCTACCGCATCAGTATTGCCCGGCGTTTTGCTTGCAGGAAATACCGACCTTCCGCTGCTGTTGTGGGCTGCCATTTCAAGGCCGCTCGTTTACGTTTGACGTTTG
>JAOTOL010001068.1:97500-246177 GCA_034440575.1 Imbricaverruca yamaguchii | reverse complement strand
ATGAGTGGCCACAGTCTTGCCTGTTGAAAATCGAAACCACTCACGTTTGCCCATCGCTCAGGCGGGAGACAGCAAGTTGTAGCTGCCTTTGCATGGCCGGTGCTGAGGTGCTCGACGTCCAAATAGCGAAGTCATCGGCAAAAAGCGAGCTACACAGATAGACGGCGGCAACGCATTGCCGATGTCATTGATCAGGAGAGGGCAAACAGAGGCACGCTAAACACGCCGCCCTGCGGCACCCCCATTCACCTGCCGGAACCATTCTGAAAAATGGTTGCCGATGCGGACTCGAAACCGACGATCTTTTAAGTAGTTTTGGAGAAAGAGCAGAAGCGGGCCACGGAGGCCCGCATTCGTGTATTTTCGAAGTATGCCATAACGCCACGCCGTATCGAACGCGCCCTCAATGTCAAAAAACACAGCTCCAACATGTCGTTTCTTTATAAAAGCAGCACGTATGGCAGTGTCGAGGGTAATAAGATGGTCTATCGTACCGCGATTCTTCCTAAAAGCACACTGCGAATTTGCTAAAATCTTTCTGTCTTCCAAGTACCATGACAGGCGAACATTAACCATTTTCTCCATTAGTTTACATAATTGAGGATGTCAGCGAAATCGAGCGATAGTGGAGTGGATCATGCCCATCCTTGCCTGGTTTGAGAAGAGGAACTATAGTTGCCTCTCTCAGGCTTCCGGAAAATTACCTCTTTTCCACAGTAAATTAAACACCGATAACAAAGCGACTTGAGCGCATGGAGTAAATGACGCAACATTTCGTTGTGAATTTTATCGGGACCTTCCGACACATCCCGTAATGAAAGTACTGCCGAGGTTAGCTCTGCATTCGTGAATGGGTCGTTATAGACCAGCCCGTTTTGATGTGGAGAAGTCCAGCCTTACTTTCTCGCTCTGGGAGCGATGACGCTGGAAATCTGGGTGCTCATTTCCGGACCTGCTGCGTTTGTATAACGCGCGGCCAAGTTCCCTCGCTACTTCACCTGGATGCATAATGCGGCGTCCTGCAACTTGTAGGACAGGTAGCGGGAGTGGAGCAGAATTTTCCGGATATGCGCTTTATGCGCGACCACCCCCTCCGTTGAGGGTGTGGATGAGCTGAAGACCCCCGACGTACTTCTGCCAGGATTTTCGTTTCGCCTCCTTCACGGTTCTACGAGCATGAGCTCTGGCTTTCATGAAGGCGATCATGTTGGCCGTTGAGCTTTCGCGGTCAAAAACTCTGAAGCTCGCTTCCCGGGCACGGATCGCGTCCGGCACTCGGGGTCCACCATGGAACTGGGGCACGACGGGGATTCCCAGAGGTCATCGGGACACACGTAGTAGCTGCCTCGAGGACTGCCGCTGTAAAAGGTAGCCACTGAAGGTGGAATGTCATTTTCAGAAGTAAACCTTTCCTCAATTCTGGCCTCAAATTCCCCCAGTCTGCTTTTTCGGAGGTTCCACCTCCGAGGAGGCCTCATGCCGAGGACAGCTCAGTGCGGTAGTCCAAGCCACACGGGAAGTGATCGCTTCCTAGCGGATCGTTGTCGACAGACCAGGTAAATCGCTCAGCTAGTTTCGGGAACAGAGGCTCAAATCTAAAACCGATGTGCTCCCGCTCGGTATAGTAAAATGTGTGGGCGAGCCTGTATTTTAAAAGGAATAGCGATTCGGCGTGGATAAAACGTTCAAGAGTCTTCCGCGAACATTAGTCGAGTCACAGCCCCATGCCGTATGATGACAGTTAAAATCCCCCAGGAGCAAGACTGGCGAAGGGCTCGAAAGAAATCAAACGCCTAAGCTCTGCAGAGGGAGAGGAAGCCCAGGTGGCAAGTACAACGAACAAATGGTTACAGGGCGATCACTAAACATCACCCGGGCAGCAACTGCCTGGAGCGATATGCACAGCGTGACCTGATGCGCGGGTACGCTATGGTGCACCGCCAGCATGGTTCCGCCATGTGCTACTGTGAAAGTCGGTATGTCTTTCCGGAAGACTGAATAGCCATTCAGCGAGCAGTACGATCCGGGGGACAGTTTCGTTTCTTGTAGGCAGACAACGGCGGGTTTTCGTTGAGATAAAACGACCTGAAGATCGGTAAGATTAGCTCTAAAACCGCATGTTCCACTGTAAAACTAAAGGGGCCATTTCGGTGGTTGACTAGGACTGTCTATATTAGTACGTGTATGTCTGTGGGTAAAATCAGCTTCAGTGATTCCCGACCACTTTCTGTCTCGGCTGGCTGCCCGGGTGTGCACCGAGCGACGACGTCCTCGGGCGTGACCGCGGCGTAACCGCCTCGGGGGTGACGCCGTCCATGGTAACACGCGCTTCTCGGCGCGCACTATTCCCTCAGAATCGGTAGTCAACCGAGGCGGTGGCGGTGGCGGACCCATCTCTGGCCTCTGTGATGCAGGAGGACTAGACGGGCCCTCCACTCGCCTACGTGTGAGGCGAAAGGAAGCGGCGACGAAAGGAGGCGTCACCGCTGGGTGCCGGCACCCGGACCCCAGCCACAGAGGACGTACGGACGTCGGGCTGTACGCCCCCGGGTCCCCAAGTCCGGATCTCCGGGGCGCACCCCGACGCCTCGGATGCCTGGCACAGCTGCCATGAGGTCCCTAGAAGTCTGTGGGAGAGAGCAAGTAGTGGAAAGGGGATGCTGAAGTTGGGTAGGACGTTGTTGTAGTGTTCGTGCTGTTGGAGACGGGGTGTGTGTAGGTAGATGGCAAGGACATGGGTACGCTGGATGGTGTTGTAGTTTTTAGGGATGTGGTGTCGGAGGCGGACGCGAAAATGGAGTGGGTTGAGAAAGGTTGGGCATTGCTGGATGGAAGGATTGAAGATGAGGGCAGCGAGGACTTGCTAGGGCGTTTCCTCCCTTGTGCCACATGCCATGTTTCCCCACCTCTGTTCGATGGAGCAAGGTGGTGTGTGAGGAAACACTTGACGGCATCGGCGTCTCCGCCGAGTGGTGCAGACCGGCTCCTTTTGTGGTCCGGTAACATCGGGCGGCGGTGATGATTTCATCCGTTTCCAGTGGATGGTGTTGGCGTTTGCTTTGTTATCGGGAGAATAGGTACACCAAAGTTCGAAGTAAAATGCTGAGCTGCTCGATGAGATCACTTGTGTTTCTCATGTCAGTGCCTTGGCCGGAGCCAGCGCAGTGTTTTTAACTTTCGCTGCGTACGAGACGCTAAATGGTGCGACATTTCATAAATTTCTCTTGCACCTCTCGGAATGTGATTTTTCTGGGTGTACTTTATGCATATTATCTCCTTCTCCTTCATATAAGCTTGGGCACGTTCGATCAAACGAAGGGTGTGGATTTGTCCCCTACCACAGTTCGTGCAGAAGGCCACCTCCAGAGTTGCAAGGTTTCGCTGGTATGGTCATAGGAAGCACATCTACCACATACGGGGCGATTTCGGCCAGTACTGATTAGTATGGCCAAACCTCTGACATTTGAAGCATCTCATTGGATTGAGGGAGAAACGTGCGTACCTTGACACGGATGTCAATACCAGAATTTCTGTAGGATGATCAGTAGTGCTAAATGTTAAGATGACATTGTTGGTTGGAATCATATCTGCACCTCTCCTCACCTTCATCTTCCTTGCCCCAGTTACCCCATATTCAGATAGTCCGTCCACGATCTCTTCCTCCGGCACATCTCTCAGGTCAAAACAGTTGATCACGCCTCGTGAAGTATTCTTTGTTTTGTGCGGTTCTATGCTAATTGATATGGTCTCGTCGACTTTTTCGTCACCTTTTCTAACACTGTATGCCAATTTGGATACCCGCAGTGCACTCTCCGCCTCTCCTGTCAGAGCGAATTCCACCTCCAAGGAACCGTCCCTCAACTTCTCGCATCGCAAAACCTTACCAAATCAGTCCACACCCATCGCGTCGCTGAAAGGGCGACGGCGAGGCGAGGACTTAGTCTGTCCTCTGAAAATAAGGATACGGGGAGCTCCGTCATTCTAGAAGCCCTTCACGTTATCCCAGCCAAGGGTCCTCAGTATCTTCTCAATGGCACTATCCGTTGACTCGGGGCCTTCTTCATCGTCCCGGGACCAGTTCCGTCAGCCCGGGGCCCATTTCGTCGGTCCAGGGGCCTTTCAAGTCGGCTCAAGTCGGCTCAGGGGCCCTTCATGTCGCCTTAGGGATCTATCATGTCGACCCAGAGGGCCCGTAGGGACCCCTGCACCGATATCTAGAGGGGTCCTCGCGGGGACCTCAAGACGGCCGCCTGGAGTTCCCTCTCCGACCCTTCCGGAGGCGGCTGCCCCCTAAAAAAACACGCATTTTGCTTGCTGTATGGGTGACATGAAAGTAAGTTTTTGGACGTACCCGGATCGGAGCCGAAACACCCGAAAAACATTGCATCAAGTAAGCAGACGCACGGTCTTGCAAGCAGTAGGTTGGCAGGGGCCACCAACCGCCTGGAGTGATGTGCGTAGTGGTACCTGGTGCACAGACACACTATGGTGGACTACTGGCATGGTTCTACCAAGGGTCATTGCTTCAGCAGGTACGTCCTTGCGGTAGATGGAGTTCCAATTTATTGAGCAGTAGGCTCTAGGCGACAGTTTCGTCTCTTGTAGACAAATAGCTACGGGGTTTCGCCGGGATAAAGATCTGTCAAATTGGCGCTAAGACCACGTATGTTCCATTGTAAAACTAAGGATGGCATTTCGATGGTGACTAAGGATGACAAGATGCATGCATGACTAAAGATAATGACTGATATTGTACGATGTTCAGGAGTGACTAGAATGGGGAATTTGTGCGTTTTAAAACTTGGTTTTATGGTCCGTCCCAGGGAGGATATCGACGGTGGATCGGGCGGTGAGCCTCCACTCGGTCCGAGGGACTGGGTTCTGGGCCGAGTGTTCGGTGATTCTTGGCACGCTGAAGAGCCAGAAGACGACAGGCCTCGTCTCTGTGCTCCCAGCCGGGAAGGAGGCGGAGAAGGGCCCATATCATGGGTAGCCTGAGCTACCGCAGGTCCCTCAATTCGCTTTCGCGGCGATGGGGTAGCCGGCCTTGGGGGAATAGCCTTGTCAGGGCCTTGGTGGCTCGACGCCCGAGCCCTCTCCATTTGAGCCGGGAACGCCCTCTTCGCCTCGCGGGCGCGCCTCTCGGCCTCATGATAGTGGAGGTTGATGTCGCCGGGCTTTCCGTCCGCCTCTGGCTGTCCGTGCAGACCGGTATAAGAGGGCCGGCGTCCACCGCTGATCCGCACACCTCAGGTCGACCCGTCTGCACCGACACAGCCGCCCCGAGTCCAGGTGAGACCCGACGCGGGCGGCAGCGCCCTCAGTAGTTCGGCACCCCAGGTCTGCTCCAACGGTTCCAAGAACTATGGACAGGGAACGGGTAGAAGATATTGGGAATGATTAGGGAAGGTAGTCAAATATTCATATTAACTGGAAAACACGTTCACCAGCTGTTCTAAACAGCCTGTGGTTATGAGACAGTCGCGCTATCACGGCTTATGCTATTGTGCTTGTATGTGATCGGAAAACGGCTGTACTCTGACCTCGAGTTCGGTGCAGAGATGATAAAATGATGCCAACGAATTGCGATGTGGGGAGTGTGGCTGTTACAGTTAGAGCAGCCAGTCGACTCAGTGAGACGAGCTTGTTAATCTTTGTTCCAGTTAATGTGAGCATTTCTTACCTCGCATAGTTATTTTCAACTTAACGATGCCCAGTACAGGTATCCGCAATAGTAAGAAAGACAGTGAGTACCAATTGGTGTTACGATCTAGGAAAATATTGGTCGGTCTAACATTCCAGAAGCATCCCTTTCGTCTATAGGGTAGGCAAACTGCAGCACCTCTCGTACGACAAATCTTCCGTTTCCCTCCTTATCCGTAAAATGACCACTTACACAAGCTCGCTGTAGCTAAACAAACCCTTATGGAACCAGATATATCCGGGATGGAAGGGCAGCTGAACACTGAGCCAGCTGCGGAGACCGCTGCTTGGCGCTTCCACCACACGTCTCCGCAGAACGGCTTTTCAAATCACGAGATAATTGTTGCATTGTGCCCAGCATGGCTGTGAAAAACACTCCTTGATATATTTCATGTAACTACACGCCCTTCATGGATCGGCATCGGCACACCCAAATCACAGCTGAGGTGTGAATATCGATATAATTTGTCCTGGACAAACCAGAGCATTATATATATGCATCACTGGCAGGCTTGTGGCACACACCCGGTGAACCATACTGCACCGATGGTAGCCTGAATAGCGCTTGTAACACACACTCGGTGAACAATGCCACGCCGATGGTAGCCTGATTAGCGCTTGTAACACACACCCGGTGAACAATGCCACACCGATGGTAGCCTGAATAGCGCTTGTAACACACACCCGGTGCCGCACCAACGAACCGCCTGAATAAGGTCGTGAGCTTCACGTTTAGTCGAAAGGACGGCAACGCCTTCCATAACTACGTTGGACATTGTGTTTTTTTTGTCCGGGCCATCTGATGCCATTAGGGCAAATACTTGATCACCTACAGTGCCCAATGTGGGCAAAATTCGATTTGTGCTATGTTCCATGCCATGACCTCAATTACCTGTGCAATGGATGCGACACATTGTTTGCTGCATCGAGGATCAGACCAATTGTCCTGAAGCAGCAAATGTCAATTTAGAACCCCACCTGGGACATGAAGGCCATATGCGAAGACCCACCAAATTTATTTTCGCAGATTGTTGAAAGTGGATTTTAAAAATGTGCCTAATCTCTGTTGAGAAGTAGTGAGACGTGGAATTTGTGCACTCCGGCCCGTCGGATACGCCAAAGATAATGCTTCAATTGGTGATCAATTGGCTTCGGTCTGCATGAAATGCAACGCAATGACATCGTTCTAAAGGAGTAGTGATACCCTGTGTTGGCGCGTGTACAACTCAATATTTTTCTTATGAATGTACGTGATGCAGTGCCCACCACACTACCATTCTGAGCCGGGCCCGCCTGTCCTGTCCACACGCTCATCGCAAAACGGAACGCGTCTGACCGCGTGACCTGATGTGACCTCTGTGTGCAGCCATGAAGGTCGCCCTGCTGCTGTGTGGCCTGCTGTCGATGACCCACGCCTATCGCGTGTTCCCCGGCTTTGGTGGTCAAGCGTCGGGTAGCGGCACTGCCAGCTCAACCTCCGGCTCCCAGCAAGGCCCCGGAGGCATATCACAGATCACGTCAGTCCAAGCCGGAGCTCAGGTGAGTAGAACGTCGCCGTGTCCAATTGTACATTTCGATGACGGAGCCACCGATCTCATCCCAATGCTGGATTGGGCCCAAAGGTTGCCCAGGCTATACGGGCTGGCGGATCTGAGGGGGCCACTTAGGCCATGGCCCCCTCGAATAGGTCGATTTTGGACGAAACTTTGAGCCAAGATGTAATTTTCTCGAAATGTACAAACGCTATATGTTTCTGAACGTTTCCCATGCAATATACAAAACTTTTCCGTTGGTAAAAGAGGCACTTTCCGGGAAATTACTTGCTAGTTAGTTGTTTGTGCTTTCGGGCGCTTCGACTGCTCTGGTCATATTGCGCCCATCGGGCAATGACTTGCTTCATACCGGCACGAAGTGTTCCCAGGAGTTGACATTGTTTGATTCGCTTAACATGCGCATGAAGACGGGAGCTCGAAAGCGCTAGGTGCATTCAAGATTAATTGGCAGGCATAAAGCTATCCTCGCCTCGCATGCGCACACGCACGCACGCACGCACAGCACGCAGACACACACCATCATAATGAGGTTAGCATTACTGTGTTGACGGTAATATGCCTGATAAGAAGACAACCTGAAATTCTTGCGAAATATGCTCCGAAATTTATATTTAGAGATTAAGAAAGAAATCAAGAGACCTCTTGCGCTACTCTATGATGCCGACCTCAGCACACATCCGCGGGATTTTAGTAATGCAAGCTTCGTGTTCTCCTAGGTGGAACTGGATGTTGTAATCCCATCACTGCAAACCTCTAGCCTGTACCCAGCGGTGACCGGGCCACATCACTGTCCTCCAAGGGGGCGTCTCTGGCGCCGGGTCCAGCCAGCGCAACAGCAACGCCTTCCACCACAGCACGCACTCAGTGTTGACCGAGTCAGCGTTGCCGTCCCACAGGGCAGCGTGTCCGGCTCCGGGTCCAGCCAGAGCCACGGCACCGCCTTCCACAACGGCGCGCAGACGCCGTTCGGCAACTTCCAGAACTCCGGGGCGCAGGCGGGATCTGTGCAGCACACCGGCGGCTTCGGCTTCAGGCGGCCGTGCCAGGGACGCTTCTGCACGGGCTAGGGCCGCCTCGCACTGGCTGCCAGCCTGACAGGAGGCGCGGCCCAGCACTGTCACGGAGCTCGGCCGAGGCAGTGGGGGAAAGCGCCGTGCTTGACCCCGTCGTCAGCGTCCACCGACAAACCTGTCTCGCTCAACTGCAAGGCGGGCGTTCACGTGACGTCCTGCTGTTCTGAAGACTGCCTGCAGGAGATGACTGCTCGCTTTGTTTTGGTGCTGCACACGCGGCGCGTGTGATCACGGGCGAGCCGTGATGTGCAATGCAAACTTCGCGATACAAACTCACATACGCCGACTGTGGATTCTGCTCGTCTTTTGGTCTCTGTTAATCAGCAGCGACATTTCAATACCACGATAAAATCCGCAATGGCACACACGAATTGAGCTCGACTTAATAAAAAGGCTCATTTACGATTGGCAGTACCAAATACGAGGACTCCCTGAATTGATATGATCTGGTCACATGCCAACACCGAGCCAATCAAGCGACACACACATCAATGGAAGGTTGGCCCACGTGCACGACAGAACGTGCTTGTGCAGCGGCCCGGCCGCGCCTAACCGGCGCTGGTGGGACGCGAACTGGGGGAGGGGGGAGCGTGCGAACGGTCTCGGGGCCTTTGTGGCCTCGGTCAGGTCAACGCATAACATAAGCACAAATTGTGACAACACTACCGACATGGAACGCGCTCCGATGGCTTCAAATTTCACCATGAAAGGCATGAGAAGTGCGAAGCCTTCTCTGAAGCAAATGTCACATGAGTTCAGAAGGTTCCTTCGACACTTATGAGTTAGGCAACACAGTGGTCTAGTTATGCACAGTTCTTAATCATACCAAGTCATTGCATGAGTCATTTCGAAGCTGGCAGTGCGGCAGTCGATCTCCAGGGCTTGAAATAAAAAAGAAATTGCAGGTTGTTATGGCAGTCCGCTCTTGGATATAAACTCGTGTTGAAGATCGTGACGGTGCACGAACATATAGTTTTCATGATAGACCTAACCAGAAAATGTGTTGTAGCGTGCACTATAGTTACCAAAGACACAGCAGCCTGCAAATTATTCATTTATTTCTTCTTGCTTAGCCGATGCCGCCGATCTAAGGTGAAGTAACTGGCACAGACGGAGCGGTCGCCATATAAGCTATCGCTGGGCCATTTGTTTCGCCATCGCTGGAGCAACAGTAGCTGCTGTGGAAACTGTAGGGTATCCTGGCATCCGGCCAGGATGCCCTAGGATGCAAGATGCAGCGTTTGGATTCTTTCCTGCAGCTTCGAGAGAGGCCTCAGACCTCCTAGCAAACATCTCCAGCTATCGGAACTCTCCTTGGTCATACCCATTTGACAACAAATCGACAAGTAAAAGGGTCGAAATAATACTCGATGTTTTATATTTTGAGGAAAATATTTGCGTGGAGTTACCTGATGAGCCGAATCCAGTTGTGCCATTAAAAACTAAAATCAGGTCAGCAGTCAAGGAGTTAATGCATCGGGATTTTTTCAGACGTCACCTAACAAGGGTGTATTTTGAGGTCTTCAATTAAATGAAGAACTATCTGCAATGTGCAAAAGTATGTATCCATGAACTCATAACGACCCATTGCATCTTTTGGCTACTTCGAAATTTTCGTTTACGGGATAAATTAAGTCGTTTGTTTCTTTAATGGGTGGTTCACGACGCACTTTATGCACATTCACGGCCAATGGCGCCGCCCACGCTGTTTTGCCGATTGGCCGCGGGATTGGGAAATGTCCCGAGCGGCGCTGGTGTCGAACCCGGAACCTTTGGTACCCAGAGCACAACACCTTAACCACTCGGACATCCCCGCCCCATAAGTGCATTCGTGACATCGTTACCTAAGTTCACATGACCTATATTAACTTTCGGGACAGTCACAAGACGATTAAAAAAAAAATCAAGTGAAGTTTAGTATCTTATCTTTCGAAGCAAAAAATGACAATAGGATTTTGCTCATAAAAATGCATATCCGATCAAAATTAGGCATGCATGGTTGTTTTTGTGCTAGTTGTATATGATTTATGTGTAGCATATTATTTATGTACATGAAATATGTTAGTATATGATTTATGGGTGCCCCCTTACCATAAATTACGAGGGAAGAGAAGCATCCACAATAAAGCAATCACATTTCGGCAACCGAGAAACCACTCGCACAACCATTTGTTGCGTCGCGAAAATCAAAATTTGCGAATGTAGTGTAGTGTAGTCAAGAGGGGCACAAACAAGGGGTGGCACCGTGCTTGAGTGCCCGGTGCTCACTGCTCACTCTCGCTGAACGCGCTGTAAAGCTATTTGCTTTACAGCGGTCCGAGGTACTCATCCGTCGGCACAGGGATTCTTTTGCACGGCTCAGGGCACTCACCGTGCGGCAGAAACGCAAGGGGCCCCCTGTGCGGTGTCGGCTCCCATCGGCCCAGGGGCACTTTATGCTGGTTCTGGGCCCTCTCCAACGGCCCGGAGTTCTCTCCGTCGACGCATGGGCCCTCTTTAGCTATCCAGGGATTCTTCTGCCAGTCTGGAGGCTCGCTTTGAACCGCTTGGGCCCCCTCCATCAATCGAGAGGGCCCTTGTACTGCTTGGGCCCATCCGGAACCTAAGGGTCCTTTCTGATGGCCTGAAGTCTCCTCGGGCGACTAGGACCAATTCGTCGTCGCAGGGGCCCTCTTTGAAGACTCAGGGCATATCCGGAAAAGTCAGACACCTTCTTCCAAATGCTTGTGCCCTGTCCATCAGGTTAGGGGTCCTTTCTTTCATTTGGGCTCCACCGTCAACCCGGGGGACCTTCATACTGGCTCTGGGCCCTCTCCGTCAGCCCGTGGGTCCTTCCAACTATCCGAGGTTCCCTCCGTCGTTCTAGAAGCCCTTCACGTTATCCCAGCCAAGGGTCCTCAGTATCTTCTCAATGGCACTATCCGTTGACTCGGGGCCTTCTTCATCGTCCCGGGACCAGTTCCGTCAGCCCGGGGCCCATTTCGTCGGTCCAGGGCCCTTCAAGTCAGCTCAGGGGCCCTTCACGTCGCCCTAGGGATCCATCATGTCGACCCAGAGGGCCCGTAGGGACCTCAAGACGGGCGCCTGGAGTTCCCTCTCCGACCCTCCCGGAGGCGGCTGCCCCCTAAAAACACACGCATTTTGCTTGCTGTTAGGGTGACATGAAAGTAAGTTTTTGGACGTACCCGGATCGGAGTCGAGACACCCGAAGAACATTGCATCAAGTAAGCAGACGCACGGTCTTGCAAGCAGTAAGTTGACAGGGGCAGCAACCGCCTGGAGTGATGTGCGTAGTGGTACCTGGTGCACAGACACACTATGGTGGACTACTGGCATGGTTCTACCATGGGTCATTGCTTCAGCAGGTACGTCCTTGCGGTAGATGGAGTTCCAATTTATTGAGCAGTAGGCTCTAGGCGATAGTTTCGTCTCTTGTAGACAAATAGCTACGGGGTTTCGCCGGGATAAAGATCTGTCAAACTGGCGCTAAGACCACGTATGTTCCATTGTAAAACTAAGGATGGAATTTCGATGGTGACTAAGGATGACAAGATGCATGCATGACTAAAGATAATGACTGATATTGTACGATGTTCAGGAGTGACTAGAATGGGGAATTTGTGCGTTTTAAAACTTGGTTTTATGGTCCGTCCCAGGGAGGATATCGACGGTGGATCGGGCGGTGAGCCTCCACTCGGTCCGAGGGACTGGGTTCTGGGCCGAGTGTTCGGTGATTCTTGGCACGCTGAAGAGCCAGAAGGCGACAAGCCTCGTCTCTGTGCTCCCAGCCAGGAAGGAGGCGGAGAAGGGCCCATATCATGGGTAGCCTGAGCTACCGCAGGTCCCTCAATTCGCTTTCGCGGCGATGGGGTAGCCGGCCTTGGGGAATAGCCTTGTCAGGGCCTTGGTGGCTCGACGCCTGAGCCCTGTCCATTTGAGCCGGGAACGCCCTCTTCGCCTCGCGGGCGCGCCTCTCGGCCTCATGATAGTGGAGGTTGATGTTGCCGGGCTTTCCGTCCGCCTCTGGCTGTCCGTGCAGACCGGTATAAGAGGGCCCGCGTCCACCGCTGATCCGCACACCTCAGGTCGACCTGTCTGCACCGTCACAGCCGCCCCGAGCCCAGGTGAGGCCCGACGCGGGCGGCAGCGCCCTCAGTAGTTCGGCACCACAGGTCTGCTCCAATGGTTTCAAGAACTATGGACAGGAACGGGTAGAAGATATTGGGAATGATTAGGGAAGGTAGTCACATATTCCTATTAACTGGAAAACACGTTCACCAGCTGTTCTAAACAGCCTGTGGTCATGAGACAGTCGCGCTATCACGGCTTATGCTATTGTGCTTGTATGTGATCGGAAAACGGCTGTACTCTGACCTCGAGTTCGGTGCAGAGATGATAAAATGATGCCGACCAATTGCGATGTGGGGTGTGTGGCTGTTAGAGTTAGAGCAGCCAGTCGACTCAGTGAGACGAGCTTGTTAATCTTTGTTCCGGTTAATGTGAGCATTTCTTACCTCGCATAGTTGTTTTCAACTTAACGATGCCCAGTACAGGTATCCGCAATAGTAAGAAAGACAGTGAGTACCAATTGGTGTTACGATCTAGGAAAATATTGGTCGGTCTAACATTCCAGAAGCATCCATTTCGTCTATAGGGTAGGCAAACTGCAGCACCTCTCGTACGACAAATCTTCCGTTTGCCTCCTAATCGGTAAAATGACCACTAACACAAGCTCGCTGTAGCTAAACAAACCCTTATGGAACCAGATATATCCGGGATGGAAGGGCAGCTGAACACTGAACCAGCTGCGGAGACCGCTGCTTGGCGCTTCCACCACACGTCTCCGCAGAACGGCTTTTCAAATCACAAGATAATTGTTGCATTGTGCCCAGTATGGCTGTGAAAAACAATCATTGATACATTTCATGTAACTACACGCCCTTCATGGATCGGCATCGGCACACCCAAATCACAGCTGAGGTGTGAATATCGATATAATTTGTCCTGGACAAACCAGATCATTATATATATATATATATATATATATATATATATATATATATATATATGCATCACTGGCAGGCTTGTGGCACACACCCGGTGAACCATACTGCACCGGTGGTAGCCTGAATAGCGCTTGTAACACACACTCGGTGAACAATGCCACGCCGATGGTAGCCTGATTAGCGCTTGTAACACACACCCGGTGAACAATGCCACACCGATGGTAGCCTGAATAGCGCTTGTAACACACACCCGATGAACAATGCCACACCGATGGTAGCCTGAATAGCGCTTGTAACACACACCCGGTGCCGCACCAACGGTAGCCTGAATAAGGTCGTGAGCTTCATGTTTAGTCGAAATGACGGCAGTGCCTTCCATAACTACGTTGGACATTGTGTTTTTTTTTGTCCGGGCCATCTGATGCTATTAGGGCAAATACTTGACTACCTACAGTGCCCAATGTGGGCAGAATTCGATTTGTGCTATGTTGCATGCCATGACCCCAATTGCCTGTGCAATGGCTGCGACACATTATTTGCCGTATTGAAGATCACACCAATTGTCCTGCAGCAGCAAATGTCAATTTAGAGCCCACATGCGAGACCATATACGAAGACCCACCAAATTTATTTTCGCAGATTGTTGAAAGTGGATTTTAAAAATGTGCCTAATCTCTGTTGAGAAGTAGTGAGACGTGGAATTTGTGCACTCCGGCCCGTCGGATACGCCAAAGATAATGCTTCTAAGAGGAGTAGTGATACCCTGTGTTGGCGCGTGTACAACTAAATATTTTTTTATGAATGTACGTGATGCAGTGCCCACCACACTACCATTCTGAGCCGGGCCCGCCTGTCCTGTCCACGCGCTCATCGTAAAACGGAACGCGTCTGACCGCGTGACCTGATGTGACCTCTGTGTGCAGCCATGAAGGTCGCCCTGCTGCTGTGTGGCCTACTGTCGATGACCAACGCATATCACCTGTTCCCCGGCTTTGGTGGCCAAGCGTCGGGTAGCGGCACTGCCAGCTCAATCTCCGGCACCCAGCAAGGCCCCGGAGGCATATCACAGATCACGTCAGTCCAAGCCGGAGCTCAGGTGAGTAGAACGTCGCCGTGTCCAATTGTACATTTCGATGACGTAGCCACCGATCTCATCCCAATGCTGGATTGGGCCCAAAGGTTGCCCAGGCTATACGGGCTGGCGGATCTGAGGGGGCCACTTAGGCCATGGCCCCCTCGAAGAGGTCGATTTTGGACGAAACGTTGAGCCAAGATGTCATTTTCTCGAAATGTACAAACGCTATATGTTTCTGAACGTTTCCCATGCAATATACAAAACTCTTCCGTTGGTAAAAGAGGCACTTTCCGGGAAATTACTTGCTAGTTAGTTACCTCGCACGCACGCACGCACGCACGCAGACACACACACACCATCAGAATTAGGTCAGCATTACTGTGTTTACAGTAATATGCCTGATAAGAAGACAACCTAAAATTCTTGCGAAATATGCTCCGAAATTTATATTTAGAGATTAAGAAGAAATGAAGAGACCTCTTGCACTACTCTATGATGCCGACCTCAGCACACGTCCGCGGGATTTTAGTAACGCAAGTTTCGTGTTCTCCTGGGTGGAACTGGATGTTGTAATCCCATCACTGCCAACCTCTAGCCTGTGCCCAGCGGTGACCGGGCCACATCACTATCCTCCAAGGGGGCGTCTCTGGCGCTGGGTCCAGCCAGCGCAGCAGCAACGCCTTCCACCACAGCACGCACCCAGTGTTGACCGACCCGCGTTGCCGTCCCACAGGGCAGCGTGTCCGGCTCCGGGTCCAGCCAGAGCCACGGCACCGCCTTCCACAACGGCGCGCAGACGCCGTTCGGCAACTTCCAGAACTCCGGGGCGCAGGCGGGATCTGTGCAGCACACCGGCGGCTTCGGCTTCAGGCGGCCGTGCCAGGGACGCTTCTGCACGGGCTAGGGCCGCCTCGCACTGGCTGCCAGCCTGACAGGAGGCGCGACCCAGCACTGTCACGGAGCTCGGCCGAGGCAGTGGGGGAAAGCGCCGTGCTTGACCCCGGCGTCAGCGTCCACCGACAAACCTGTCTCGCTCAACTGCAAGGCGGGCGTTCACGTGACGTCCTGCTGCTCTGAAGACTGCCTGCAGGAGATGACTGCTCGCTTTGTTTTGGTACTGCATATGTGTGGTCGTTGGCGAGCCGTGATGTGCATGTCATTGCCGCGATACAAACTCACACACGCCGACTGCGGATTCTGCTTGTCTTTTGTTTTCCGTTAATCAGCAGCGGCTTTCAATACCTCGATAAAATCCGCATTGGCACACACTAATTGAGCTGGACTTAGTAAAAACGCTCATTTACGATTGACAGTACTAAAAACTACGACTCCCTGAATTGATATGAATTGGTCATATACCAACACCGAGCCAGCCAAGCGACACACACATCAACGGAAGTTTGGCCCACGTGCACGACAGAACGTACTTGTGCAGCGGCCCTGCCGCTCCCAACATAACGCCCACCGCAACGCACGCATCCCAAGGGGGAGGCGTGTGAACGGTCTCGAGGCCTTTGTCGCCTCGGTCAAGTCAACTCGTGACATAATCACAAGCAGTCATAACACTGTCGACCTGGAACGCCGCTCCGATGGCTTCAAATTTCACCATGAAAGGCATTAGAAATGCGAAGCCTTCTTCGAAGCGAATGTCACGTCATTTCAGAAGGTTCCTTTGACACTTATGAGTTCTGTTTCGCCACCGCTGAAGCGACAGAAGCTGCTGGGGAAACTGTAGGGCATCCTGGCATCCTGCCATACACATACCCATTTCACGAAAAATCGACAAGTGAAATGGCCAAAATAATACCTGATGTTGTATATTTTGATGAAAACATTTGCGTGAAGTTATCTCATGCACCGAATCTAGCTGTGCCATTTTTTGTGTATATAAATCAGGTCAACAGTCGAGGAGTTATAACCTCGGGCATTTTTGAGATGTCACTTAACAAGGGTGTCTTTTGAGGTCTTCAACCCAATGAAGAACTATCCGCAATGTGCAAAAGTATATATCGGTGAACCCACAATGACCCACTGTATCTTTTGGATATTTCGAAATTTGCGTTTACGGGATACGTGAAATCGTGCCATCGTGATCAAAGGTCACATGATCTATTTTACCTTTCCTGACAGTCACAATGCGATTTTAAAAAGTTCTGAAATGAAATGTATTATCTTATCTTTCGAAGCAAAAAAAAGAAAAAAATAGGGTTTTGCTACTAACACTACATATCCGTTCAAAATTGGGCATGCAGTTGTTGTTTGCGTTTGCTGTTTTTGTGCTAGTTTATCGTGGCCTGTACGAATATGTATTTGTAACGGTATATTGCTGAAATACGAGGCTTCTGACGCTCGAGGAACGTGATGGGATGGTAACGTTAGTCATCTGATCTTGAATACTGTGTTGCACAAGTGTTCTAACTCAAGGTCAAGGGTTGACAAAAATAGGGCAAATGTCTCCAAATTATGGTAGTACATGAGCTGTGGGTGTTCCCTTACCATGCATTACGAGGAAATAGAATCATGATGATGAATTGGGGTTTGGGGGCGCGTCGACTGCCATGGTCATTTTGCGCCCAACGAGGAAATAGAATCATCCACAATATAGCAATCACATTTCGACAACTGAAAAACCACTCCCACATCCATGTATTGCGTCGCGAAACCCAAAATTTGCGAATGTAGTGAAATGCCAAGAGGGGCACAAACAAGGGGCGGCACCGTGTTTCAGTGCCCGGTGCTCACTGCTCACTCTTGCTAAACGCGCTGTCTGTGAGCGAGAAAATTTCTGAGGGTGTCGGACGCAGTCAAGGTGAAAGCAAATTGTGAGTTCGCCGCTATATACTTTCGCACAATTCGGATTGTTCTTCATTGTATTAAGGACCTCAAGAACACCCTTGTTTGGTGACATCTCAGAAATTCCCGAGGCTATAACTCCTTGACCGTTGGCATGATCATTCCTTTTAAAAAGCACAGCTGCATTCGGCGCAATAGATAACAGCATACAAATGTTTTCATCAAAATATAAAATATTGTGTGTTATGCCCCTGTTAATTTGTCGTGGAATGGGCCGGTGTGGTGGTTCTATTCACCCCTGTGTTCCACCCAAGCCTCAGGAGCATCACAGTTCGATCCGCTCGAGCTTTCAGAACTCCCGAGTACTCGATGGGCTTTCGGGCTAGCAATGACATTCTTACTCTGAAACTAGCTTTCACTATTCCTCACAACCATCGTTACCCCTTGGAGACTCATGTTTTAGGTATCTGGGGCCCTGTTCTTCTCATAGGGGCCCCTCCAAACCTCTTGGGCATCCCAGTCCAATCCTCTTGAGAGTTCGGTGGCAATTATCAATCGTTGTAGGTACTCTCCAGCTGTTATGGGCTCTTCCCAGTCCTTGAGTCCTTTTAACCTCAAGGGCTTTCTAGCTCTGCCGCTGGCCCACGATATTTCTGATAACCATTGCTGTTAGCTGTTAGCATCTCAGATCAACGCTGAAACAGGCATCTTCCCTCCTTTCTCCAAAACAGCATGAGTGTCTTTCAAGGCTCATCATTAGGTCCACCATTCTATTGCATCTTTTCGAACGGCCTCAGTTTGCATGTCCCGGTAGCACACTTCACTCATTTCGTAGGCGACACAAAGGCCCTTATATCTGGTCGCAAATCTGATCTCTCAAATCTGATGTTAGAGGAGACATGTCTGAACCAACTCTACGACTACTTCCTGGATAACAGTTTGAAGGGTGAACTCAGCTTCTTACGTTCGGATCGCGTCAAAATCTTCGTAATATTACCCCAATACGAGTGTGCTTTATGGACGCCGTGATAGATGAGAGCCACCCGTGCAAGAACCTTGGAGTGGCATTTGCTCGCCACATGTCGTGGGATTCCCATGTAGCTGTTGTGGTCCGCAAGTGCACTAGATTCCTTCTGGCCCTGAGCCATCTGCGTCACCATCTGCCGACCAACACCCTCTTCACTATAGTCAATAGTCTAGTTAAATCCAATATCCGCTACTGCATATCTGTTTACGGTAACATGTCGGCAGGAAACATCCACAGACTAGACAAGATCATTAACTTCGCAACTAGAATCGTGTCAGGTCTACGTTGAGATGGGATGGGAATTGGAATGGGAGCGTACGGATGGAAGGACAAGTGAGGCACTCTCCCTCTGACCTCTCCTCGGCTTCCTGGTGGTCTGCCCCCAGGATCCTTGAGGAACGCAATCCCCCTACGAAAAGATGATGCCTCGTCGGGGGATAGTTTGGCAAACAGCCGCTAGGCGCAGCACTTCACATCAGTCAGCTAGTTTTTTAACTGTATGGCGCATCTACCGCCATTGTCATATTAAGTCCTCGACTGGCATAGTGATATTACGCCTCGACTGCCTTGATCATATCACACCTCGACTGCCCTGGTCATGTTGCGCCTCGACTGCTATGGGCATATTACACCTCGACTGCCATTGTCATATCACACGCCTCTACCGCCATGGTCATATTGCGCCTCGACTGCCATGGTCATATTGCGCCCCAAGGCTGCTATGGTCATACTACGTCTCAACTGCCATGGACATATTGTGCTTCAAAACTGCCATGGCCATATTGCGCCTCGACTGCCATGGTCATATTGCGCCCCAAGGCTGCTATGGTCATACTACGTCTCAACTGCCATGGACATATTGTGCCTCAAAACTGCCATGGCCATATTGCGCCTCGACTGCCATGGTCACATTGCGCCTCAACAGCCATGGTCACATTGCGCTCCAATGCACGACGAACAGCAGACGCGCAGACCGGTGCACGCACCATACGTGCCGAGTTGACGGCTGCCTGCACCACACGTGCTCAGCTGAAGGCCGTCTACGCTCAGCCACACGGCAATCGGATCGCTAGCTCAATGCATATCATATACTGCAGCCCATTTACGACACAGACGACAGCCGACATCACCAACACGGCGGCAGGTGCGCACAATCCACCCACACACACGGACGAGCCCGCACAGGGCACTCTCGCGCAGGCCGTCACACGTCACGGTCACGTCACGAGAGCGGTCCAACCAACGCTGACCGGTTGTACCCTGGTACCATCACATCACAAGTGTTACACTTGCACACAACTGTACACGAGAAGGCTAAGTAGGCCATGCAGAGGCGTGTATTGCATGTTCGTAGCTATAATTGAGGACACCGATGGCACAGTAGAATCTCCACTGCCCATCAATTATCACCACATAAGTAAATGAACGACTTCCAGCATTGACTTGACCGGAATTTGCTGGTTATACTGTTGGTCATTGCTTACTTGTAGCAAGCCGTTCGACATCCCCCACCAAATACCTCGACTTTCTAATTGACAGCGTATTTGGAAAATCGCGATCTCTTGCTGCAAACGTGGAGTTCAGGTACCAGTAACGATAGCAATATGCATATGGGAATGTCTTAGACGCTCACTGCACAACAAAGTAAACCAGATCGATCCAAGTTGAAAATAGGATTAAATATCTTGCATTGTGGAATGTTCACACGACGCATGCTCGTAATGTGTCCAGAGCTCGAGGAAAAGTGAATGATGGTATCAGGGAAAGAAAATAATTCCGAACAAAGTAACAATAAGTTGTGAACACCAATCATAAGGTAGGAAATGCGCGAATGTAGCGTCACCATATTATGACCGCCGGATATTACGACCATCTTCATCTCCAGTTTGGCCTTCATCCTCATGACGATATTTTCATTGGTTGGTTTTACGACACGTCTTCTGCTTTGGTCACGTAGCGTCGCCAATCTCTAATGCCGATTGGTCGCAGGAGACGAATGTCTTACCCTAGGTTACTCCATATAATGAAAACACTCAAATTAATTATTCATCAGACCAATAGATTATTCCCAGCACCACCAGAATCGTGGTCAAGCAATGCAAACTTGGCGTCATGAAGCCGTCATTTCCTCAGGACTTAATGAACCAACTAACAAATACCACAGCACGATATAAAAGTACAGAAGAACACTGCAATTCACCACAGTCGTGCACCAACTGTATCGCTAAAAATATAAATTTGAGCTCAAGTATTATGCATACCTGGATAACAATACATCAAGTAGTTACCAATAAGAGCTTGGCCACACCGATTTTGCATCGGTTGCAGGTGTGCGTACCTGTGCAGATCTAGCTTTCCATGTTAGTTCTTGTAGCTTAGGGGCGCATCGACTGCATAGATTACATGGCTCCTAGGTTAGCTAAAAATCTACACCCCTGCCCGCCAATGAGCCGCCAGTCCCGTGGTCACTGCGCCACTCATCACAAACACACTGGTCCCCAGATGGCAGTTTGCCCGAAGCGGTGTCACCGACCCATGATCTGCGGCGCCTCATCAAATCCAGGCAACGGGTCGTTCACTTCCACCCGCTTCTTCTTCTTGGTGGACGTGTAGAGGAAGCCGACGCTGCACAGCACGTGGGCGATGAAGCCAACCCAGGCCAGGATGTAGCCGAGGCTGAGGAGCAGAGGCGACGCCAATCACCACTTAGGCACGGCTGTGGAAGCCTTCCGGCGCCACAGGCCGTCCAGTCGAGCCACGGCCGAGTGCAAATGTCAGTGACCTGCTCACAGCATGCTTAGAACGCCCACCAAAACACGCCAGATGCAATAATGGGGTGTCCAGTCGAACCACGGCCGTGTGTAAATGTCAGTGACCTGCTCACAGCATGCTTAGAACGGCCACCAAAACACGCCAAATGCAATAATGGGGTGAGCATAGCGGAAAAGAATCCATTATAGATCGAATCAACCTACCAAGGAATAAAGATAACTAAGCCACGAGGGGAAGGACGATATGCATTGGTGCACCAGAAAGCTGCTAATTCCGCCGATAAAAACCTCCTAACAATTGCTGCTAAGGATGATTGCACGAACGTAATGTGCTTTATTAACAGTGCATGTAACATAAGTTAGAGAAAGGCATACCCATGGAAATTGGTCGCCTTGAGAGGCATGTCATCAATGCCCCCCCCATTCAGTCCCCACCTTCGATTCACCTGTGACTGATTATTTGACTTTGAAGGCACACCGATTTCTCCGAGTGACATGTCAATAAAGTGGCATGTCACCCAGGAAGTAGCACGAGCAGCCAAGGGTCCCATGATCACATTTCGGAAACCATAGTTAACACAGTTCTATGTGCCTGGTAATCTTAGGACGTTTATTACATACATTTTTACCAAGACCAATCTCCTAAAAACAAATCTTCTAAAAATGTGATGCCACTGCCATAGAATGATGGCACAAATATTGGTAGTTGGTCTATTTTAGTGGACTTCTTGTACCATAGGAATTGAGTATTTACTGATGTGACATCGCTAATGTTCAACTGCGCTTTCATTTTACATGCTGCATCAGTGACATACACATACAGTGTGGTGCACGTATGTTTAAAAATGCGTCCTTATCAGCACCCGCTCGCAATATATCCTGTAATGTTAGTTAGTTAGTCATTTGGGATTTGGGGCGCTTCGACCATAAAATGATATCCTGTAATGTGAAAAGTCCTAATTTACCTTGAACCACGCGTTTACAACTTGGTTTACTGTCGTCTACCATTCGCTTCGACCACATCAATTGTAGGGCTCCCATATATATGGTCATGCCCACAGCTTTAAGGCCATTTATTGACTGGCATAAGACTTCTTTCCTCACTTTTGGTGGTTTATTTCTCCATATAAACTTAGAAACCTCCCCATCTATTGACTCGGTGACGTCATCTGGCAGACCCATAACAACCGCGACATATGTGAAGTATGGTACCATCAAAGTTTTACTGAGTACTATTCTGTCTTACAAGCTCAAGTCCCTTCCTTTCAATAAATTCATTGCAGCTCTCATATGCCGCAGTCTTGGTGTAATATTCTCCTCGATACAAGCTACTTTTGTCGAGAAACACATGCCTAGATACTTGAATATACGACAAAATTACTTGGTCGCAACAATATCGCTACATGCAGAGAGGAGCGCTTCCTCCGAAATTAGTTCCATCTATGAAGAAACCCTGGCTATGCGAACGCTTTATTTGAAAGCCAATTTTCAGTATCAGTGGACTATGGAAGTGCACTGACTTTGCTGCCAAGTGAATCTTCATTGTCCAAAATTCAATAAAAATCGCTAGGTTAACACGCGCCCTGGAGGGGGGGGGGGCGAAATCCGCCCACCCCTCCGGTTTTTCGTAGATAACTCCAGATTTTACCGGCCGATATACGCCATTGTTTGTGTACCTGCCAATAAATGACCGGCGCGTTGTTTGAAGTAAGAAAAATTAAAATCGACCGAAATTTTTTTCGAGTTAAGGGTCGCTAAAGTAAAAAAAACTTTCCAGCGCCATATCACAAATATCGTCGCTGATGCGCTTCCGGTATACTAGCAAAAAGGAAGTGTTCTTGGCAAAACTAGCGACTTGTTTGATGTACATTGTCATGCTACATTGTTCCAGAGTCATGTCAAGTCACCGAGGTCAAGTCAGGTCAAGTTCATAACAGGTTAACACACGCTCTAGAGGGGGTATGGCGAAATCCGCCAATCCTTCCGATTTTTCGTACATAACTCCATATTGTACCGGCCGATATACGCCAAATTTATCGCTTACCAGCTTAGAAATTCCCGGCGCATTGTTTAAAGCAAGAAAAGTGGAAATCGGCCGAGAAGTTTTCAAGTTAGGGGCCGTGAAAGTAAAAACAATTTACAGCGCCAGACCACAAAAATCGGCGCTGATGCGCTTCCCGTATATTGGCAATAGGGAAGTGTTCTTGACAACACTAGCGACTTGTTTGATGCATATTGTTATGCTATATAATTTAAAAGTCATGTTAGGTCGCCGAGGTCAAGTCAGGTCAAGTTCATGACAGGCTAATGGAGGCAAACGTGGTCAACTGGAATGTATCATAAATGCAAATGACTGTCATGCGATTGATGTCACTTTACATGTTACTCCCTATACATCCCGAAATCTACTGTTTGTCATTGTGTGCCCAAGCATTTCCATCCTTTATTCATGTATTTCACTCCTTTATTTGCGAAGCCGATGGTGCCGAGCCGCCCAACGGAGCAGTCGGGATGGGAGCCCGGTTCCGGTAACTGGAGCAGGTAATGACCTACTAAAGTGCTCCTATATAGGTGACCTGAGGTCAAATGGCGGATCTGACATCTGTATTGCATCATTAGTAATGTCCAAAACATCATTAACGCCAATTTTGGAGCATTTAAACACAACCACAGTGATCTATAACAATGACAAGCCAAGCCACGCAAAACCATAAAATTTTGCCATTTTGACCTCATTTGACCTTGAAGATATTGACCTAAGGTCATGCAGTTTGCACACAATAGAGTTCATTATCGTGCCCATCCACCCTGTGAATTTCGTTGCTCTAGCCTTCATAGGAGCTGAGATCTTAGGGGGGCGGAATCCGCCCCCCCTCTCCAGGGCGCGTTATTTTCAGAAGCCCTCCAGGGCGCGTGTTAAGCTATACTTTACTTCTATTGATAACACAGCAGAATGTCAAAAATCCAGAATTATAAAAGCTCCAATCGATCATTGCGGGCAAAGAAAAATAGAAAAAATTCAGAAGTTGATATTCGGAATCAACATAAAAAACATACCAGAACTATATTTGGGAGTTAACAAAACATTTTTTTAACTGACAAGGTTACCATACTGTGCATTGGCCTACCATGCCTATTCAAACCCTCCTACACCTCTGTTACCATACAAACGTAGGGGAAACGAACAGAGATGTCGTGCTTCAACGCGATTTTATTTCATTGAGACCCGGTCGGGCTAAAGATTAGCCTGAGCTGGCGGTGGCTATGCATCGCGTACCTGTGATGCCAATGGCAGCCGCGATGGAGGAAATACGACCACTCCTGTTCCACCGCATTCTCCTGAGTCTGTATCACCGCCATCTCCATAGCAGCTGTCGACATAAGCACGGCTGTCGTAGTCACTTGTGCTACACTTTTAACATTGCCAGCGGTCCAGGTCGGGCGTTCAAGCAATGTAGTGCTGGTGTGTGTGCGAGGAGCCAGGGGAGCAAGCATAGGGACTACACCCAAATGGTCCAGGTACGCACGTTGCCATTGGTTACTTATAATGGATCTCGACTCTCAAGATTCATCAATGTTACAGTCATTACGTGGGAGCAGCGTACCATGGAACTTCAGAATTGTAAGCATCTAAAAATGTAGTTTTACAGTCATATATCAACGGCGTGATAGTATAAAAATAAAATGGGAATGTTTGCCGTCTGCTGTATGTCAGTCAGTCGCCTGTACTGCGCTGGTGCTGTGACGGAGACAATAAAAAGCTCACGAACATAGTTGTAATATTTGTAAGGATGACCGAAATACTTACTCCTCGCCAACTGACCGGTTGGTGTTGAACAAACGGTACGCATGAACTTTGGTTTGAGTTGTCACCTGTGGTGCGCACAGGGTCCTCAGCAGTCGCCAGAGCGCCGCCACAGACTGGTCCTCAACAGTCCCCACAGAATGGTCCTCACCATTCGTCACAGACTGGCCCACAACAGTCGCCAGAGCGCCGCCACAGACTGGTCCTCAACAGTCGCCACAGACTGGTCCTCAACAGTCGCGACAGACTGGTCCTCAACAGTCGCCACAGACTGGTGCACAACAGTCGCCACAGACTGGTCCTCAACAGTCGCCACAGACTGGTGCACAACAGTCGCCACAGACTGGTCCTCAACAGTCGCCACAGACTGGTGCACAACAGTCGCCACAGACTGGTCCTGAACAGTCGCCACAGACTGGTCCGCAACAGTCGCCACAGACTGGTCCTCAACAGTCGCCAGAGCGTCGCCACAGACTGGTCCTCAACAGTCGGCAGAGCGCCACCACAGACTGGTCCACAACAGTCGCCAGAGCGCCACCACAGACTGGTCCACAATAGTCGGCAGAGCGCCACCACAGACTGGTGCACAACAGTCGGCAGAGCGCCACCACAGACTGGTCCAATAACGTCAGCACGCAAACCGGACATACCATCGGGGTCGGATAGGGCAGGGGGCTTGAAGCCTTATGAAGCTTACCCTAGCTTAGCATCCGACAGCATTCTCCTCAATCAACATTCCAAATGCAAGTCCATCCTGGGACTCCGCAACAATTTTTCAAACTAGCAACCGGCAACTCGCTAGCTAATGCTAAAGGGAATGCTCAACCTTTCTCACTTCAAAAAGAAGGTTGCGTGGAATCGGTATGAAATGCATGTCTCAGAAATGTGGCCCAGCAACAATGATTCATAGCGACCGAATAAAGAGACACAATATTAACATAAATGTACTTTGCCACACTTTGTACTTGAACCTGGGCCATGGCGAGGTCATCGCGTAGCACTGTCCGTTATTAGTACTTGGTACTGATGATCGTTTATGCTCATGAACACGGCGCGGCTGTGACGTCACATAGTTCATGGTAATATCACAACACGCAGGGCAATTGGTTATTGTTTTTTATGACACATCGACCATTGAGTCATGCAGCGTCGACAATCTCTCACGCCGATTGGCCGCGGGTGAAGAGTAGCGACAGGTGAGACTCGAGCAGGGCAGGTGAGAAGGGTGAAAAGGCAGACGTACCAACGGGGCAGCACAGCAGTAAAAAGGTAAAACAATCGGTGGTAGAAACGGACATCCATTGGATTAGTTACACAAAACAAGCTCACTCCAATGGGTTTGTTGAATTCATTTGTTGTTGTTGCTTGTTGTATGACACGCAACCACTGCACTGCAGTGCTGATATTACATGCTAATATATTCGTATAAATTGAATCATAATGAGGGTCAAGGGGACAAATATAATGGAAGGCTAAGGTGAGTGGATAGAGGAGAGTGCCTACACTTGTCGAAAGTCAGCGCTGCTGTGGCGCCACGTCGCCCACCACCCACCTGCCATGCAGTAGATGCAGGCCGTCACACGCTTGAAAGTGTAGCGTGGCACGCGGATGGTGTACCACGAAAAGAAAATGGCCATAAGCAGAAGCAGCCCAGAAATCAGGGCAAAACCCAGACAGGCGCGACGCCGCTCTGCGGAAGGGAATATCGGTGCTGAAGGGAATACGACGCATCCCACAGCAAGCCTTGCTGAAATCGGTGGTGGTGTAAAGAATGTCGCAGCGTTTCATGATTCAGAAACACCCCTAGTAGCCTGACTGCTGGACTGGACCAACTGGTTGGCAGCTGGTCAGGTCGTTACAACGACGATGTTTGTACACATAAACATAGTGACGTATAGCGTCATCCGATTGGTCAGTTTGAGGTCGGCCATCATGAAGAGCACGATAGCGAGGCGAAGCACTTCCTAAATGGAGGACACTGTCAAAGTCGCAGCCAATGACGTCGACACACGAAATTCAGTGAGATTTCTGGCCAACTGTTCTAGGCGCCGACATCTTTGTGTTGAGTTCTTTTGGTGACATGAGAAACGAGTAGCCCGAGGTGACGCTTTATCAACCTGCTTAGTAGTACTGAGAATGTCAAATCAAGCATGACAAGACACCATTACGCACAATAATATGCCGTACACTTAACCACTATGCACATAACAGCTGATGAAATGTGGCTCGCAATATTTCACCATGCTGGATCCACTTATAACATTCTACCCAAAACAGACTTATGGGTCACATGGATCATCATATATATGCATGTAAATTGATCTATACTGCCAGCAACACATAAATGACCACGACTTATGAACTCTTACCGACATTGGCGTTGAAGTTGTGAAGCCGAACGTCGATCTGATCGCTTTCTGGTCCAATACTGCCCGACTCATCGGCGATACCGGATAAATCGTGATAACGACAAGCAGCTGACGAGGAGATGAACTAAGTTACCGGACAACAGAGAACAGCACGTCCTAAACAATGGAAACGTAAAAATGCACCAAACAACTTCACAAAAATACAGCGAGAAACAGGTCAAACTCCTCCAAATGCCAACAAATATGGACCTGGAATATTCAACATGAGGCAGAAGGGGTGTGGACGAGAACTACGTGAAATTAGAACATACACTGGTCTTCAACGTAGCTGAGCTGCGTTGGAAATTTAAGGATTACAGGGTAAGTTTATGTAATCCGTGTTTTCTCGGTGGGTGTGTAAGGTTAGAATAGTGGTGTCCTCCGACGGTAGGCTTTCCTTCCTCCATTCTCTAATAAATGATATAGAACTTTCTGCTTTAACCAGATTCTGGGCGACCTGTCTGATCTGGAATATGACATCCTTGTCAGTAGTTCCAAGTTTGCAAACTATTTCACCAAAGCTACACTTAGATTGGTTTCGAGAACAGTATGTTCTTCCTCACCAGAAATAATTGCTTGCAGTTTGATGGCATTTTTCAGGATGCAACTTAGCTTTGTTCAGATCTTAATATAACAACACATGCTATGCACGCACACGCATATGCACGAACACACACGCACACATATGTATGTATGTATGTATGTGTGTATGTATGTATGCATGCACGCATGCATGCATACATACATATATATATATATATATATACAAGAGTACATTTTGATGCTATGCTAATACAACATAATCATGTACTTATGACACTTGATTCTTCAGTATTGCCACATGATGAAGAAGACAGTTCACATCTATTGGCATCATGCTTTTCACCAGCCATGTATCCTCAGAAATATGCACAACACCTATAAATTGCATCCTCACATGGCCAGTCTACAAACAGTTCGTGACGGATGGCAAATGACACAAACAAGAAGGGACCGGGTGTTTCTGCTGCCGAGCGATCGCTATACCATTGGCTTCCTCACACCGCATATATAATCGTCAGGACATCTACCTTTCGCACCTTCTGTGTACCATAGTTTATGTGGGTTGGAAAATGTAACGTTATAACGTCAGGTACAGTCTCATTCGCCATAGCAGATGTTGAGATGGCGACATTTGAGAATATCTCAATTGCATAATTGCATTTGAACTCAAATATCTCAACTGCAACATTGCAACATACTTGTTTCATAAAGGTGCAAATGAGGTATCAGCGTCAGACTTATTTGTTGTAAATTCGATTTTTTGGAAGCATGCATCAATTTTGGCATACGTCAACAGAAGGGGCGGTGGTATTCTGCCCCCACACCATCCAGTATGCGTGTTAATGGGCAGTGGCACACGTAATATATCAGATACTGTGCTATATGGTTAATGTGTTTTGGATACTGTTACACAGCTACAATACAGAAATACATAGTTGCTGTGCTATATTTGGAAAACATTCTAGCCTTCTGTTGAAACACCATTCATCAATAACTTGATTAACCAAATGCGATGTTGTGCACTATGTGAACACAGTGCACCTCGAAGCCTACTACCACGTCATAACTCACTGACAATGTTGACCTGGCTTGGCTGGGAGGTGTCCTGCACCAGTGTTTTGCAGCTCCTCCATAGGCCAACGTGCGCCGACCTCAGAGAGGCCTCCCACGTGCCCGTGATGGCCGTCTCGTTCACTCGGACACCGTCCGGACAGCTGATCACAGCCCTGGTGACGTCATCGCCCATCAACCGGCAGCTGTACCCCATAAGCACACATATGTATGATACACACCAGACATGCATGGCAGCACTGACATATAATGCTGGTACAAGTACGGGAGTTTGGCTGCAATTAAGCTTGCTGGCTGGAAATGAACCACATTGTGCTGGCATGCCACAGGACATGCAGCAGGACTCTGGCATTTCATTACCAGATCACAACTCTTGAAATTCCCAAACCCAATAGTGTTACATGGAAAATACCTACTTTCAATGTTTGGGCTCTTCTTTGCCAAATACACATCGCCGGCATTCTCTCCAAGAAACAAAGCGAACGTCATTCGCTACATCAGTGTTCTACGATCACAGCTGCCTTCATCACAGAACAACGGTGTGAACGGACATCTGATGGGCGACCAAGGCGCCAAAACTGACCAGAGTTCTGAGGCCAGACTGGCTGCCCACATCAGCAGGCCGACGCCCGCCAGCAGGCTGCAGAACAGCAGCAGGCGCCGGTCGAAGATGACGATGCGCGCCGCCTGCTTGCTGCTCAAGAGAGCTCCTGTGTGTTTGCCCATGGTGTTGACTGACCACACACCACCTGAGTGCACACCATGGAGAGTGACGATGACAGAATACAACCTCTCGACAACATTTCAAGTTAGATGTGGCAAGCATGTTCGCTTCGGTGCATTCGCCGGAACCATAGCAGATTCGAAGAGTATCGAGTGTTTCCATTTCGGCTAGTCTCCCTGTTTGATGATGGGCGATTCCACAAACTAACTGAGGTGGAGCATAATGAAGATCTCAATCCCATAAATAATGGCATATGCCTGACAATGAACATGTTTCTGGCTGTTCTTGTGCTTTCTTTACTAAATAACACATTGATACCCTTTGTTTTTTTTTAGAATCATCAGCATGTGGACAACATAAAAATGAAGAAAAAATCGATGGCAAAATGACATCATTGGAGCACATATTACCAGACAGTGACAACACTGTTTTAATCATGACAGTTCAACAAGGATAGTTGGTACACAAAAGAAATTAGTTACAATACCAAAAGTATATTAAAATATCCATTTTGTGGGCCAAACCATGCTTATCAAACATCAGGATTGTGCAGATGACAATAAGTAGTTCCACGTTACTTGATATTCATTTGCCTGGTTAAATGTATCACTTCATGAAAGCATAACTCACAACTATGGAAATGGCTTCATTATCGAGCCATTGCTATTTTCCATTTAAAACTGACACTGTGGCTGGCATAGTGTTTGGAAAGGCAAACAGAATCACTGCCTGGGGTAAGGTGTCAGCTGTTTGCACAGGACAGGTTGCACTCAAGTAGGTTAAATAATTTATTTCCTCAGGCTCCTGAACTGCAAGATTATTAGCTGTGGAAGAGTGCTATGGCCAGACTGGGTATCTGGCATTTTATACTGTCACATTTTTTATGGCAAGTTTACTGCCTAGTCTACTCATTTATTTGATTTATAGAGGTAAAATGTGTGTAAAGCTTGTCTCTTGAGTATAATAAAGCACAACAATACCCACCATTCAATACCTAACTGCCAATAAACAACACAGTATCCTTTTTTATTTGGAGGATAATGTTCTGGATACCATACTTCCAGAAACAAGTTGCTTTACCAACTTTGGCACTGCAGCATGGATGGAGTTCCAATAATGGGTGGTGCTTCAGCAGGACTTTTGTTATGTTCCATGTAATCCATAATCAGGTTACACTAGGCTAGGCTGTGCTGGGTTAGATTAGCTGAGGTTAGGTTAGTTTCCTGTAATTCTGCATTCTTCTTTACTACATATTCCCCTAATTAAAACCTCCCCTTTGTACCCCATATATTTTGTTGAGGGGTGATGACATGTAGGTAGGTACCTAGGTACATTGTCAACATTTTTTCTGGTGTCTTTCATGCTATCTGAATTATCACTTGCATCACAACCTATCACAATTTCAAAATCACTTCATTGTGGTAGGCTGCAATGAAGCAAAGGAACATGATGGTGTGTCATTGCAGAGCTGGATGTGCTATGAAAACCTACAGTGCATTTTAGCAAGCAAGGTTACTTGGGTGAGATAGGTACAGAGCACTACATTGTTTGTTGCCAACAACTTTTATAAACCAACATAGGTTTAGAAAATGGTGATCATGTCTCACAAATCTCTTGTCTATTTTTGCTACTGAACGATTTGATCAGGGAAATCAGGTTGACATAGCATATCTCAACTCTAGTAAAGCCTTGGACAAGGTACCACATAAAAGGTTAATGATGCAGCTTCAGGTACATGGTATTGCAGGTAGCATCCTAAAATGGATAGAGTTGTGGCTTTCAAATAAACAGCAGAGTGATGTGAAATGGTATAGTCATCATGGCAAAATGTTCTTAATGGTGTTCCCCAGGGGTCAGTACTGAGGCCACTATTGTTCACTATATTTGTAAATAACATTGAGAGTGGCCTAAGCAGCAAGGTTTTGAAATTTGTAGATAATTTGAAGGTATTTAGGGCAATAACAGGACACAATGAGCATATCCTGCTGCAGAAAGACCTAGATGAACTTGTGAAGTGGTCTGAAAAATGGAAAATAAAATTGAATTTTGATAAGTGCAAAATCATGCATATAGGTAGACAGCACATGAAGGCTCCTTACTTGATGGGTGGCCAAGTACTATCTGTGACTCAGCAGGAAAAGGACTTAGGTGTTATTCTAAACACAAAATTGGGGGCATCAGAACAGACCCAGGAAGCCAGGAAGAAGGCACTGAGAATGCTTGGGGAAATAAATAGGAATGTATCATACAGAAGTGAGGAAGTCATCAGGAAGCTTTACTGTGCATATGTCAAGCCACATTTGGGAATACTGTGCCCAAGCTTGGTCTCCTAGTTATGAAAAAGATTGTTGGCTTTTAGAGAGCACAAGAGGGCAACAAAAACAGTTAATTTTAAAGTTAATCACAGCAGGACAAGGTTAAGACAGTCTTTCTTCACCAACAGGCAAGTAGAACACTAGAGCCAGCTGCCAGAAACCATTGCCAGCAGCAGCACACTAAGCATCCTTAAAAAAACCATAGGCAATCATTATAAGAATAGAAGGCTGATCGACGGGTTTGGTGGGCAACTGGTTCAGCGCCCAGAGTGGAACCAAGAAGGGCCCTTGTGGTTCATACATCAAGAGTACATCAAGATAAGCAATGTAAGCAAACAAGCAAAATAGCAGCATTACCAAGCTAGGTAAGTAGTTGCAAAGTAGGTAGTGTGTACGGTTGTTGTACTATCGCTCCGCTTCAATTTGGACTGAATTGATGATACAATTCACAAATGAAAATTATGCGCAAGAATTGACCCATGAGGTCAATTTTTTGGCCGCCCGCTGCTGATGACGTTTAGGTGATATGTGGAGCCCATTTTGACCGCATAGCTCACAGGCTCCATGAACACTACTCTGGTTGCTCCCCACTGATTCATCATGGGGTTTTGTATCCGTAGAAATGCTAGTGCTAATGATTGTGCAACATTAAAAACGTCCTGACTAATGGCCTTGTTAATTGTTGAACACCTCTGACGTTTCAAATTATTAGCCATCATTGGTGCTGAAGAAAATATATCAGCAAGAGAGCAACCGGCCAGATTTAATTCCTCTCTGAAGTTGTTGCATCATGAAAATTGAAGGCTTCCAGATTTGTGTATTATGTGTTGCGTGGCGCGTGCTGCGGATGAGGGGGTGCTAGTGAGGTGGTTTTGTGGATGCAGGTGGCTTTCATGGTACATCTGTTTGCTTGAAACTACTGCCGATAATTTGATTTCATCTCAAGCGATATCAAACAAGCATGGATCATCGTTCGCGGAAAAGAATTCGTGAAGCCAAGCGAAGAGCTAGGCCGGGTAAGTGCCTACCGGTAAATTTCCAGTGTGAGGTAATTTTTCAATTCTTGGAATTTATTTCTCCAATGCGGTCTGGATTAATGTTGGTTGATGCGATAACTCATTTCCTTAAAAACAGCATAGACAATCATAAGAATAGAGGGCTAGCTTTTCAGTATTGCAGGGAGGGCTGATTGACAGATTTGGTGGGCAACTGGTTCAGTGTACAGAGTGCAACCAAGAGGGGCCCTTGTGGCTCATAGTTGCACTAATATTTTATGTCTATGTCTTCTCCTGCAAATGCATACTTTTCAGTTGGCAGGCACAATAACTAAAAAAGGGCTTGGAGTGGTGCCTAAACTTTTAGCTTAAGTTAGGTTTATGATTTCTTGGAATTTTGTATCATGCAATGTTTATGAATATGCTGAGCATGATGTAACCACTTATTTCCTCTGCAAATGCATACTTTTAAGTGGGGAGACAAAATACCACCCCAAATTGAAATGAGGCTTGGAGTTGGGTAATGTAGCATGAAATGTAATGTTCAAAATGAAAAGAAGTAGCATAACCCGGATTACCCTAGCCTAATCTGTGCAAGAAGCCAATGTTTGATATGGAAAATTTCCTTTTTTCTTTACAAGAATCAAATTACTAAAACCAGGGATGCGGAGCTGGAAAATTTTGGATGGCTCTGGCTCCTGGGAAGTATCCTGGCTCTGGCTCTAAGTAAAATGTTCCTGTGGCTCCGACTGGCTCCAGCTCCAGGCAAAATTTACTGGCTCGGGCGGCTCTGGCTCCGGCTACATACATCTCAAAAGTGATTGATCCATTAAATAAGACCTAGGGGATGCACAAAAAAAGTTAGCTGTGACCACTCAGAGATGCAAACTTCGGACATTTATGAGCAAATTTCCCATATTAACCCTGTATCTATCTTTAAATAAACACCCACCCCACCCAAATCACTGGTGTTATGCCCTTGTAAACTGACGCTGGCTTTGTGCCGTATTGGGGCAATCAGAATTTGTGAGGCTCAAATCAACAACACTCCCCATCCAGTGAATGGTTCAAGGAACATTATTGTTGTAAATTGTAATGTTTGACCTCATCTCTAATAAGGTGCAACAACCCATTGATGGAAGCATTGAACTTAGTCAAACATTGCCCTTTCAACTAAACCCTTTCTCTGTCATGTAGGTAAAAAGTGTGTAACACTTGTATGATTGTCACCTGAAACTGCAATAGTTTCCTTGGAGTTTGGTGGTATAGGTACCTAACATCAGAAATAATGTTTAACAAAAATGCAGGAAAACATTTTTTTCTTAAAAATGTAAAATGTCAACAACAAAAAATTTTTTAATGTCAAATTAAGAAACCAAACTTTGCCTGACCAGTTTTGGACAAATTTTGTGTTCTTTCAGAAAAATGAAATGAAAGAAGATATTTTTCAAACTTAATAAAGACTTAACCAAACTAAAACTGCCCAAACGCAGCCCTTTGTTTGCTTTATGGAAGTAATATATATGCAGGACCTGTCTTGTGAATACCTGAGACCGAAATAATACCTCTTTACCTAGTTACCTAGGTAGGAAGGTGCATTCACCTTTTCTCTTTTTTTGCTTCCAGTCTCAGCTACAGTTGAAAATAACATTTTTGAAACATTTGTGAATTATGTTAAAATGATGTTAGCATTGATTCCTGTGGTGAATGAGGAAAGAATGCATATTTATATATAGGCTCCAAAGCACAAATTATGGGAAGTGGATGGACTGGACTTGTTGAAGCATACCTAGCAACTTCCCCCTCCATCATCTCTTTGGAAAATGGCATGAGCAAGATATTCGCTATTTATAATAATGGAACTCACTGGAGATACAGTTGAATGGCTGACTGTTTCAGTGATCCAGTCTGCATAACATGACAGGTTTCAACAAGAACTTTGGCATATAGATCCTGATTCAGGCATCCATCAAGGCCTTCAAGCATGCACAGAGCATGCCTAGCATAAACTGCAATCAGGAATGCAGCAGGTCCATTGCACTGGGAATGAGCAAACACTAGGAACAGAGTGCTAACCAACAGGTGTGCTAAGGCTTAATGCACCTACTAAAAGGTCTCATCTGGGCCCAGCACAAAGTTGTTTGAAGCCCCACACATTTACAGATTTCTCCCTAACAGTGTACCAATGCTCCCAAACTTGTGTAGAAGTCACAAAAATGGATCTGGAATCCCAAAAGATCCAGCCAGGCCCCAAGGGATCATTATGTGTTATGCAACATAGCATGCATTCCCTGTACATTTTGTTGGGCACAGGGAACATGCTAGGCTTGAGGGAGCAATCTTTGAAAAGGAAACCTGAGCTTCAATGAGTCATGCCTGGTCCCAAGAGGTAAGTCCCAGAAATTCTAGCTGGCAAAAAATACCCTTGCCACACTTTATATATATATATATATATACACCTGCATAGTTTGAGTAACAGTACTAAACAAGCCTCACTGTAGCAGTGCACCATATAGTTATTTCAGACCAAATTGCAGACGTGAGCCATCCCCGATCGTGAACTTTGAGAGGGCGCTTGCAGAACTGTGCACGGAGAAGAACGGCTGGTCGCGGCTGCAGTACAGCGCCACCTTCGACTGCTCGCCGTCGTCTGTTTCCGACACCATGGAGCGCATCCACTGGCCAGAGGTGTCCGAGCAGCAGTTCGTCGAGCGCTTCGAGAAGCCCAACCTGCCGGTGGTGATCCGCGGCTTCACCGACTCGTGGCGCGCCAACCAGCGCTGGACGCTCGAGGTGAGTTGTCTCTGCGTCCCACTCCGCGCCCTTGCTCTCCACTCGTTGCGCTTGCTGAAACCCTCCCTGGTTTCAGCCCGATAAATGTTTCCGCAGCATTGTGTCCTTTTTTCTGATCTTGTTGAGATGCAATCGGTGATATTGTCGGTGTTGCTGGCTTGTGGCGGTTGTGTTGCTTTGATCAGGTCGCCGCGTCGCGGGCGGGTGCTGGCACGCTTCGACGTGTCGCGTGATGCGCACAGCTCGGACTAGCACTCGGTAAAATCTCCATCTCCCTTTTCAGCGGCTGTCCAAGAAATACCGCAACCAGAAGTTCAAGTGTGGCGAGGACAACGACGGCTGCAGCGTGAAGCTCAAGATGAAGTACCTGGCCGACTACGTTACTCATGTCACGGACGACGACTCGCCCCTCTACATCTTTGATGGCAGCTACGGAGATGTGAGCTTCTTACCGCGGTCGCACTCTGCCAGCGGAAACCACCTGGGGTCACCGCGACCGTACACTGTCGGCGGAAACCACCTGGGCATCGCCGCGACTGCACCAAATGTAACCGCCTCGACCGTACCCTCGTAAATGGCCTACCTTGGTCAATGCGCCACACATTTTTTTTTACTCGGCCATACCCTCCCTATGCAAACAACCTGAGAATCGCCGCGACCGTACACTATCAGCGGAAACAACCTGGAGATTGCCACGACCGTACCCTCCCAACGGAAGCTACCTGGAGATCGCCGGGACCATACCCTCCCAATGCAAACAACCTTGGGATCGCCGCGACCGTACCCTCCCAGCGGAAACCACTGGAGGATCGAGTGCTCAACACCAGACTATTTTCAGGGGAAGTTTGGTTACCGTGGATGATTGCCGTGAATGGTTGCCATGGAGCATTGGTAATACGAAACTACTTTAGCAAGCGGCGCAGTCGTACGTGAATGTCAAACGGTAAAATATGGAGGCGCTTACCAGCACTCAATTGTCTCGACGTGTCCCAGACACAGCTTTCTGATGGGTAGAACGTCGTGAGGTAAGTGTGCGGATGTGCTTGGCACAAGCACGAACGGCTCGAATTCGGTGGTTTATGATATCGCTGAACTGGCCTGGCCGTACAGGAGAGGCATGCCAATTGATGTTGAGGTGATGTAATTAACCCAGGTGTTTTTTTTTTTAAGGAGAGATGGGAGCGAAATCACGAAGCTCAAATTTCCACATTGTGAACTGAGTATGTAGCGAAGCTGCATGGTCGACATGGTTGAGACGCCCTCAGCCCCCTAATGATTTCATCATGAAACGACGGCGGCTAATTACATTTCCCTCAAGTTTTCTTTGCAAGCCCTTGCTGGCTCTTTACGGTCGGCACAGTCGTGTTGAAGCTGATCTTGTGCCCGGCGGCCATACCACTCCCTCGTCGTGGTCGAGTCACTTCGACTCCAACCACGCGTTGCGCCGGTGGGTCTCCAGTGTCCGCCACCTAACCGTCTCACTCGGCGCGACCGGCAGCACGAGCGACGCAAGAAGCTGCTGGACGACTACGAGATCCCGCAGTACTTCCGCGAGGACCTGCTGCGCTACTGCGGCGAGCGGCGACGGCCGCCTTACCGCTGGTTCGTGATGGGTCCGGCTCGCAGCGGCACCGGCATACACATCGACCCGCTGGGCACGTCCGCCTGGAACTCGCTCATTACCGGCCACAAACGGTGTGTGGCTCGACCGCCCGGGCGGCGACTGTGCAGCTGCCGCTGTCACCGGCTCTGCATGGTTTGCCGCCTATGTGTCTTGCGTTTCTGTCGATTGTGATCTCTCTTGAGTGAGAAATTGTGCCTGTAGTCACAGAGTGTGCCAGCTGTGACCGTAATCGCTACGAGTGCCAACTGTGATTGGTTGCCTGGGTGCCAGCTGTGACCGTAATTGCCATCAGTCTCCTGCAGTCGCCATGAGTGCACAGTTGTGACTCTAATTATGCATTCTACCCTGATACCTGTGGGCGTGGGTAACTTCAAAATGTCTGTGGGAGCACAACTCTGGTCGTGTCGTCTCAGGGACTGCACATCCGTGACCGTAGTCTTCGAGGGTGCATCACTCGGAAAATGCACTGCGACATAAGACAGCTGCAGGCCTGGTGTGGTATGGGCATCCCAATGAAACCCCAAATGATAGATTATTATTATTTTAGCTATCCAGTCTAAATATGTTATGCTTTTCATGTATACAAGAGCACCATTGAAGTGCATTTTTCTCGTTGATCTCAACTGTTGATTCTTGGCTAAAAACGTTTATTCAAAAGAGAAATTCAATGAGGTTTCTTCTTTGTTTTTTTTTGGTCAGCTAGTCACCAAAGGCGATGATGCTTCATGCAATGTTCCCGTGCACAACTTTAAATTCTGTTCACGTTTCACCATATTCGGCTTTGTTTGACAGTAGCAACAAGCAAAAGCAAACAAATGTCCATGTACTGTCAACAGAGTAACTACCCTAAACGGAGGCACTGGTAGATTTTTGTTTTCTGTTTAAAGGAAGCAATTTTAGGGAAAAGAAGTGAATGATTGAATGATGAAACTAGCACAACTGATTAGGCTAGGTGGTGTTGGTGGTGGTGTTGTTGGAAACGTTTTGAATACTTCCTCATCAGGGCTAAAATCGGATATTCTGGCTGAAATAAGCCCCTTTGATCATTTAGTTAAAACGACGTTTATCGGTTCGCTCTATCCATTGGAAAACGAAAAATTCAGCACATTGATGATTAAATGATCAAAATTTTAAGAATGTCCATTTGTGTTTTTGTGTGGGCAAATATGTTAGTACCATGTTTTATTTCGCCTTCCTTTAATGATCCTAAGTAAGTTTTGTTTGTGACGTTTTTCACAAAATGAATTCCCAGAGACAAAACCCTGAAGCCAGTGATGACATAAGCCCTCCCCGTGATGTCACTTTCTAATGGGAGAATATTTTGAAGATGGTTTTGGACCCTACTCGTCGAGCGCTTTGCACCCATTTTGTTTTTGTACGACGCTGGGTTCTTAATGGGCGCAAAATGACCATAGCAGTCGACGCGCCCCTAAACCCCAATTCATCATCACTACGACGCTGGGTTTGGAGATTGGATAGGGACATATAACGAACCCCCCGCCCTATCGAGGCAGGATGTGGGTATCTGACCAGAAATATTTACTGATTATTGATAAAATACCTAAAGCTGACTAAGAACCACCATGGATCTTAGCATCTTAAACCATCTTAGAATGGATAGAGTTGTGGCTTTCAGATAGACAGCAAAGAGTGATGCTAAATGGTACAAAGTCATCATGGCAAAATGTTCTTAGTGGAGTCCCCCAGGGGTCAGTACTAGAGCCATTACCATTCATTATATTTGTAAATAACATTGAAAGTGGCCTAAGCAGTAAAGTTTTGAAATTTGCGGATGATTTGAAGGTCTTTAGGGCAATAACAGGTCAAGATGAGCATATCTCGCTGCAAAAAAACTTAGACGAACTTGTGAAGTGGTTCGAAGAATGGCAAATGAAATTTAATTTTGATAAGTGCAAAATCATGCATGTAGGTAAGCAGCATATGAAGGCTCCATACTTGATGGGTGGCCAAGTGCTATCAGTGACTCAACAGGAGAAGGATTTAGGTGTTATTCTAAACACAAAACTGGGGGCATCAGAACAGACCAAGGAAGCCAGGAAGACGGCACTGAGAATGCTTGGGGCAATAAATAGGAATGTATCATACAGAAGTGAGGAAGTGGTCAGGAAGCTTTACTGTGCATACGTCAGGCCACATTTGGAATACTGCATCCAAGCTTGGTCTCCCAGCTATGAAACAGATTGTTGGCTTTTAGAGAGAGTACAACAGAGTGCTACACAAATGGTTAATGGCATAAGCAACCTGGCATATGAGGAAAGATTGAAGAAATTGAATATGTTTTCACTTAGATATAGAAGGCTGAGAGGAGATCTCATCGACATCTTTAAAATTGAACATCTTTAAAAACAGCATAGACAATCATTATAAGAATAGAGGGCTTGCTTTTCAGTATTACAGGGGGGGCTGATTGACAGATTTGGTGGGCAACTGGTTCAGTGTACAGAGTGCAACCAAGAAGGGCCCTTGTGGCTCACAGTTGCACTAATCTTTTATGTCTTTATGTCGTTACAAAAGGGAGGTTATGATGTCGCATATAGAAAAAAAGGAGATTATTCTGAATTGTATGACCACAATTTTCCTCAACATCCGGGATCCCCCAGATATATATCCAGCCCTGTCCAGCAGTGGTGCCACTGTCTCGCCAGACCCAGCCCGTCGCTCGGAACAGTTGTGACGGCGGCGTCGTCGGCAGGTGGTGTCTCTTTCCCACGGACACGCCGGTGGAGCTGCTGAAGGTGAAGCCAGGCGAGGGCCACAGACAACAGGACGAAGCCATCACGTGGTTCAGCGTGGTGTACCCACGCACCCAGCAGCCCACCTGGCCACAAAAGTGAGCGCCCAAGCCAATGTGGGGCTCGGACACCGGCGGAGACACGTCGCTTTAGGTCGACAGCCCCCTTGTGGTCGGGACCGTGCCGGTCCGCATAGGTGGACGGAAAGCCACCACCAAATGGTCAGTCATGCAATCATAGTCTGAGGCTGCCTGATTGATTGACTGACGGTGTGCTGAACTGCTGTTGGCAGTGCCGTCGCGTATCCTCTTGCTTCGGCAGCGCAGCCGGTGTGGTGGTCATGACTGCGTGAAGAGTACAAGCACCTCAATGCTCACACGGTTCCATCACCCGGTATCGTGGGATGTTGTCATATGGCGCCAGTGTCATAAAATTGCTTCACCATTAACTGTGTGGATGAAGGAAGAAGTGGCTTGGGAATAGTGAAAGGTTGGAAGAAAATAAAGGATTGCCACTTAAGGATTAAAAAGCGGAATGCCTTTCACTTCAGTCGCATGCACTTTGCATTGTTTAGCAGTCATATGCATGATGACTGCCTATACATCAGGTGGCAAAGTGGTAAAAACATAAGATGAGGATGAAATAGCACAACTCCATTAACTCGGAATTTCCAGGCTACATGGTGAATAATTTTACACTGTATGGCGCGCGTGCCTCAAGCTTTTCGTTCGTCAGATGTTCAGTGTGCTGTAGTCGACACGCCCCTGAACTCCAGATGTTGGTATCCAGTATCGTGTTGGTGGCCGGCGACATGGTCGTGTGCCATGTCATCCCGCCTCGTCTGTCTCAGGTATCGTCCACTGGAGTTTGTGCAGGGGCCCGGCGAGACGGTGTTCGTGCCGTACGGCTGGTGGCACGTGGTCATCAACCTGGACCTCACCATCGCCGTGACGCAGAACTTCTGCTCGCGCTCCAACTTCCCGATCGTGTGGCACAAGACGGCGCGCGGCCGACCCAAGCTCAGTCACAAGTGGCTGCGCGTGCTGCAGGTGGGCCGTCGACCGTCTGTCGGGCCTCGGCTGGTTCCGTGTGGCGTGTGCTGCTGCGGTAGCGCTGTGCTGTGGTGTGTTTGGTGTGCTGATGCGTCAGTACTGTGCTGTGTGCTGCTGTGTCGGTACTGCGCTGTGTGATGTGACGTGTGCTGCTGCGCGGTGTGGTGTAGTGTGTGCTGCTGTGTCAGTACTGTGCTGTGTGCTGCTGTGTCGGTACTGCGCTGTGTGTGCTGCTGTGTGCGGCTGTGCCGGTACTGCGGTTTATGTGGTGCGTCTCATTGTGCAGTATGGCTCGATACTGACTGCCACGCACGGACCGCAGGAGAAACAGCCGGATCTGGCGCGACTAGCGGTCACCATCGACGTCAGTCAGAGCTCGGGCGTCGCCTCCGACTCCAGCTCCAGCTCCAGCTCCAGCAGCTCGAGCTCCTCCGACTCGGAGCACGACAGCGGCCAGGAGAGTCTGCCTGGCCATAAAAAGAAGCGCCGCCGCACCGACACGTCGCCGCCGCGGTCCGGCAGCGGTCGGCGCCGGTCGCACGACTCGGCCAGCTCCGGCTCTGCCGTCGGTGGGCGGCCCTCGGAGCGCTCCCACAGCCGCGAGAGCGACGACGCGGCCAGGTCGCCGTCCCCGAGAGGAAATGGCGCCAGGTCACCATCATCGAGAGGAAACGGCGCCAGGTCATCGTCCTCGAGAGGAAACGGCGCCAGGTCACCGTCCTCGAGAGGGAACGGCGCCGGGTCACTGTCTCCGGCCACCAGGTGACGACGCCGTCTGCAGGTGGGTGCCCCCTGGCCTTGTCCGTTACATAGCCACATTACCGTAGTGTCTTAGTGACATTCCGGTACCACCTTCACGCCGTACGGCAGTGGTCGTGCGCCGCTTTCCGCCGCGTTTGCCAATCTTATCCAACTAATTTGAAAATGTATGTTCAATCTGGATGAGATTCCCTGGTGAATGATAGATGGCAGGGCTCTGATGAGGTTCGCTGAGATCCGGCTGATATTTGGCACAGACTGATGAGTTTTGATGAGCTAAATGTGCCCAATGTTGTTCTAACAAGTTATTTCCAGCAATCCCTGACCGATTATTCTTACCAATGCCTCGTCAGTATGAGCCTACGCAATAGGACCATACTAAAAATGTATCATGAATCTGAATGACAAGTGCTTTATATGTATTCTACGGAAGCTGTTGTGAAGCACATCATTATATGAGGTATGGCATGCCACTGTTTCATGATATGCATTTTAAACACAGGAAATGGCAGTTCCGCATAATTGAACATGTGCCTAGAAATTAAATCTCATTGAACGAAGGCATGTCAGGCAATACGTTAACACGGACGCTGGAGGATGGGGGCGCAATTCGCCCACCCCTGCCTTTTTTCGTAAATACTCCAGATTTTACATGTCGATACACGCCAATTGTGTGTACCTACTTACAAATGTCCGGCGCGTTTCTTAAAAGAAGACGAAAAACAAAAATCGAAGGAACATTTTTGCGAGATGGAGGTTGTAAAAGTACAAACATTTCGTCGCGCCAGACCACAAAAATAGGCGCTGAAGCGCCTCCCGTATATCGGCAAAAGAGGAGTGTTCTTGGCAGTATTAGCGACTTGTTTGATGTATGTTGTTATGGCATATTGTTTCAAGGTCATACTAGATCACCGAGCTCAAGTCAGTTCAAGTTCGTGACCGGTTAATGAAATCAGGCTTGGTCAGCTGGAAGGTTGTCATAAACGCAAATGGCTGTGATGCGATTCACGATTGTTTTTGTCACTGAACCTATGCGTTTCCATGCTTCACCCTTTGCTCTAGCCCTTTTTTGTATGGGTGCCAAATGACCGTTTAGTCTGCGCGCCCTTAAGCCCAAATAATCATCAATCAAGCCCTTTATTCGTGAAGCCGATTGCGCCGGTCCGGCTGGCGCCCCGGTTCCGGTAACTGACCGATGATAAAGTGTTTATATATATATATATGACCTGAGGTCAAAAGCCGTATCTATCATCTGTACTGCATCGTTAGTCATGTCCAAAACATCATTGATGACCATGTTGGGGCATTTAAACAAGATCGCGGCGATCCATAATAGTGTCAAGCCAAGACACGCAAAACAAGCAAGTGTGACATAGGTGACCTCATTTAACCTTGAAGACATTGACCCAAGGGTACGAAATTTGCACACAATATAGTTCACCTGCATACCCATCTATCCTGAAAAATTATTTACTCTAGCTTTAATTGGAACCGAGATCTTGAGGCGGAATACCCCCTTCCAGCGCGCGTAATTTTTAGAGGGCTTCCAGGGGACGTGTCAATAGGCGATAAGAACTACAGTGAATGCTAGCTACCCTTTTTATCTTTCAAACATAATTGATCTGTTTATTTCTTGACATTTTTCCCCTGTTGTATCGGTTTTCCTTCCGCTCTCCTTTTCATTTACGTTTTGTGGGGAATGACGTGGTAATGTCTTAGAAGAGAAAATGCAAGACCATTGTTGGATGTTATGCATTGAAGGGCCCTCTTTAACACTTACGAATATTCATTCATGCAGCCCTGGCAGACTGGATTTGCCTTGCTATTTGTCTGAGATGGATTCAGGAAAATATTTTTGCTAATCTCTGGTGGTAGGGTCTGACCAGCAAGAAAACGATGGGTCGTGATGCGACCTATCTTGATTTGCCTGCCATGACATTTTCATCCTTGGCATATCATGTAAGCGTGTGGGCAGGTAAGCATGGACAGTCTTGCGTATGTATTAACCAGTCCCGTCTCGGGGGGTCTTTAACCGCCCTCCCCCTCAGGTTTTTCGCGGATAGTGGACGAACGGCGCGCGGTAGCGCGCCCAAATTTGGCATACCTTTTCCACATCAATTTGGCACGATGTTTCAAAATTGTTAAGTCAGGTCATCTAGGGTCAACGAGTTAGTCAAGGTGAAGTGAGGTCACCCCCAGAAAAGTTCAACCAGTCGTCACGCTTTAACGGATACAAATATTTAAATGAAACTCTCAGCGTTTGGTTATCTTTACGGATGCAACAAAACGTACGTGTTGAATTTTTTCGTTTTCGACTACATATAAATTTTGCATATTTGCCAAATTGCAGTTCAAATAGAGGATTCTGGCTAAAGTAAGCATTTTTATTAGGGCAAGTTGACTTCCAACAACGTTTCTCGGCCTGCTCTACCCATTGGAAAGGGAAAATTGAAGAAACTGGAAAGCTTAAAATTTTGAAATTTTGAAACAAAATTAGTTTTGGGGGTCCAAAAATTATAGCCCTGGCCTATTTTGCTGTCCTTTTCACATTCCAAATAAATTTTGTTGTTTCATATATCCACAAAATGAACTCCCCAGAGTCAAAAACATACTGTAAGTCGTGAAAAGTCGTGAAAATCTAGCCATCCATTAGGGTAATCGAAGCGGAGGGGGTTTCTTCAAACCTGTGACATCAGAATTTCAGCTACCACATATCAGTGAATCCTGTGTCCGGTCGAACATTCTATCACAGAGCAGCTCATTGTCAAACAACGCCATTCAACTTCCAAATAAGAAAAATAAGAACATACTTTTCGGGAGATGATAATATCTGGGTGCCAAATATCCAGGCCTGTGTTCCAAACCATGACAGTCATATTCCCATGGCTGGGGAGCTTTCGATAGTTTGTCTAGCGGGAGAAGTTTTTTCCTTCCACATCATCGGCTAAGATAATATGGTTGGGGAAAATGAGTAGCGATTTTGGGAGACCTGATAAAATGTCTTGCATTCGCATGTACTTGGTGAAGGATTCGGTAAGCGTCCGCTCCCTTGCCCACCACTGTCCATGCCATTTAGGTGAACAATGCACAGTAACCTAATGGCTTTCTGAACACTGAATTTTCTTATTACTCACCACGAATGTGTTCTTGATTTACCCGAAGGGAGCGTGTGCAGTTGCGTTGCAGTGGTAGTCACCGTGTAGACAAGGTGAACGGAACCCGCCACGTAAGAACGCCACCATCGCACCGAAAGTTATTACCGGACACGAAGACGTCACATTTCTGTCTCATGCTCCTACTATTTTCAGAGGGTAAGAGAGCTAAATGATCACATTTTTGGTCGACGCGGCCTATCCCCCTCCACACACACACACACAAAGAGGTTGATGGAACTCAAAGCTAGCCAACAGACGGCAGATGTGTTCATCGCTATGAAAATATTTATTTCCCTCTCCCCGTTATGCAAACATGATTCAAATGCCTCATACATCTGCTCATTCATCCATGATGTTTATCGTCTGACGACCACATTTACGGGAAATTTTTCCTTTGAAGTTTAGTTTAAATGTGAGGTCAACTTTCAAGTTCAATTTAACCAGCCAAATCTGTTTTCAAAGGAATATTCTACATTATGTGATCTCAGCAGATTGGAGATCACCCCGTTGTTTATCTTCACGTTTTTAATTTCAGTTCAACACCCATTCATCGCCTACGACCCCGCTTCACGACTATGCAGTGCTACAAAACGATGCAATCTTGTGAGGTATCATAAGCCTTAAGCGCACGCATAACCAATGTACGATGCTGAGCTTATCGTTACTCGGGCATCGCTATTTTGACTCGGTGCGGACATTCTGTAGTTGGAAACTTGGCAGACGGTCAGCCGTCCTAAGTGCTCGTTACGAAGTCTTCGCTCGGATACGTAGTCTGACACGCTCACGAGATGTGTAGGTTCACACACAGTCCATCAGCACCGTTGTTTCTACATCATTGCAGGCGTGGAGCCGGGTCTGCGGTGTTGGTGGTCGGCCGGCGCCTGCTGATCCGAGAGGCATGGTCGGCCCGGGTCAGTTGCCACGTTGGCGCCGCACCAGCTGCCGGTGTACCGGCTGATCAGCTGCCCAGCCCGCCAGCTGCGGTGGCACCGTCAGCGCACGCTTGATCCGCCTCGAGGCATTATGCGATGAGTGAGGCGGCCACCAGCATCCGGACCGTTTCGAGACCCCGACGCTGTCTGTATGCACAACACCCAAGCGCCTGTCCACGTCCGCAGTTTGTCTTTCTGCTTGCTTTGCGCGTCGGCGTTACGTTAGAGGGCGGGTAGTTGTCGCGACGTGTTCAGTTGATAGCGGTCGTAGGTGCCGCTGTCGACCCGTCGACCCGTCGTCGTAGTCGATGACCAGGGTCGTGAGCGCCCGACATGGCTGGTTCGGCCGCTGGTCGCGTGCCGTCTGCTCCGCTCCACTGCCACTGCCACCAGTGCCGTACGTGTCGGCGCGTGCCCGGCTCGGCTGTCGCGCGTGCGACGGCGCCGCAGCGTGACGAGATACTGGCGGGTGGTGTGGGCCGACACCACCACGTGGCATGCGCGTACCTCAGTGAACGACCCCCATGCCCTCGGATGGGTCTCGCAGTGTGTGTGTGTGTTCGCCTGACGCATGTAACTGCACGATCCTCCCTCCCCAGGAGGACGAGGATATGTTGCGGGGTGCAAACGTGAGCACCACCGACCCAACCTCAGATGTTCAGCTGCAGGGTGGCCGATTGGTGCAGTCGCGAGGCGCCTTCGGTGCCCTGTGTCTGGCACATCCCAGTAAACGTGTTACGTCACGATTAGGTGTGTGAATGTAGCAACGATAATAGTAGTACCCAGTTAAGTCCCCCACCCTCCACACACACACTCCGAAATTGTATTCGCTCCATTGTCCATGACGGCCTGAACACCCATGAGCTACTGGTAGTCCTGGATACATTGTGGAGCTCGAGTGCACGGAGGACGCCCATTCGCAGTATGACTGGGCCTAGTGTTGGGGACACCACTGTGGCCGGTACTCAGTGCCGGCCAGCCGTCGACCTTGGGTCAGATTACGGTGCGGACGTCAGGCGCTGCTAGGCTTATAGCCCCCGGCAGGCGGAAACACCCGTGTGTCCGCGGTAGTGTTTCGTTGACTTGCGTGGTTGTGTTAATCCAACGCTGGTGCTTACTTTCGCTAGATCCCAGACCGTGTGACTTGGTAGCTGTGTGAGTGCACGGTCCATCACCAGGCAGTTGGCGCACGCTGGTTGGTTGTGGTTTCCAGCCGACGATCACGTGTCAGTTGAAGTCCAGCAGTTGGTCTGCAGGCGCCCAGCTCCGGTGATGAAGCTGCACGGACTCAGCACGGGACCCCGGCTAGTTCTGCACTGCTGGCAGCAGTGCCAATCATTTATCCCCACCGGTTTATATCGAGTGGTGCGGATTGCGATGGGTGCGTGTACACCGGCGGTCGGTGGAGCGGCGCACTTCGCCTCCACCCGCTACTGTCGCGTGTTGTATGGGCACGGCATGGCGCAAAACACCGGCGGCCGACGACGGGTTTGTTCTGCAGTATGAGCTCGACCGGTGCGTTTCTGGCGCAGCGCGGCGCTGCACCTCCGCGGCCCGGCCTGGTCCGTCGCCGGACGGCACGGCGGTCGGCTGGAGGCGGCAGCGTGTGGCGCACGAGACCGTGTGCGGCGCTGCTGGTGTTCGCGGTACTTAGAATGGCTCCCGTGTGATGCGGTACCAAACAGCGTTGGCGGTGCGGTGCATGGGTGTGCCGGATGCTGCTGACATGGGCGTGGCCGAGCTGACGGGCGAACCCGACGGCCGTCTCTGGTCGGGCGCTGGAAGCTGCTGGACCGGGCCGGAGCCGCTGCCGTGACGTGTCCCCGGCGGCGTGATACATGACGCGCCAACCGCTGCCATGGCGTATGCCCGCGACGGCGTGATGCCATGCCGGGTCAGCCGCCGTCGTGGCGTATGCCCCCGGTGGCACGATATGACAAGGCATGGATAAACATGACGGTTCGGCTCCACCTCACCCACCAACTCCAGCTGACAAGTACGCAAGTGGTTGGCGCATTAATCTGTTTTGAATACACTACCGACATCAGCTGTTTGAGATGAGCCTGCTGAGCTGGACGAGATGTGGGTTCGGTACTTCGCCGAGCCGCGCCGCTTATTCTGGTCCTTCTCCACGGGCCCCGCTGATTGCTCTCGTGATCCGAGATTAAGGGCGCATCGACTGGGTCAGTCATGCAGCTCCTTTCGTGACCCACCCACACGAACACGAGGCGCATCAACTGCGGAGGTTATACAGCGCTCTTTGCAACTTTGCAAGTCAAACCAGGTGTGAACGTATCGACGTGAACTAAATGGGAGGACTGGGGGGAGGGGGGTCGCAATCCAAGGTTTACGAACATTACCGTCTCCTCTCGTAACCCGTCCGCCACTAACTCGCCATTTTCTCTCCTGATCCAGCTCCAGGGACCTCGCCGTTTCTCGTTATCATCTTGCCAGTACAGGATTGATGCAATGCTGCCATCAGCATCTCGCATCCACGTGATCCAGTCACAACCCACACACACGCCGACCGCTATTAAGCTTTATTAAAAATATAGAGTTACAAATAACTAAGGAGAATTTCTGAGTTCATTCACAAACATGATTATAAGGAGGCAACAAGGCTCGCCCCGGGTCCGAGCGTCGCGGCGATCCCTGTTCTCTCGCCGTCGACATTCGCCAGCTGCCTGGGCGAACACCAGCCTGCCCCACTCTCGGACCGTATTATGCCATCAGAACTCAGAACGATTCGGCGTCCCGCAGGACGCCCACAGACCGATGACTAGCTAGGCGCACAGAGGCGCTCTCGATTTTTGAACGTTCGAGTTAACAAAGGATAAACTATTCAGGCCTCCGACAACTCTTCCTACCCTTCCGTCTCCGCGACCGGGACACACGGGCGCACGCGTGCACCTCGAAAAGACTGACAGGGACCGGGACTCGTACACAAACAAGGACCAGATCTAAGACCGTGACGACCGCCCAGCGCAGCGAGGCGACCACCAACGCCGCATGGAGTCGCACCCCCCGATCGGCGGTAAATGTACAATTGTCCTGCTCGCCGGGGTGCAGACGAGCCCGCACCATTCACGACCACATACACACACACACAAACGCATCAGTAAAAAGGATGGCGACAAGTGAACACTTGGTGGTTGGTGCGCAGATGAGAGCGACACCTATCGCTGGGTGACTGCACAGTAGCTTCGGCCGTCAAAACCGAGTGATTCTCTCGCAAATTCACATGTATGATACAATTCCCCGGTGCACATTACACTTTCGCACGTGTTATTTTCATCGCCCGAACGATTGAACGTGTTGCTGAAGTCCGATGAAATAGTGTGTCGCCGACACTTCCACGCGTCTCATGATGTGATCAAGGTAGACTTAGCAAGTCCCTGACGATGACATGTTCGCGGGATTTCCAATCAAACCCGACCACGTATTTGAATTATACAGTGAACGCAATAGGGTTAACCTTAAATTGTGTAGTGTAAGAACGCATTGCCCTACGGTTATGGTTCCTGTGCCTATTTCTTTTTGTCCATTTGATAAATTGCGCAGGTTATCGCAGCCATTGAACGCTCGAGTAGTTTATTGGCGTCGAACCTCAACGGTTTAATAGAACCCCGCGAAATCCGGGGCTTCAATTAATTTCAGGTATTCGGCGACCTAGTCACTTTTATCAGTGTCCCGATGGTCCGCTTTTATCAATGGGCCAGCGTTGTCCGACGGCACCATTCAACTGTAGTGCCAGAAAGCTGAGAAGGAAGTCGGGGATAATAAGGCATTGCGTGCAAGGAAACCCAGATTGGCAATTTTCACGCGTGGTGTGGAGGCGCATTAAGTCATGATGTCATTATCCGCCTAAGAATACTTGCATGGGCCCTCCTGGTATATGCAGCATTAACTGCACCACTACCGGCGTCAGATGGCTTACTTTGGACCAATGGCACTGCATGGACAGTAGCGACCCGAATTTGTCTCGTCCCCTCCAATCCGTTTGACCCACCTATTAACCCTCCCCGTATTTACTGTCATATCCCCAAGCTCGGAGGTTGAAAGGAACCCCTTCTTATCTCAAAACTAGGCGTCGCACGAAAACGAAAGGTGTTATTGGAAAGCGTTCGACGAGTAGGGCCAGCCCCTCCCCCCCCCCACACACAAACAAAAATAGCCCAAAAGCGATGTCACTAGGTGGCCTAGGTTTTCATGACTAACATCTTGTTTTTGGCTTTGGGGAGCTCATTTTTGTAAGATTTGAGACACACTTGTTTGTTGTTGAATACATTAAAATATTTCAATTCAATTCAACTTTGTTGAATAAGATATATTTTGAAAAATTCGAACACGCTTTTTGTTGAAATCGTTCGAGAGACCTTACTATTCCTTGCATTCTGACGCCCTGGTGGGCAATACCGTTAGGTTCGCTCGTCACCACTTGAGCCCCCCCCCCCCGAAAAAGAACACATGGGACGCCGAGTGCATCCAAATCAGATAAATTTGCGAAAAGACTCGACTGACATCCTTGTGAACTTTTTGCCATCTCGAGGTTCAGAGAAAGTATGTGGACGGCTCCTGAAAGATCAGTGCATGAAGGATTTGCATCGCTCTTTGTTCGAGGGAAGCTTAACTATTTCGCAGTGAGGTCCCATATACCAGCTTAATGACATCGCACGATGTCTGTCCGATTGTAAGACAAAGGAAACTGCATCGTCGAGGTTCAAAGTCCTAATAATCATAGTCTTACGAAACTACAGAAAGGGTATTTAAATGCGCATTTCGGTAAGACAATTCGGATCGCAAAAATCTGAAACCCAAATATCGAATTTGCGAATCGCCACACTGCTAAAGGATGCAGACAAGTATCCATCCATCCCACGTGCGAGTGGCTGAAAACCTCTCGCTGTGGGTGTCAAGTGCTCCATTTATGATGAATGAACCGTGAAAGGTAGCTGGAAACGTCCTGCCGAGTTGTGCAAGCCCCGGTATTCTTTAATTATCGAAAATCACCAGACATAGGCGCAGAGCCAACAGAGAATTCATCATCAAGAAATCAATTAATGAATTGGCATCCACGCTGGTTCGATTTTGTACCAAAGGTGATCCTCCGGCAGAACATCAATCCCAGCTTAAAATAAATTACACTACATGGTGTAAAAGTCACTTACACAGCATAAGCAGCTCACTGAACGGCGTGCTGAGAACCACTCGCCCAGCAGCCCACTGAGCAGCGCCCATATGCCACCGATCTCCTTCTGAGACAAGTGCACGAGCGCTCTAACCAGGGACCCTTGCACGGACACGCCAGCAGGTCCGCGCTGGGGTCCTGCGGGGTCTGCGCGGCGGCACTGGTACCTCGGTCACCCCGTGGCGCCGGAACCTCGGCGGCCATGCGGTGACCGCGCTGTAGTCCGGGCACGGCGGCCGTCCCGGGTCGCAGTACCTGCACCGCCTGGCGCTCCTGGTACCCGAGCCGCCCTGTGCCTGGTGCCTCGGCCGGCCCTGTGCCTGGTGCCTCGGCCGGCCCGGTGTCAGGCCCGGACGCCCGCCGACCTGCCGGCGGCGGCTGGCCCGCGAGCAGTCGGCGGCCAGTGGCCGTCCGCCGAGCGGGGCTGTCCGGCCCGTCTTTGGTTAGTGTTACACGTTTGCCCAGTGGTCTGGCGCTGAGTATTGGACGGCCGACCGGCGCGGCGGCGGCGCGGCGGCTCAAACGCCCGGCGCCGGCCGCAGCCGCAGCGAACGCAGAGTCTGGCGCGCCTTCTCGGCCATCTCGCGCTGCTCAGTCGTCTTGCCGTACGCGACCACCTCCCACTTCAGCTCAGACTGCAACAGACAGCCTCGCGTCAGCCAGCGGCACATCAGCTGGCTGAGAAACAGCAGCACGGCAGTAGGCGTGATAGCAGACAGCTGCAGTGGCCGGAGAGCCAGTGCTACGTCGAAGGGCGAGGAAACGACAAGGGTAACATCAACGAGCGGAAAAACGAAGCACATAAATGTGCGGTGAACAGCCGGCGTACGAGATGGGGGAATATACAAACAGGCGGGGTGGGCGGGCAGCTGGGGAAACCGCACGGGGAACATCCGAGAGCATGGCGGCATGCCGGGGAACGTCAGTGCAGGCAGAAATCATCATTGCAAAGCAGTTGTACCGAATAGCCCAGTCACAGGGCGGCTTGAGCACTAAGTGACATATTGATCGTTTACCCCAAACTGCACTGCAAAACGAACTGAACCATAATAATGAGTGAGCCACGGCAAGTCCTACCAAGCACGACTAAAATGGCATCAGCGACATCAGACTGGACAGACAGTGCATCAGCGTGTACATCCCACCGACCCATGTTGCCACCGCGCACTCCCGTGCGAGTACCGAGAGGTCACCTTGTCGGCTGCAGGAGCCGGCTCGCGCCGCTGTCCCCGTGGCGCGAACGGCGCCCGTTTGGCGGGGGCTCGGCCGCGCGGACTCGTCGGCAGACTGTCCGGCAGGATGGCCGGCGGCGAGAACAGCACCGAGTGGTCCACCGTCAGAGACTTGCTCTGCGACACAGGAGCCGAACGGTCACCAACCCACACAAGTCACCTGCTCTGCGGCACAGGAGCCGAACGGTCACCAACCCACACAAGTCACCTGCTCTGGACACAGGAGCCGAACGTCACCAACCCACACAATACTCTACACCACGTCACCAACCAAAGTCACCTGCTCTGGCAAAAGTCCTGCTTGGCACAGGAGCCGAACGGTCCCAACCCACACAAGTCACCTGCTCTGCGACACAGGAGCCGAACGGTCACCAACCCACACAAGTCACCTGCTCTGCGACACAGGAGCCGAACGGTCACCAACCCACACAAGTCACCTGCTCTGCGACACAGGAGCCGAACGGTCACCAACCCACACAAGTCACCTGCTCTGCGGCACAGAAGCCGAACAGTCACCAACCACACAAGTGACCTGCTCTGTGACGCCGGATGAAACAGCGCCACGAACCACAAGTGACCTGCTCTGTGACACCAGGAGAAACAGCGCCGCCAGCCACGAAACGACAGCCTACTCGGTGGACCAGAACAAACGCCATCACAATCCACATCAAAGCTGTAGCGCAGGAAAGCCTGCTGCACACCGCAACAGAGTAATGCAATGCGTCGCCCCGAAGGGACTCCGTCACAAACCACAACAGAGCTACGTAATCTACCGCCCAGAAGAGACACTGCTACAAACCACAACAGAGCCACGTGATCTGCCGCCCAGAAGAGACACCGTTACAAATCACAACAGAGCCACGTGATCTGCCGCCCAGAAGAGACACTGTCACAAACCACAACAGAGCCACGTGATTTGCCGCCCAGAAGACACCGTCACAAATCACACCAGAGCTACTGAGTCTGTAGTGCAAGAGGTCCTGCTACAAACGGCCAGAGTCATGCAGTGCATCATCCAGAAGAGACTCGGTCACGAACCATAAGTCACGTAGTCTGCGACCCAAAAAAAAGACTCTGTCACAAACCACACAAAAGAGCCATGTAACCCACCGTCCAGAAGAGACTGTCACAAACCACAACAGAGCCGCGCAATCTGTCGCCCCTAAGGGACGCCGTCGGGAATCGCGAAGAGCTACTCCATCCGCGTCACGGGATGGCATTGCCGCTTCAGTCTCTGACGGTGGGCATGCCGGGCGCAACACATCACTACAGACTGGCCCGCTACCGGGGGTACAGCGTACCGCGCATGCAGTGACCCCGTCCTGCAGACAGTACGCAGTCACGACTGACACGCGGCACGGTCGCGTCGACGGTACCCGCGCGCTACCCGACAGCGTGCCTCACGTACCGGCGTCTCGGGGTGCACGGTCTGCGTCAGACCCGGCACGTTGATGTTGCCCGGCGTCGACCACGTGTTGGCCAGCGTGCGGCGGGCGCGCCGCTTGGGCGACTGGTTCTCCTTCTGCAGGCGGCCGCGGCCCGTGCCGGCGCTGCCGAACCCGCTGTCGTTGACCGGGCCCTGCGGTTGAGAGAATGTGTCACCCGCCACACGCATCAGCACGACTGGGCCCTGCTGTGTAGAGCATACGTCACACGCCACACGCATCAGCACGACTGAATCCTGCGGTAGAGAGCAGGTGCCAAACGCATCAGCACGACTGGGCTCTGCTGACGCCTCGGCCGCACGCCTGTAAGGCGACATAGCCAGTCATACTGTACTGGGGGACAGCATGCTCACCGGTCATAATGCTCAAGAGACAGGCGACAATGGCGCGGACGCTGTCTTGCAGTTGGGGGAAAACAATTGAAGTCGATTCTTTCCATGCAACGCCCACATAGGGTTAATGTTAAGAGTGCCTCAATTTTTTTTTCAGAAAAAAAACGCTTGTAAAATATGTAGAGTAAAAATGCGTACGAATGTGGTGATTGGTTATGAGGCGATGCTATGCGTTCAGTGAAGTAGGCTATTCGGCCCACAACCAGCTGGATAGTTGCATCCCTGATCGGGCTGGCACACAACTGAGCAAATTTGAGAACACCAGCATATTTATTTATTCATTTATTTATGAATAAATAAAGCACCTGCTCTACAGTGCATGCCCTCCACGTGCAGTGGCTGTTACGGACAGCCACTGCACATATGCATGTGTATGATATAGCCATGCAACTATCTGTTGGAAGAGACAGCAGGTGACAGCGGCTACAGCGGTGCCTTCGGTGAGTGTTCAGCCGCCAGGACCCCATACCATGCTCCCTGGCGCCGAGGTGCAGGAGACGGACTCACCACAGCGCGTGCGGCAGTGGTGTTGGGGGTGTCGGCCGACGTCTGGCTCTGCCGGTCCTTGTTGATAATTTCGTTCAGGTCCTCCAACTGAGTGGGCGTGTCCGGCTGCGGGATGTCCACAGTTGTCATGCGCACAAAACAAACGTCGACGCAAACCACTTGGTGAGGCGACTGCCTTTGGAACAGCACATCCCACAGATAGTCAGCCGACCGTCTCTTCGCTGCACAAGTGGTGTACCTGATAGTAAATAAAGCCACATACGTCCTGAGCAATACGGGCAAACTGACGGCAGTATCTATCTATGAGCAACGATTACGACGAAGACGAAGCGAAGTTTGTATATTCTGGCTACATGAACGACAAGCGAAATAGTATACCCAAGCTAGTGTCACTGCATGTAAACCATTGAACAAGAGAAGTCTACTACTGATGTGGTAAACCAATCTGGTGATATTCACGAAACTGTGAGGTTAATTAACGTTATTGAAAGATGGCCGTGGTTGGGTCGGTTATTTGGGTTGTAGGGCACATAATCAACTAAATGGGACAATTTAATGTAATTTAATTCAATTTAAGCTAAGTACAGGCAGGTGTCCAGTTCAATATCAGCTATGCTAACAGTCTTACAGTGCAACAATAAACTCTGATCGAATAAACTTTAAAAGGACATCACAGCTCGTTGAATCGCATTATATTTCTAGTGCAATCCAGGGTCACGTACACTCAAATAATTGATGGTCGCATAGCAACCACGAGCCATGGGTGACACTTGCTAGTCACTCCGGCTGAGCACGCCAACCGCAGCCGGGTTTCCGTGAGAGCGAGGATGGGATACGTCTGATCTGACTAGCAATCTGCTATAGTTGTGCTGATCCCAGCTACGTCGAACTTCGATCGAAATTATCAGTTGAACTGAAACCCCCCAATCAGGCGGGGGTTCAGCCCTATCAGGGTTACAGGTCAAGATGCAGGTGCATACAGATGAATTTCATTTATATACAAAATAAATACAAGAAATGTGCTGGTCATATTCGCCCGGAATGAAAAAAGAACGCATCCCATGTTAGTTGACCGAAACAATGGACAACCAGGAAGCCATATGTCTAATGTTCTTTCTTAATATTAGCAGTTTTCATTATTCCAGATAAGGTTCTTGGACCTACAAATTTCCAATATATTTATATTGCCAACTTAGGAGTGCGCAGGCAGAATGAATATACGGCGAACGTTAATACATCCTGAATCGTTTATGGTCGCATTTTGCTCATTCGTTTTCACTTTCCCAGTAATGTGTCCGCACATTAAAGATACGGCACTTCGGACAAAAGTGTCTATACATCGTTAGTTCAAGTGCAAAGGACGCTTTCAGCACAACCCCATCTTAGAACGACGCATCGAGAGAGCTGCTGCAACTTCAAGAAGTGCGTGCCACGGGCGATCAGTACCACACTGAAGGGACTGCTGCTGCGTGGCCGGCGGCCAACAATCGCACGCCGTCCGGTCTCTGTACTGACCACGAGACCAATTGGGCCGTTGTGGATCTCCATATCCTTCAGCATCTTCTTCAGTGTATCGGGAGTTCTCGGCTTCTGCTGGGCTGCCGTCGGCGGAGGGGTTCGCCGACCCATGTCCGATCTGTCAGCAGCAGACAATAGTTCAGGGCAGGTCTGGTTAGGTCAAGCCAGGTATGTCGGATCCAATTAAGTCAAAACGACAATCGTCGGGGGTAGACCTAGGGTGCCCAGCGCTTAATTTGTGTTGTCCCTTAACCCTCCCCGCATTTCCGGTCATATTCTCGCACCTCGTCTCGGGGTGGGTTGATAGGTACAAACTAAGCGTCGCACGAAAACGAACGAGGTGTCATCGGAAAGCGCTCGACGAGTAGGGGCAGACACCGCCCCCAAAGCGACATCACTAAGGGGCCTGTATTTTCACGATTTTCATCATGTTTTTGGCCATGGGGAGTTCATCTTGGGAGATTTGAAGAGAACAAAATATTTGGAATCAGAATCATGCCCTAATTTTCTTCAAAAACAAAAATCGAAACGTTAATTTTTATTTCGAAATTGAGTTTTCGGGTTTTCATTAAATTTCATTTTTCTAATGGGTTGAGCTGACCGGAAAAAAACGTTGTACGAAGTCAACTTGCTCTTTAGAAAATGCATACTTTTCCCAGAATCTTCAATTTTAACTCTAATGGGTAAACATTCAAAAACCAATAAGTTATCAACAACAACAAAAAAAAAACGGGGGAAAATCCTCTGGTGCATTTTGTGTCGTCCTTGATGATAAGCAAACGCTGAAAGTTTCATTAAAATGTCTTCATCCGTTAAAGCGTCACGACTGGCTGAACCTTTCTGGAGGTGACCTCAATTGACCTTCATTAACTCGTTGACCCTAGATGACCTGACTTCAAAATTTTGACACATGCTAAATTGACGAGACGTCGCGGGTTAATCACGGTCTCGGGTGTCAGCGGTGGCGTTGCGCCGCCACACCCAGATGACACTCTCCCTCTACTTGTGATTGGTCCGATTGCACTTTGGCTTCGGTCGGTGATGTCTGGCCGCGCGTTCTGCTCTTATTGAAGACTGAATGTTGGTTCTAAAGTATCTAGAAATGAAAGGTTTGTTTATGCTTTCTGACAACAAACTGATAAACATCCTTGCTTTTGGTACTATTCACGACTTTCAGTTTCGCTTTGGCTTTCCCTTAATCAATAATACATCGCTGTATACTGGTCACGGAGAACTAGAACTGAATTTCAGGTACATTCTTCTACCTTCATTTCCGTACATGAATTGAATTTCGAAAAATGACCTGTCCTAATTCAAACATTATCTTCTTCGGATCCAGAAGCACCACGGACAAATCCAGCCTGGGTCCGTGTTGCACTCGAATGTCGGGTGTCAAAACACACATGAAACAAGTACATCGTTTGAGATAGCGAATCAGTGCTCCAACTGGAGCCGGGTGACCTCACCTGACGAGCCTGCCATGCTGGGGCGTTGATGTCATGAACTTGTCCAGAGCCAACGCTCCCAGGCGCACTGGTGACTCGGTCAGCGCCAGGTTCAGGCCATCGAAGCCGTTCCGCGACCCGTTCAGAAACTGAGGAGCAACGTGGCTGGTAAAATCAAAACTCTTTAAGTGAGGTCTATGATATTCATGTCTTCTGGCAGATAGGAGTCCGATTCCTCCCCATAATATACATACGCACTCACAAGGCCGGGATGAACTGACTTCTGGCATGGATTCGAAGCAAACGCTGCTCAGATTATAGCTAAATTGATACCTCACATAACGACAAGCAATAGAAACACCTTTAAGCACTAAATGATCAATCAAAGAAGCGAGGGCAGAAACTGTAAGTTCCATAAAGGAAACGTAGTGCTGGAATAAGAGCCTAGCGCTTTGCACTTATATTGCATATGCCTATTCAGGTAACAACAGCTATCAAAATATCCGTCGCTGGAAATCAAAGCAGAGACGGACTCAACCGGCCTGGCGAACGACAACTTCACAGTCCAGATGGCAGAAGCATCGATGATTCTAGTTGTCTATCCATGGAGCATCGACGGCAACTCTCAAAATTGGAAACGAAACACCTGTAGTACCGAGCCATTATCTTCACGGTCACGCTACGATATCCTGATATTAATCCTCACTGGAACTAAACACGTGCCAGAGCTGAGGATTGGGGTGACTTTCGGAATACAATTTTGAATGGGAATTGAACATACTGGCAGAAAAAAAGCATTTTCCTATCTTGTTTACATGATATCGCTTACACATTCTCGACGACTGTTGGCGTGTGTGCGTGGTCGGGTGACCAAACGACCTAACCCACCTTCGGGAGGAGGCGATGCCGGAGTCGCAAGCTTTGCTCTTTCATCGAGACACACACCAGCAGGGCTCCGAAAATTATTTCTTTGATTGCAATAGACCCGATAAGCAGTCCTCATGTTACTTGCACCGAGTGGAGTGCAATGCTTACTTTCAAGCCTACTTTAAAGCGCTGACTGCTTTAAAGTTCTCAACTACCTGCTTGCATTATGAGTTTGCTCAGACAATGTTCAAGCACCCACACACTTGTAGAGACAAATGTAAAGTTGCCGTGCCTGATAGTTACTCAGGCACCTCGTTAATTTTAAATATTTATAAATTGCCAGGGACCCCCTCCCCAACACACCACCCCTTACACGACCAGCAAGGCCTTGCAAGTTGAGCAGTGTGTCCAGAAAGCTGGGGAGCGGCGATAGACTACGAGGTTACTTACGCTACACAATTTCTTTTTTCTTAACAATATCCCAGCCCAGTTTTTGGGACCTGAGTATGTCATGTCAATCCTGATTCCAGAAATTGGCATTTCCCAGGACTCTACTACGAATTCCGATAGAATCCGGACTCGCTACACCAAAATCGAGCGTGCTTATGCTGACCTTATGTATGCTGAACTTACTCCTACATCACTAAATAGCATCCTGCGAAACCAATACCAATAATTATCCAACCAGCGCACGCACTGTATAGGTTTCGTAGTCTCCACCGCGTATTAGGGCCGACCAATTGTGAGGGTGGCGGTTTCTGGGCCTACCTGAGAAGGCGAGAAGGGTAGTGGTGTGATCTTTTGCGGCGTGACCGGACAGGGTGGTGTCTGCAGCAGACTGGTACTGAGGTCCGTATGTGTGGTAGACAAGTCGTCCAGAGTTGAGCTCGTCTGTCGTCGACGCTTGCGCAGAATCGGTGGTGTCGAGAGACGGGCAGTAGACACGCTGAAGTCAGTCGATAATTCGCTGGAAGGCGTCTCCAGCCGGTACTCGGTGAAATCTCCACCCAACGCAGGCTTGCGATCCACGTCCAGTGGCTGGTATTCATCGATTTCCTGGAAGCTATAGTAATTGTCGCAGTCAAATAGTGCTCGACGCACATATTTGAGCTCGACATCGGCAGCGTACGGCACTCGGCCGCACGACATTCCACAAGTCGCAACAATGCCACGAAGGCCTGAAAACCACCAGATATTTGTCTGAGAAATCCATTAAAAGCCCCATAAGGGAGAGATAGGTGGAGATGTCACGCACACAGAATAGCTTCTGATGATTCATTCTTGAAATAAAACGTGAACTTCTCCCGAACCTCCTCCACTGTACAAAACAATACATCACGAGCCTCGGGCTTTAATGAGACATCCACGTATTGGACCATAAGCAGTCGCAGATATGCGCACTGATTAATCGCTGAAGGCAGAATCCAGCCAGACGACATAACTTCCAAGCCAGTTTGTTCTAAGTCGCAGGTGAGGACGCTATCGCCAGATATGCCTGACTACCCAAAAGTACGTAAACCAATTCCGCCAGAATACATTTGCTTTCCACTACACCTAGCATTCAAGGCAGTGCGGAAACCCACAGGGATTTGCATCACATACCTGATACAAAAGAACTGGCACTTGGATACATATTATGGGCATCCTCATGGTAATAGATCCATAGTGATGTAGTTGGGGTGCTGTGAAATGTGGTGATATGTATTAATTATAGTGACACTGCATAATTCAGATTGGGGAATGAACATATAATAAATACCTCACGAACATCTTTATACTTTTCATTTCGCGAGATTCGCCTTAGGTTAACATTGTTGCTAAGCTGTCATCATTTGAACGTCCAGACGCAAGCGTCGAAGTACATTGTCTTCCCAGGGTAGTAGGCAAAAGTGTCAACATCAATCAAGAAAACGTGTACGAACTGCATGTGCAGAAACTAAAAGCATAACGCTACGGGCTATGCTAACTTCCGTTCATGTGTTTTGCAAGCATCCCTTACATTGGATATACTTCCACTCGTTGGCTTTCAATTTCTTAGGACACACTACACTCCGACTAATGTTTTATGGTGTTCCAAATATTGTTTTCGTTCTTGTAAATAACAAACAACGTTTACACGTACGGAGGGAACCCATAACAACTTTAATTACCCAGCAGCCTAATGCGCCATCGCTATCCTCGGATAGTGAGATTCTGGTTTTCTTCCACACGAGCACCTGATCGAAGCATAACAGACAAAATGTTTTTGTAGCATAAGAACTCCATGAGCCATCCATTGCGTGGAAAATTGCACAGGCAATTTGCCTGAAAACACCCACCACACACACACACGCACGCGTGCGAGGTGTTCATCGCGCAGAAGGCACAAGCGTTGGAAAAAATGGTGAGAAGTGATACAGAATTGAGGTGAATAAACAAAGGTTATATTGTAATTTGCTTCGATACGGGGTTCAGAGATTCCACAGTAAATGCGCCCCTTCTAGGTTTCACAAGCGCACCTTACCAAATTGTTGTACCATGGACGGACCCTTACCTGATAGGCGAGTAGGCCATGGGGTTGGGCTGCAGGTCGGCGGCAAAGTCGTCCTGGTATTGGTTGGTGGATGGCGGCGGCATCGGCTGGCTCAACGCGCCTCCGGGGTCGCCTAACGACGACACGAGAGACTCCAGGCCGTAGGGGTCACACAGATGCTGCTGCTGTTGTTGGTGTTGGTGTTGGTGTTGGTGTTGCTGCTGCTGATGCTGCTGGTGGTGCTGGTGCTGCTGCGAGCCAGCGCCCGCCACAGAGTAGCCAACGCATGCCGTCTGTCGGAACGGTCACGTCATAGGATGGTACACCACGTTACGTCATTGGATAGGCCTGTACACATCACATTACGAGGTGGTGCACACCACGTCACACCACCGCATGGGATGGTATACACTACCACGTGTAGCACGTCGAGGTGAAAAGTGGTGAATAGTTCCCAGTCAGTGAATCATATCAACATTTACACCTGATTTTTATAAATATTTATGGGTAATGATATCGTTGCCAGGAAAACAACATCGCATGCAAATACTGGGCTTCGGTTTGACATGGTAAATATATGCAAATAATGGAACGCAAACTCACTCTTTCCACTCTTACGTCATGACATGCATTATATTTTCACAACTGTATGCTCTGTGCCGCTTTGGGTAGTAAACAGCGGTGCTCGTCAAAGCAATGGAAACGCCTCCTGCCTAGAAGATACTCAATGAAAACAGTAACTTCCATAACTTTTTTTGGCGACCAGCCAAAAAGCGTCATCACAGGCATGTATGTAAGACTTGTGAGGAATTGATCAGAGTGTTTGGCGATATAACACATCATTGGAAGCTGCCCTCAGTTAAACGCTTGGACGCTCTCCTACCAGGTACTATCCGACTAACCCAGATTTATTTATTAGATGGGTCCGGCGTTAAAACATCAAATAGGTGCATTGCATGAACCTGTCAGCAGCGCACGCCCGCTGGCACGTGTGGTCTGGAGCTCTATCAGCGGCGAATGCCTGCTGGCATGTGTGGTCTGGAGCTCTGTCAGCAGCGCACGCCTGCTGGCATGTGTGGCCTGGAGCTCTATCAGCGGCGAATGCCTGCTGGCATGTGTGGTCTGGAGCTCTGTCAGCAGCGCACGCCCGCTGGCATGTGTGGTCTGGAGCCCTTTCGACTGGCGAGCTCAAACCGCCATATGAAATCGACCACACTAGCCATTGGCCTCATGCTGCCCTTACCAGAGTACCAGCAGAACGCTAACTGCAGCGATATCACGGATAGTGATGGTAGCGAACTGAAGAAGAGCCTTAGGTTCTTCTACGACGCATTCAACCGCTATGCCATATAGCGTCGCGAATCTCTCACGCCGGTTGGTCGCAGGTGGACTCGGTGACGCCGTTGGTTGTGAGATTCAAATCCATAATTTTGCGATCAAGAGTCCAACGCTCTACCAACTGAGTTATCGCGGCTCCTATGGCACCGAACAGTTTCGAAACTTAGCTAACACTCTTACAATTCCCTCAACTACCGGGCATAACTCAACCCCTAGCAGCCCACAGGCATCGTCACCCCAATCCCTCTCGGGCAACTCCCGAGCGCAACACCACCCCGGGGAGGACACCGTCACCCTCCATGCCTCTCGGTCTAGCCGCCAAGCGTAACACCATCCTGTGGCGAACACCATCACCGTCGCCCTCCATCTATATCGGGCTAACTCCATAGCGTAACACCACCCTGGGGCGGACAGTCACCCTCCATGCCTCTCGGGCTAACCCCCAAGCCCAACACCACCCGGGGGCGGACACCGTCACCACATCCCCAATCCCTGGAACGAGTAGTCTAGCGGTAAGTTACTCGTCTCACAATCGAAAGATGGTGGGTTCGAGTCTTACCTGTCGCTACTCCTCGCCCGCGACCAATCGGCGTGAGAGATCGGCGACGCTACATGACTCAACGGTCGACGTGTCGTGAAACCAATAACCACCATCCCCATCCCCTCGACCTAACTTCTGAGCGTAGCGCCACCCCGGGGCGGACGCCGGTCGGAGGGTTGGGCCGCGGCGGCCACGTACCGTGCTGTACTGGAACTCCGAGTCGTGCACGGTGCTGAAGTCCATGTGCTGTGCGGCCAGGTAGTCGGCGCCCGTTGGAGACGCGTACTCCACCGACGGCGACGAGTAGCAGTCCGTGTCCGGGGTCGACTCGGCGTAGCCCGGCGGCGGAGGCGGAGGCGGCGGCGGCGGGGGCGGGGGAGGTGGCGGCGGCGGGGGCGGCGGCTGTGACGCGGCCGGCGCGTACAGCGGCGCAGTGGTCACGTGCACGCGGTGCGGCCGGCCGGCAGCGGCGGCGGCGGCGGCGGTGGCGCTAGTGCGGCGCTTCTCGCCTTCCTCCCAGCGCTTCTTCACGGTCGAGTTCCAGTGGTTTTTGATGGCGTTGTCGGTCCTGGCGCGAGGACGTCGTCAGCGCGTGGACAAAAGACCGGTGCCGATCGTGGACGTTGAGGGTTTGACTATGATGCACTTTTCACATAAGCAAAACTACATAGGGAGGTCCATAGCCCAGCCCTCTATTATGTTCCACACATACCTATTGATGAACTGATGAAGACGTCAGCACAGTTTGATGACAACCGAAAATAGATGGAATAGTCGGACCGAATGCAACATCTGACAGCATACCAATCACAATGGCGATACAGCTCACTCTAGCGACCACGGTGGCACTTCCATACACGGTGCATTGAAATATTCGGATACCCGTGTAATGTATCCAGGCAGCATACTAGGTACTACCAGGTACCATCTGTAGAAATCTTAGCTAAATATACAGGTGCAGTGCCCACCTACCGCTAGCGTTTGGCAATCTTGGCCAACTATTTGGACCCAGTACCCACCTGCGGTCGGTACGGACGGCGATCTCAACAAATCATCTGGGCCCGGTACCCACCTGCCGGGGATGTGCTTGGCAATCTTGGCCCACTGATTTCCGTAGACGCGATGCAGGCGCAGAATCTCGTCGTCCTCCTGCGGTGCCCAGGAGCACTTCTTGATGGCCGGGTTGAGGTGGTTGTGCCAGCGCTCCCGACACTGCTTACCGATGCGGCCCTTCAGGTGTGACGCTATCACCGACCATTTCTTGGCGCCGTACTGGTGCACCAGCTCTACCACACGCTCGTCCTCCTGCAGAACACGACCACACACAGATCAGTCCAGCTCTGCCGCCTACATACCACTCAGTCCAGCCCCACCGCCCACATATCAGATAGATTTACACGTACAATTCAGCGATTACTGCGATTAATATTGCAGCGCAGAATCTCACCAATATGTCATCTTTTAAAACATGTCATGTATTCTGAGCAGAGAATACCTCGCTTTTCAAACTAGAAGCACAGCTTGGAAACGGCTGAGGCAAGGAGGTCCATCTCAAAGAGGGCCCAAACAGCCAGGCCGACGAACAAAGCGGATCTTTTTAGGGCCTCCGCGAAACAATGCGTATCCAAAATAGACATTGCTGTATTCAGATAAACGGTTCACCCTCTTAAATGCCTTTCCATAAAGAGATAAGCAGAGAACTCATACATAAACGAAAACTTTAAGTACGCTCCTTGCACAAACTGGGGCTGCCGGTGCATGCCCCAGCTCTAGCATAAAATGACATCCCCGGCGCACCTATGATCTATGGCATACCCGACACTTCGGGCGTACCTCTCACCTCTGGCATAAACCCGGACTTTCGGTGCAACTGATATAATGTGCCGTAATAAAATGGCATAATAACTCGTAACTCATTGCTCATATAAATAAAGGGACATCAATTGGACCGTCGCATAATTTCCCGCTTACCTCGCACTAAATAAAAACGTCCTGGTCATAACCAGCCTTCTTCAACCAAGTATATAGTTCGAAAGCGATTTTGCGCCCATGAATTAGCTGGATAATTTCTAAATATAACAGGCGTATCCAAAACCTTTAAACCACCAAGAAACCAACGCTGACACATATGGTTCAAGCAGGCGGATTGTAGAACCATCGCGCCAATTGGTCCAGGCTGTTGCAGTAGCACCTGTCCTCCCCGTCCCGAGGCAACACAGAAACAACACGCTGGTTCATCGGGGGGGGAGGAGAATTTCCACCGGACAATGTTCAACGCCCACTGGCCGTAGTGAGTGTGTAAGACTTTTCAGTCATCACGCACGCACAACTTGTGTGCGGGTCGCGGGGAGACGCACAGGCGCAGCGGGTTCCGTCCTGCAGAGGCGCGGCGACAGCTGAGGATCGCCGCCGCCGGCCAGGTGTGCCGGTGCGGCACAGAGCGCGGCCGCCACCCGTGGCGTCACGCCGAGCCGCGCACGGCCATGACGGTGACGCGGCGAAAACCAAGGCCATCCGCGTGACGTCACCGACCGAAACGCCGACGGTCCGGCGAAAGTTCCATGGGAGCACGCGACGATGGTCCGAGACGCGACGAGGGCGGGCTCCACGACATTTTTAATCAGCGCCCGGCAGGCGGCACGTGAAGCTGAGATGGGCGGCGGCCGCCCACCCTCTCACTAGTTGGTCTATCTGATACGGAACAACGGCATGGAACAAGATGGCAACATGCTCGTGTATAGCTCGTGTTGCAAGTACGGTGTATGCAGTGCGGAAAGTGATATGGATATTGTATTATGTTGGCGTTCGAATGTTTGTTGCGCATCTGCTCCCACTATTGACCACACATCTATCCTTTCTTTGTAAATATCTGTGAGTTCAACCCAGACTGTCCGTAACAGCCACTGCACGTGGAGGACATGTATTGTTAAATAAATAAATAAATAAATGCTGAACTCGTGCAGGCAGAGCCAAGAGGATGTTCGGCGCTGAGGGACATCCACAATGCATCGCACTGGGTCCGGACCATTGGCTGGCAATGTGCCATGATAGGCATTGTACCTGGAACTTCTCACCTGACTTTTTTTGCAACACCTACAGCGGTAGCACCACCCCTTGAAAAACATTATGCATTGCATTTTGCAACACCGCTTTTCGTTTTAATTGCAGCAGCAAATTGATTGCTGATTTGCCGACCTTCATAGACCACGCATGGTCTGGAAAGCGTGGCCATCTAGGTACGCGTCCGGACCGAACCCTCACGGGCCACTGATCAGTGTGGGAGGGGGTACGTACTGCACCCTGCCGATGTATGGAGTCACCAACCATATTAGCTCGGCCGATCGCAACACTGCCGCCAGCGACAACTAAGGGGGGGGGGGGGCACCGCAGTAGTCAGCACGAGTCTGGCGAGCTGGCGCTGCCGGCAGCCCCGCCGTCGTGAGGCCGGGGTCGCAGGTCACGGCCGTCATCACCACAGGTCACACACGCTGAACAGCAGTGATCAGCCATATCCGGCGGCTGACTCCGTGGGCAGATGGCGCATCACTTGCGCGGCTTCACGACACTGTCCTGACAGTCACCTTTCGTAGAGGGGAGGGGAGGGGAGAGGGGAGGGGAGAGGGGAGGGGAGAGGGGAGGGGGAGGGGAGGGGAGGGGAGGGGAGGGGAGGGGAGGGGAGGGGAGAGGGGAGGGGAGGGGGGAGGGGAGGGGAGGGGAGAGGGGAGGGGAGAGGGGAGGGGAGAGGGGAGGGGAGAGGAGAGGGGAGGGGAGAGGGGAAGGGAGAGGGGAGGGGAGGAAGGGGAGACGGGAGGGCATAGTACGAAAACGTGAAAACCCGTCATGACGTCAAAACCAACAGGCAACATAACACAATGAATGATGCTGAAGGGTGAAAAGCGCACTGCTTGGCAACAATTTGAGGGCGTTAACTCCCACACCAGAATTGGCCGCCTGAGCGATGGCTGGGTAAGTTGGACGAGCAATGGTAAGAGCCAAAAGTTTAAGTGCATCTCCACATTAAAATACCAGATCTAGCTACGAGTGAGAAGATTAGAACTTGAAGTGCCGTACTACAGCATGAATCGCTGCTGAAAGTTGCCCGCGAGCGGAGATATCACCGAGAACCACTTCTTAGAGCAATGATTAACAATACTTGAAGAGTATTGGGATAAAATGGTAGCAATAGTAATCAAAATAGCACGACTGGTTCTAGGTGAAGAAATCGGAACATGAAAATCTGCAATGAACAAAAATTATTGGCTTCAAAAGTGAAACGGTCTGGGCCCGGCCGGACCCATCAAATGAATGCGTGCACCACACGCACAGGAGAAGATTCGCTGGTTACCGCGTACTTAAGATGAAACTAGGAAGCCCTACTCTAGTCGGTGTTGTGAAGTTCGCACAAGTCTGTTCAGGGAGTAATGATTATGTTCTAGGTAGGTCAACACCATTCCATTAGGTACCGGTTACCGTATAAATTCCGCAATGTCAATGTATTGCTAGACAGTACCGTATATAACCCACAGTGTGACACCAGATGGCACAGCGCCCAGCCGCGCGCACAGCAGCGGCCAAACCCAGACGAAACCGGATAAACCGTACGTCAGAGCCAGGTCGCAGATGAGTGCCGGATTATGCGCGCTGCCGTGTGGCGGTCACGAGGTTGTGCAAGGGCACCTCGGGTGCGGAGAGCGGCCCGCCCTGCGCCGATTATGGTGCTGACCGAGGTGATGCACCTTACCGACCGGCGCCGCCACAGCTTTGGCCGCAGTCCGTCCGCTGGTCTCACAACACGGGCCCCAGTTTAGGCGCGGCCACCTGACTAATGCAGGCTCCGACGGTGGATACGGCAGTGAACCCGGGACAAGGATCCGACTGGGCCTAGTCCGTTACTCGGCGTTGCCAACCACACATACGATGGAGAGTCGGGCCATGCAGATGGTAATGTGTAACATCATAGCTCTCAAATGCTTCACCACAAACCTAACAGTAAAAGTGCCACCCAGGATCTTGCAGTGAATCTAGTCTCCAAAATATTAGGACATACCAAGGGTGACCATGTGTACAGAAAATGTAATTTGCATGTGCATAGGCGCAGTATCGGGAGTCCACGAACTTCGTCATTCTCACCCATCACACCATGCTTAGAAGCAACACGAGAACTAAGACCTAATCCTTCGTCCCCATCCGATCCTCAAGTATTTTTCGCACATTCTTACGTCACAATCCGGCATGCCTCATAATCGCTGGTTGGAAAACTCGACCACCGATATAATCGACAACTTGACAGCCAGACCAGTTTCGGTGGGTATGACCGCAGGACCAGGTTTCGTGGGAACCGGCCTCCTAAACATCCAGCAGACAAGATTATTTGACCCGGGCGTCAACCGGTCGACCAGCTTTAACTGGAGCGACACGTTCGGCATCGAGCTCCGAAGACGTGGCGAAGCCCTGGACGACCCCAATGTAGAATGTGGCGGGTGGCTCATGTGAGCCGTGGTTGGGGCCTCCAGACTGTCAACAACCATTGGGAGGCTCCGGCGCAGTCCCAGAGGCTGGTGAGCCGCCCCAACCCTCCATCTCCCGTGCCGCCGATAATTGCACAGGTCACCATGTGGCAGCACGGGCACGGCAGACACCTTCATCGCCGCCACATCAGTCTGCGATAAAGGGTATGCGGACATAGGGGACCGCTCTCGACACGATATCGACGGCAGACACATGCAGCATAACAGCTGCGATCGGACCGCCTTGCGCGGTACCGACAACTCTGATGAATGGCAACACGTGACACGACGCGTCACATGGCAACACATCTGGGCGGGTCCTGTCCGTTTGAAGGCTCGAGCTGCACCTCCGAAGACTACCGATATGAATACGAATATAATAAAACAGACCTCGCCGGTCTGAGACCACCTCCACACGCAGTGCCTGGAATTTATTTTTCGTAGCGTGGAGGGCAGCAGCGAGAACGTCGAAGCAGTTGGGCAACATGATATGAAAACGTGCGGACAAATGATGATATTCAGATGAACACATTTTGCCAGCAGCACTGTAACGGCACATTTACCAGGAGTCGAGTATGGTGAAAACACCAACGGTTAACAAAGCTGTATGGGAAGTTCGATGGAAATCGATTGAGGTAGTCAAAACTCTGCCCCCAGGAAGTTCAAAGAACGTCCTGGTATGCGTCGTTGTCACCTATACATCCGAATTGCAGGACATTGTCCAGACGACACCATCCAATCCAACAGACCGCATACTATCATCACGGGTTCCAGGCGTAGCAAATAAAACCAAGCACTGGTCCCCTCTGACCCGAAAAACAAAAGGCAGCTACGTCAGCGTAATACTTTCAAGGTGTGGCACATGCCCTTCAACAGGTAAATGAGAAAAGGTGAATGCATAAGCCAGAAAGGCAGAATAGAGTACGTGCAAGCCAGAAAGCCAGAAAGTCAGAAAGGCATAATCTGTCTGAAGAAAAGGATGAGGAGATACAGGCCCGACCATGTCTGCATAGACCATCCCTCCACCAGTAAATCATTAAGCACCTTGCCTTCGTTCCGATTTCACATTTGCATAGCCAGCTGGGGGGGGGCGAGTCATTCCAGCACCAGCCACGGTCCGCCCATGGGTGTGGGGAGGCCGCCGTCGGCCGGCCGTTGGGAGGCCAGCGCCGGGTGGAGGCGCCGTGTGGGAGGCACACCAGCCAGCGAGGTCCGCCCGGCTGGAGCGACCCCAGCTCGACCTTGGAGCTCCCCCAGCTCGGTGGTTCGAACGGCGCGCCATGAGTGGCGCGAGGAACAGTCGGATGCGGCAACGGCCAGCCTTCCGCGGCGGACGGGGAGTGGCCGCCTCCGTCGCCAGGCAGGCGTCGTGACGGGGCGGCCGTGACCCTCAGAGGTCACCCCAGCAGAACATCGCGCCGCAGCGCGGCATCAATACCACTCCCAGATTTGGAGGGCGCGTTCAACAGATTGCAAAATAGCGCGTGGGAAAGTGTCGAATGTTCTCGGTCAGACAGCGAAAGGCCGAAATGTGCCGATTCAGAGTTTTGAGACCTGAACAGTGTAATTATGAGTCCAGTTGTTCCGAATTGTGCCACAAGTACCAAGCCAGCACCATCCGGCAGCCGGGCGACTGACGATACTGCAGGCATGAGACCCGCTGACTGCCGGGCGGCTCTAGGCATGCGGATGCACCTGTTATCCGGCAGGTGCCACATGTTATCCGGCAGCTCTGGGCATGCGGGTGTCACCTGTCATCCGGCAGCTCTAAGACAGGCAGGTGCCACCTGTCATCCGGCAGCTCTAGGCATGCGGATGCCACCTGTCATCCGGCAGCTCCAAGCAGGCAGGTGCCACATGTTATCCGGCAGCTCCAAGCAGGCAGGTGCCACCTGTCATCCGGCAGCTCTAGACAGGCGGGCCGCCGGTCGCCCGGCAGCTGTAAGCGGGGTGGAGTACACCAACAGCGGCGCTATCGTTACACCGGTCGGGCCACCAGCCCAACACCACCACCTACGAGCGCGGCAGGCACCCGAACTGCCGGCGGCCGGGCGGACCCCCACCTGGACAGAAACCGCACGCACGACCTCACCGCGAGCATGCAGGCCGGTGGACTGCCTCATATAAGCCGAACACACGTGGGCACAGCGGCATTTGGTGAAACGGGGGCACAACGCGAGCCCCCCTCCCCAGCCATGCCGGAGACACGCACGCCACCGCTGGATGGTGCATTCCGTCCCGGTGAAGTCATCACCGCACACAGAGGTGCGGTGGCCAGACACCTGCCCACTGCGAGCCACGCTGACATGCCGAAACGGCGCAGACACGCCGGCACACACCGCACAGCCCCGCCTGAGGCTGAGTACACCGTCGCGATGGTGTATGGGACGGAACGCCGTCCCGGGCAGGTGAAGATCAGCCGAGCTGACGGTACGCTTCCACCAACTGAATGCAATTATAAATATACTGCAAATGGAGAATAACGATGTGGAATATAGCACGCGTCACGGTGGCACGTCGAATGGAATCATGCACCGCGGACCCCAGTTCATTATATTAAGCATAATATTAAGCGTCGCCGAAAGATACGATTCACAGCGTTATTCTTCCGTGCATATATTTTGGTAGGTTCATAACGGATCTATTGAAGCTTGCATATTTCTTGCGCCAGATGGCTGGGAATTTCCTTCAAACACTGGGTAAAATTCGGCTTAATTGCAACACAGACTACACCACCTACATGATGATTGATCGATCACATCAAAAAATGATTATGGTATTGCATAATCATCATGTAGATCATGGTGGATAAAATGATCCAAGGCGTCGAATCGAATTCGCTTGATGTTTAACGACATACCCCGGGACAGACCTCGTATACATGCTATTCTTACACACTAGGGCTATTTGCTTCATATCTGAAAAATAAAGCCATCGACAGCAATGTATATAGAAATACCTCAAATATAAATTGAAGCATGTTACCTTTTTACCGGAATGCAATATCAACGCAAACCTTGGTGTGGAATGAGTTGATATGGTGCTACATGTTTGTTTATTTATCTACTATGCAGTGCCTAATGAGGGTGGGGATAAATTGTATGCCTTATGAAATTACTGATTCACATGGTGATTGATAAATCATGTATATTTTAAAGGTCGAACTATGTGCACATACATGTTTTTTTACTGCTGCATGCAAACCGCTTAACAAGCAGAAGCAACGGACATCACGACGCACTGCCGTCTTCTGCGCACATTATGCTCTTAGCCTCCCTACATATTGTACCGCCGTAGCTTGCTCTAATAGTCTCCTTCCTCTGTTCGTTCTTCAATGTTATACTCTTCAGGACGTCAGAACCGAAGAAGTAAAGTTCTCGTCCAAGGGAGAGCCACTTCAGCTCGGCCATAATGCCTAGTCGATGCAGCATAGGTGGTGCAGGGTTGGATTTGTGCTTTGTACTTCATGATATAGAGGGCAAATTTTTCGGTAATCAAACACGGAAAAGATATTTGTCTGCACACATTTGACATCGGAATTCCAGTTTGCACTTTCAAGTTAATTTTAAGCACTTTACCACAGAGCAGTTGCCCAACAGCACCATTCAACCTCCAAATCATACATATGGGGATGATTTTCCGGATGTCAAAAATATATGAACAGCCTATTTTTTTTTGTTAACCAAGCCCAGAGATGCCTTCTCTCTCAGGAATCAAGAACCTTCCCAGGGACCCAGTCACGACGGCCGAGGATCTGAGACCCATCAGCACCCAAAAATACACTAGGTCATGTGTTTCAAACCTGGCAGTTTTCTTGAGTCACGCCTGGGATTCGATCGGCGCTTGTTACCATGCAGATGCAATCTATACGGACCACTCTTCGGCTTTCCAATGTGTCAGCCATAAGCTGTTATTATACAAGCTCGAAAATGCATATCATGTTTCAGACAAAATTATATCTCTGATTCGCTCATACCTAATTGGACGCCGGCAGCGAGTGGTAGTCAGCGGGGCGGTCTCGAACTGGGCTAATGTCACTTCCGGCGTACCGGAAGGGAGCTCGCTGATCCCTCTGTTATTTGCCCTGTTTGTGAACGACCTGCCATCCAGGATAGACTCGGAATGCCTAATGTTTGTAGATGGCGTCAACATTTTTAGGGAGATAGCGTCTATGGACGACGCGGTCCGCCTGCAAATGGATATTGATTCCCTCTGCAAGTGGTCCGCAGACTGGATGCCACCCTTGAACACTCTGAAATGTAGATTGCTCACAATGACTCTCCGTCGTACTCCTGTGCGCTTCGAATATAAGGTACATGATGCAACGCTGCAACGTGAGACTGTGATGCGAGACCTGGGTGCGTACCTGGAGAACAAATTGACATTCGCACACCATGTGGCTATAACTGTGTCATCTGCGAACCGAGCTCTTGAGACTGTATATTAGATCAATACAAGCAGGGGTTCCTGGTAGCAAATAATGGAAAATTGCTCTGTTGACGGCATATAACGCAAACATTAGGTCTCGCCTTGAGTATTGCTCCGTCATCTGGGCAGGCGCAGCCACAACACATCTGACCAGGATTGACAGGGTAAAACATAATTGTTTTAACGTGGCTTGATCAACACTGTAGTGCCACACCTCGACCGGAATCTCTGCAATAGCAGGACCTTCTTCGCTTTTATAACATGACGTCTGTGTCAACTCGTCACGTGCAGGCCGACGTCATGTTCTTACGAAACGTTTCATGTGGTAGAACGGACCCACCAGTGTTATTGCAGAACTTTAGATTATGTGTCCCGGTCAAGATAAATAGGCAACCTGTTTTCATTCGTGTACCGTATGCACGTGTAGAAACCATTAGGTGTGATATATTTAGCAGGGTATTAGGAGAAACGAACACATTTTCAGCGATGACACCAAGTGCAGACATATTCACAAACCCGCTGAATACATTTAATACTCAGGTGGTTAGATGCTGTGCTGCGTCACACGTTCACATCCGAGTCGCGCAGGCATCGGGCATCGATGCAGTTCTGACAGCTACCTATTTGAACTGAAAACTGTTCACCTGTTCTGTTTACGTTTTACAGCTATCGACTTTTCCTGTAAAGGGCACAATATGCTGTTGAAGATTGTGGGCTATGAACAACAAACAATATATGAAACGGAACATTTTTAGATTTTCACCACCCAAAACCATAAATCTTCGGTGCGCCCGAAGGTTTCTCCGTTTCGTCCCATGTTTTGTTGGGTCCCCTTAAGAAAGTCCTGGCTGCGCCACTGAACTTGCTCACGTCTCCTTCCTTCACAGATTGTACCTGAAGATTATCCAAGTTATTTTGTCTGTTTTTCATTTTTTTAAACAGCGTATAGGTTCTTCCTCGCGGTATTGTAGCTTTCCTAGACGCTTACAACCAGAAAGTCCTCAGAGTCATGGAGTATATCCACAATGACTCCTCCAGTGGTCATCTGCGAATCCTCATGAACTTCATTATGCTCCATGTCGCTTGGCCAGTCATATCCAGTATGTGGTGAAGCGACAGCTTCAACAGCCCTATCCTCCTCTTCCTGCCAGGCCAGGTTCACCCACGCTCTTTCCAGGACATGTGACACGGGACTTCCGATCAGAGACTTCCGCCGCCCAGCTAACGCCGAGCGTGCTTCCTACCACAGATTCTGCCTGGTCGAGGAGTCGATGTCACTCCCGACCACACTCTCCGATCGCAGTGCAGGAAGTGTGAACCCGACACGCCACGCTGGTCCAGTGAGGCGACTCCACAGGTCCGAAGCCCACTCCGAATGTTGTGGTCCGGTTGCTGGCCAGCCTCAGCTTTGGTCATCAGTTCTTTCATCAGACCTGGCACATCAGCCTTGCCGACACCAGCAGAGGCTGCAGAAACTTTGCCCTGTGTGCAACAATCTGCCTCCAGTGTCTCTCAATCGGCCGGAACACGGAAACGTCGAGACACTGTCACGTGCGTGCTGCTGGTTGGTAGTATCTAATAGCGGTGGTGATATTATCGGTTTTGCGACGCGCCGGCTGTTTTGGGTCATATAGTCTAACAGGACGCATATGAAACCATGTTACAGATCAAAACCCGTGCTTTTTGCTTTTTGTTCCACAATCTCGTGAAACAAGACAGAGCAACAGTGATGAGCCAGTTGTCGAGTGCGAGTCACTCTTTGAATGATTATAACGCGTCCGATATGGTCGATTCACCAGTCAAGTATCGCAGAAGTACTTTGTGTATCATGTGCGGTGGAAGGAACTTGCGATCAGCTGTTCATGTCATCACATCTGATGCTACAACGCTTATACGATCCATAACAATATCGGCATGTTTTGTACCTCGCCGCAAAAGGCCTACTGTCTTGCTTGCATCGTCCACGAAATTCTTCTCATGGAGTTTCGCGATCGACATCGCGATTTTTTTGGGCTCAAGCTCTTTCGAGGCCTCGGCCGAGTTGTTGAAGCTAGATGCGAGCTTTCTTGACCACATGCGATTTTTCAAGATTTCGTCTCAACTTTTCGGAACCTGGCTGCCTTCCCTGGTTTCAGCGTATTTTCGTAGCCCCGATGCGATTTGTTTGTCCTGATGCGATACTGATGGGCCCTGGGGCGATTTTTGGGCTTCGGAAAGCTCATACACGATTTTGGGGTAACAGAGCGATTTCTCGGGGTCGAAATATTTTTTTTTCTCGAGTTTTTGCTAAACTTTTCTGTAGCACGACTTTATTCTGTTCGGGTCCCCGGGAAATTTTGGAGACCCAGCGAAATGTTTTTTTTTTCGGGATCCCAGCGAAATTTGTCCGAGCCACAGTGAGACTATTTTGGGTCCACCACCTCTCGGGGGAGGGCAATTGCTTCCTATACCCCCTGGGTACGCCATTGGCCACATCGGCATTTACATATCACGCTTACCATTGCATTGAGACTGTGCTTGAAGAGCCAGGCTTGGCTGCGGAAACTGACCAAATAATACAATGCCTGGCAGTGTTTATGTACGGTTGTGTTAAAAAAATAATGGGGAAATATACGTAGCAACTATCCTCAATTGTTCATATCAATCCCTCGTCGCCAGTATCCATCGTTGGAAGGCGAGAAGAACAAAACTAAGAACAACAAATATGCAACTATGACTTGCGCGTACTTGCCACTGCTTCCAACGCAAATCCATTCCCACCTTCAGTGGCAATGACTAGTCTGGATTAGTTACTGGTATTTGCGAAGAGCAAGTGAGACACAATTATATCGGCTGAACGAATTTGCATGACCCTCACCTAGGATGCATCTCAGCATCTCACTTAGGAATATTCGAGGCAGAGTTTGAATTAGGACACATTTTGTCCATATTTGATTGGAAGAGGAACAACCCTTGTCTCGTCACTATTTAGCACAACAAAACTTCCTGGGCTTAAGAATTTAAACAACCGACCAAAATCCATGCCCTGTCCCATCCCCTAACCAACACATAGTATACGTAACACCTTAGTGCTTGCACTGTCGTCTGATCTCTTCTGCTTTTTTCATTTCGCCTGAAAACCAAAACCTCAACGCACAGTTCTTTAGATCAGAGGACCCTTGCGAAAAACGTTGCATGTCCAAATTCACCTTGTTTAACTTAAGTGGCACATAACTGAGCTAAGGCCCTATCGAGTCTAACAGAGCCTGGTTGTGAATATAATGAAGTCCAATACGGGAACTAGTTAGTTAACAAATAGTATTGCATATTAAATAATTGATTCAAAATCACTATCAGATCATCATTCCATCTCCGGCACCGACGACCGTTCTTGTACGTGCTCCCAGAAAGCACAAAACCCTAACGGTATCAACATTACATGGGCATTCCGTTGAAGACATAAGACGAGCCAACGCTCCAAACACGTAGTCTAAAGGAATGTAATGTCGGGCATGTTTGAAAGATTTGAAGAGGCACACAAGTGTATCCGGATAAAAAGAAGAAAGGACTGGTTCAGCACAAGTGAATAAAAAAAAAACACCTCGCTGGCCCGTAGGGTCACTTCTCACGACCGATGTCGGCCGCGCGTGAGAACCAGACAATGGCCACAAGCAGAGCGTGAGAAACCCGGGCCAATCACCGGAAGTGGACGACAACGACATCTACCAGCTCCCCATAGAAACTGCGATAAGACAAATGGCACTTGACGGGTAAGCACATTCCCGGGTACAAAGAAGCAAATAGGCACACGGAGTTAGCTGATATAATTCGGAGGTATGAGTGATTTGTATTTTAGCCGATACTGCTATTGAAAAAGTATGTTCGAAATCGGTGGATGGGGAGAGGGAATACGGTGCAGAAAGGAAAGCCTATCGCTGAAATAAGTCCTTAACACGTGTGCCAGAGGGCCTCGTTAGTAAATTGGGCTTTAGGGTGCTTCAGCCAGAATTTGTCATATGCTGCCGGAGGGTCTCAATGTGAACCTGAGGTAGGGGAAGGATTCCGCCCCCCCCGCTCCGGTGCGGGTGTTAACATCAGGCTGATTGTGCGTTCCAGGTTGCAAATTAAGAGATGAAAACTGGTTTCGTCCAGAGATCCAGATAACGTGGTATCTTCTGGTATAACGCTACGCTTGCACAAACGTTGAGACAAAAATGGACGTCAATTATGACAGAGAAGTGGCTCGCAACCAGGGCATACTTGGAGACCAACATCCAACACTATCAGCGGCCATAACCATTAGGGCAACTGTCCTCAAAATTAGATAACGATGCCAAATAAAGTGATAAGGCAGTTGAACAACTAAACCCATTTCAACATTACCCTGGTAGTGGTAGTGGTGGATTTGTGTTTTATGGCGTGTCGACTGCATTGGCCATTTTGCGCCTATCCCACATTACCCTAAAAATGTGTCATGTCCAGCAACACATCGTCCACGCCTTGGACAGGTGCAGTGACGACTGACGGGTGTCAGAGCCTGGTGCGCAGTGCGGGTACGGGACCGCCGGGGTAATTTCAAGGACGGATGGCGCAGTGCAATGTCAGGAAAACTCCCCACCATGCCATCAACATAGTCAGAGATGAAAACGGTCTCGCGTTAACCGAGATCGGAGTACAAAGATGTGTTATTCTAGCAACATTTGTCACATGATTCGACAGGCCCCAAATTGAAACAACTAAACAATGCCAATTCGGTGGCCCACCAGTGAAACAGTGGGCGGTACCACTAGCCGTGAACGTGCACAAAGTACGTCGTGAATCACTCAATAATCAATAATAGTAAAACTATGTCACGTGATCCATACATTGGCATAGCTGATGAAAACGAACAAGATTAGGCAATAACTAAAGCATGCCATATAGTTCTCGCATTACCATTATGAGGATGTTGGGGTTCCAAATAGCCGGACAAGTGAAAATGGAACCGTAAAAACGGCGCTGGTGATGGTCGGGTTTTAGCTGACTTTCTTGACTTTACTTGACCATGTCAATATTCTGCAAATGCCGATTCGGTTGGTTATTGATTTTACGACACATCGACCGTCGAGTCATGTTGTGTCGCCAATCTCTCACGCCGATTGGTCGCGGGCGAATAGTAGAGACAGGTGAGACTCGAACTCACAACCTTTCGATTGCGAGACGAGCAACCTACCTCTAGGCCACTCGTCCCCTCTGCAAATGCCTAAGTAAGCTACCAGACGGTCCATATTTTTAATCCAGCAAGCGTGCAACTCATCTAAATTTAGGTAACTTGGCAAACCGGTGCACCAATTTAGTTACTAACAAGTTACAACTAAGCTTATAATGATCCCCGATGACCGTCAATTATCACCTGCTACCGTATGGTGTGATCGCGTCACCACTAATTATCATCAGTTTCTGGATAGTATGATCGTATAGCCACTAAGCATCACCATTCACCGGATAGTGTGACCCCATGATTACGAAAGTATCACCGTTCTCTAGATAGTGCTGTCGCATGATGACCGCCAATTAGTACCATTATGTGGGCAGTAGATCGCAACATGTCTGTGAACTGTTACCATTCTTTGAACGGTGTGACTGCATGATTGTTTTTTTCTAACCATTCTCTGGATAATGCGGTCGTGTGATGACGGTTAGTAATCACCATCCTGCGGTAATTATTATATAGAGTTGATCGAACTCATGGTTATATCGAACTGATGGATCGAATTATTATGTTGGTATTATAAGTAGATAGTAAACAGTAATGGGCGCTGCATGACCGATGTAGTCGATGCGCCCCTAAACTCCAATAACCAACCAACCAGATAGTAAACAGCCAGTTATCGCCGTTTTATGAATGGTACGGCAGCATAGTTACTGTTAATTACCATCATTACCTGGATGGTATGATGGCAACTGACCTCTTTGGTCCAGGGTCCCTTGACCAGCTCCGGATTGACCACCCGGTTCCACCGACTCTGGATATCGTACTCGTTCTTGCCGGAGAAGAACTGCTGGATCAGGTCCCACTTCTCACCATGCACTTCCACTGCATGCTTCAGCTCCTCGTCCTGTCGCCGGACACACCATGGGTTATTAACAACGAGGTCCACGTCAATAGTAATCAGACGTCATAATCAGTCGTCAAACGGTTAACCCATTCCGACAGCTGAGCCCACGCGCCGTATCGTCAGTCCACACGTACAGCGCAGCAGTTATTATGACCAGCACGCAATGCTTCAACATGGAAAACTACGTTTTCATGGAAGTTAGTACATGATCTTCTCACCTCCAAATCGGATGTTGCTCCATGTTCATGAATTCATCTAAACTTACTGTCCTCGGATAAAAAATATAAGTTCCCACTTCCTTCAGGTCATAATCCTCTTTAATAAGGAAATGGTGCATGATCACATATCCAAACTACTATGGAATGCAAAGCTGCATACGTTGATGCATATCAATTCATGAATATCAATTGCTATTCGATACTAATTTGCATGCACATAAATCCATGTTTGACTTCCATTATTTTATTGTCCATGTCAGCTTCCAGTGCCCAGAACTCAGGTAGTGTTGGACGTGGTATACGATGCTAAACGTTTTTTTTCTTCATATGCAATACTAAAAACAAATGTGCCCCAGAAATCCAACACTTGAAGTGCAAGCCGTAACCAGGTCTACAATTTACATAACAAATAAATAAGTCCACACAGAAGACCGCCGGTCAGGGTTAAAATAATGGTTTTTCGTTAGGTGTGAGATGTCAAAACGAGCACAGCAGGATGTCAAAATTCGCCATAGAATTAGTATCATTTAAAATGCTTTTGATGTCTTTCAGACTCAAATTTGAGCCAATGGTGCAGGTACTTATGACTGCACCTTAATTATTTGTTCCGAGATTCATAATTTAGAAGAGCTATATTCGGGATAGGGAGAATAATCCAATGCAATAAACTTGCAGTGTTTGCCATATCACATTACAGATAATCCCTTTACCTGAAATTGCGTTGCGAAATATTCTTGTATTACCATTCCTCATGGAGAGCATTGACATGCTAATTGTGAGATACTGTTAGAAAGGAGACATGAAGATTTCATAAGCCCCCATCAAGGAGCAGGATGTCGATACTTGTTTGAGAAGGATGTCAATCGAGTGTTCAATAAGTGGTATACTCCACCCTATTTCCTGAATAATTTAACACTGCCGCCGGTCAACACCACAGATTGTCAGTCCGCTCTGCACATCGTTAGTTTGGACCACACACTGTAGCAGTGCTTTCATACAATTACAAGCCTCAGCGAATAGCCTAACTATTCGGACGATAAGGGATGCTTTCCAAATCAGTTGATAAGTCTTCAAATTTACATCCAGGACAGCCTGGTGGCAAACCAGAAGACCGGTAGCGTACTTGTGAATGTGAGGTCATCAGCTACAGCAATGCTTACATATTGATGCACACAGAGGAATTCCCATAAAAACTTACCTCGTCTTTGGACCACTTCGACTTCTTGGACTTCCTACGATTCATTGGATGACTTGATGGGCTGCATAGGTGAGAATGTGTAGCACACCTCTGCAATGAGCAATGATCTGAAAAACAGCACCACAATGAACCACCATAATAAATTCGGTGATACATCAGTAACGTCATCTGCGTTTATTGAGAATGGTGTAAAACTGGCCACAGATAATGGGAGACTGGTGAAATTTTGATCATGCTTACGGCAGATTCTGGTAGGTGGCGACCTTGTGATGATGCCTAGTAAATACAGGCAGAGGCAATATTGTGTAGATGCTAGCTGCGAACTCAGAATTGCCAGTGGTATTCTCATAGTGCTGCCTCATACTCAGCTAAAAATATAAACATGCAAAAGCATGGATTATGGATCATTTAAAGAAAACAAATCAGGAGAAACTGAACAATCATGAACAGCTTTTTCCTCACTTCAATCAGGTATTGCGAGACTCCGTTTTCTGGAAGACCACATGGCATTTGCTTTGGCAGTCTCAACATTGGTAAATTGGGCAACTCTACATGTCTCTATGGCCTTGCAACCTGCTTTATCAATGTTTCACTAATGGAACATTTCCATTAGCAACAAAACATACACTTTGAATCAGTTGGCATTCTTTTGGATTTGTTGCAATTGAACTGTATTGATTTAGCAATGAACTTTATGCAAATTAACACAATTAGTCTCAACTGGATGAAGATGTCATTTATTAAAAATTGAACGAGATGCTGAACAAAAAGGAGTGGCCAATGTCGACGTTGGCGTCGACGTCGACGCAGTGGGCAACGTTGAAAACTAAACAAACAAACAAAATATATACATTCACATTGATTAGCCCAGTACATAGCAGTTTGCCAGCATGTTGCAAATCTTCTGTGCTGAAGTGAAAACTACCAAAGCTGCATTGTACCTCAGCCCAAGTGGCGCAAATTGGCTGGGTGGTGGAATCTAACAGGTCATATCTGGTGTCAGAGATGATGTCAGCAATATAAGACACTGTGTCCATGTGCACAAACATGATGGAAGCCAAGGGGACGAGTAGCTTAGGGGTAAGTTGCACGTCTCACAATCGAAAGGTTGTGGGTTCGAGTCTCACCTGTCGCTACTCTTCGCCCGCGACCAATCGGCGTGAGAGATTGGCGACGCTACATGACTCAACGGTCGATGTGTCGTAAAACCAATAACCAACCAATGATGGAAGCCAAATGCCACTTATTCGCCAAAACATGGCTATCCATGCCCAAGACGAAATCACAGAGGAAAATTTCATAAAGCTGGCGTTTCTGTTCTCAGAACCAGATGCGACGAAAAACGCTCTGTTCGTACCACAAGTAGCCTGGTCTATTTTTGCTTTTCCACCTGGATGGACTGGATAATCCCGTCGGTTGTGGACTGGATAATCCCGTCGGTTGTGATGGCATAAAAAGGAGGCGATTGGCATGAACAGCAACTGAAGATATATCAGCAGCTGACCAAGGGCCAAGCTTATCATGTAGTTGATGACGGCGAAGTCGTTTGTCACGGACCAGTTCGTAGTTAGGAACAGCAAATCTGGTGGCGAGCAACAAGAATATGTCGTCACGGCCAGACTAAGAATCTATGACGGCATATTTGGTTCACCCATATTCGATGGGGTGACGCATTTGTATAAGTCTGCGATGAATCTGCAAGGTCTTTCGTTCTTCCTACATGCACGAGCTCATCCAAGGCAAGCTGTATGGCTTGTCTATGGCAGAGAAGGTCCTTGGTTTTTATCGACGCATTGGACTGCTGGGCCATACATCGTCGCCAACTCTCACGCTGATTGGTTGTGGATGGACTGGATAATCCCGTCGGTTGTGATGGTATAAAAAGGAGGCGATTGGCGTGAACAACAACTGAATTGAACCAGAATCTTTGACTCTTTAAGATGTAAGGCAGGTAGACATTGGTTAAATTAGGTAGGATTTGTTTTCTAACCTTGAATTTGTCACAGATAGTTCATATCTTGAATGAATGAATCTGAACAAGCCAAGCTAGGTTAGGATTATGATTATGGATATTAGAAAATTTAGTGTTCCTTTCCCAATCTTCAAATATGTCACTGTTTTCCAACTGAGAAGGCTGTCTTCCAGGCTGCTAAGTATGGGAAACAGCTTGAAAAGGTGTGCCAGCCACATAAAATATATACACCAAAATGCACCAGGAGAAAAATCCACAAAAAAATCAAATGCATGCAGGAAACTCACAAAAAAGCATGATATAGGCAAACTGGGGGCTCCAGGTGAGAACCTTCCTACATGAAGCACCTTTCACATAAAATCAACACAAAATACACACATGACATGATCTAAGCAGTGACCTCATGCACTCCCCCAACACACTATTTCAAACAGAATGGGATGCAAACTGAATTTCTTAGCAAGATTTTGTGTGATAAACAAATTTGGCAGCTATTAGCCAAGACAAATGTTGAGCATGGTATATTGTTGTGGTTTTCTTCACTTGTTATGACCTGTCAATATTTTTGAAGTTTTGCAAGAAGTGTCAGTGGAATATCAGCCCACCAGCACCAGGTAGCTGTTCTACACTGCAGATGCTGCCCCACATAGATGAGCTCTCACTGAAAGTGCACCAGACTTTGCAGCCTGGGGTGTCCAATGGAAATGAGTGGTTAGTTTGTTAGTTTGTTAGTTAGGTTAGTTAGTGGTTAGTAGGGTGGTCAGTGGTGGAGAGTTTATCATGTTAATGACATTCAAAACATTGTATTCTGAAATTGTCCTTTTCTTCAAAATCCATCAAACACCTAAAGTGTACTGTTGCCAATATTCTAAGACTTGCACCAATCTAGCATAACATATGCATGTACATGTAGCAGGCACACAAAGTTAATTTTGCACATCTGACACAGTGTCAAATTATTCGTGAAATTGGGTGGAATATACCACTTAATGAACACTCCATCAACATCCTTCTCCAAGAAGTACCGACATTCTGCTCCTCGAAGCATGCTTATGAAGTCGCCAAGTCTCCTTTCTAACAGTATCTCGCTTATCAGGACCATGTCCATGCTCTCGATAAGGTATGATAATACATTAATATTTCATAACATAATCTCCGGCAAAGGGATTGTCTGTAATATGATATGGCATACACTGCCAGTTTATAGCATATTATTATTTTCCCTGTCCCGAATGTCACTCTTCCTAAATTATGGATGTCAAAAACAAGTAATAAAGGTGCAGTCATAAGTGCTCGCACCACTGGCTCAAATATGAATCTGAAAGACATTACAAGCATTTTAAATGACACATTCATGGCAAATTTCGACATCCTATTGTGCTCTTTTCGGCATCTCACACCTAACGAAAAACCATTATTTTAACCCTGATCTGACATCACTGTGGAACTCTGCAAACTATTTTCAAAAATTTGCACTGCATATATGCACCTATAGATGATATAGATGTGTGCATCTATAGATGCATGTATAGATGCAAATGAACATAGGACTCAATGCCAGCCTGAAATCCAGGGAACACTATGCTCTGGCATGTAGGTAGGCAGTGTAAAAAATACCATGTGGCCTGAAATGCACGTAAATGGGTTGGGTATTTCATCCTCGCATTTTGCCACATTATGTATGCGCTGTCATCCACACAACTGCTAAATAACATAAAATGCATGTGCCTGAAGCGAAAGGCATTCCGCTTTTCATCCTTAAGTGGCAATCATTTATTTTCTTCCAATCCTTCACTATTCCCAAGTAACTTCTTCTTTCATCCGCACAGTTAATGGTGAAGTAACTTTAGGACACTGTAGGTAGGTACCAGCATACATAAGCCCACACAAGTGAATATTGTTTAGATAATTACCAATGTTTACAGGCAGGCCACCAAGATATCCAGGTATCATTGTACTCTTCTTTTTCTTTGATTGTGGAGGTTAAACTAGATCATGCTACATTGTATAATTATTTTCTGAACATGATTTGTGATGCTATACTACCAAACTAAGCCCCTCTCCTGGTGTCATTTTGCCTGCCAACTGAAAAGCATCAATTTGCAGAAGAACTTGGTGGTTGCATCATATTAACCACCTTCAACAATACTGTATTGGAAAAAGAAATTCCCAGAATTCAAAACTTACTTTAAACCATAAGTTTACTTGGGTAGCTAGGTTTTCACCTGAGTCTGAGTTTGCTGGGATAATTGTATGCACCCAGTGTGCAAGCAGGTGGCCATGCAAGAAGTCTTGGCACCTTGTTGCCATTTCCTGTGGGTGAACTTGAGTGTGGTGTGTGTGGCTGCAGTGTCAGTGCTTGATGGTACAAAAGGTGGCTAGTTTAAGTGATGACTACATAAAATAACCTGTCCTTTAGTGGACATTGCCTTGTATTTGCTTCCATGATATTTGTACTCATCTTAGATATTTGTCAGAGTGCATGTGAAACCCATAATATTGAGTATGAACCCAAATTGCAAAGGTTCCAAGATGAAATATACAAAGAATTTATTTAATACCAATCTTGGGTCTGGGTGGCAAAACAAATCTTGGATTTCCTTACATAAATGATCTAGATCTGAACAAGGAAGTTCTAAACCATACCTCTTCCGAGCCCATCCAGCATTAATGCATATGCTCATCAGGGCATCAGCATTAGGGCTCAAAATAATTGCATTCCCTCCATGGATGCTGCCAACTGAACCAGTTTCAATAGGCAACAATGCACTTAAATGTCGTATTTTGATACATGCGCGATATTTCTCGCCGATGGCAAATTGCATGTCAAGATGTACACAAAGCAACTGCACCGGCGAAAATGGCGACCTCACTCACCTTTGACAGACTCGGAAAGGCTTCAAAGACGATTCCTCACTGGCTTGCAACATTACCCAGAGCAAGAAAAGCGTAGGAAACTCATATAAACACCGCCACTAACATCAGGTTCAGTGCAATACTTGTAAATTTTCCAACCCGACTTTTCACTCCACGTTCCCTTATTCATAGACAACAAACTTGCGCGCCATACAAACAGCTGCCTGCCCGCAGGCGTCTACTGGATTCCACGGTCGAGGAATGCTGTTACTGAGTTCTACTGTCTTTTCATTGGTTGGCAGCACAAGGTGGCGCGTAGATTGAAAGTCCACCACCCTCAGTGCATGTGCGATGATGCGGTCAGAGGGCGTTGGCAGCGGCGGATGTAGGCACTTTAGCACTTCCCTTACATGGGAAAATGCGGAACGAAATCGAGCGAGTAGTACCTGGGGGCCGCTCAGATCTGCACGGGTCGCGGTTGTGCAGGCCATTGAACCTGAAGAATTGCGGGTGAATGTGCCTGAGGTACGGGGTTCGATTCTGAGGCTGGCCCCGTTGCGCCGGGACCCGTATCGGGACCCAACAAAAAATAAAGCCGGACCCCTCCGCAAAATAAGGACGGATTCAGAAAATGAATGTTTGAGACAGAAAAATCGCTTCGGAGCCCCAAACATAGCCCCAGGTATCTTCAAAGCTCGCGTGCGTCGTCGGAAAACGTACCGGAGCTCGATAGTTCATGGCAGGACACCAAAATATGACGCCGGGGACTGGAAAAGTTAGGCCGGGACTCGGACTTTAAAAAAAAATAAGAGGAGTTCCACAAAAATCGCGTCGAGGCCAGACAACTGGCGTTGGGTCCCTTCCCCACAGCCATACGACTGGGCTCCAAAAATTACGACGGAGACCCCGAGAATTCGCACCGGAGCCCCCAAAATTGTGCTGGGGTCCCACAAATGTGCACCAGGAGCCCCAAATATTCATAAGGGGACCCTAAGAGGACAGCAGGTTACAGAAAATGTTATGGGCTCTCCCATTCGAACCGCGAGCGCAAAATCCGTAGGGCATCAGAGCATGCGTCGCATCCATAAATAAGCACACCGGAAGCTCTAAAGACACACCAGAGACCCTCAAGGCCCCCTGGAAGCACGTTTAACCAAGGAGATGAGGTACGTCAAATTAAGCGGGTATGCTGATTCTTAACCACCGTAAAATGTGGAAAGATGAGAACTAACCATCTAATTGAATTGATCGAATTTTCTCAGCGAACCCTCATGCGAATCATTCCACCACGTCAAATATGCCGCAAGTCTAGCATGTGAGAGCAATGAGCGAAACATTGCAGGCCTAGTAGAAACCGCAAAACCGCACGAAGTATAGCGATTGCGGTGAATGCGCAAGTCGGATGCACATCTGCACGAACCCGGTTGCGCATCCGCAACCGGCCCGGTTGCGTGGTGGCGACCGGGCGTTGTGAAATGGAATGTCAGAAATTGGAAAATTGTACAATTTCAAGCGATTTTTACGGGTGTTGCTGCACCAGTGTGAGATTACTTATCATGGAATACCAAAAGAAAATCCTTCGAAAAGGGTGGGAGATTTAATGTTGAAATCCAGTGACTCGGGTATGATGGTGGTAGATTGGGCCCCCTTCACAGCAGAATTAATTTGGTCAATAGTTATCAGCGCCATTAGCCGTGAATGTGCATAAAGTGCGTCGTAAACCACCCAATAAACAACAAACAAATGGTCAATAGTTATCATTAAAATGATAAAAATGGGCCCCTTTGCAAAAATAGTGGTCGAAATCCGGGTACTTTTAATGGAGGATAGGTTGCTGCCTCCCAATCAGCTTGTCACCCCCCCCCCCCGAACTCAAATCCTGGGTACGAACAGTTCATTGTCAAACAGCACCATTCGGCCCTCAAATAAGAGAAATGAGACGATGATTTCCTGTAAGGCCCGGTAGCGTTCTCAATGCCAGCAGTTCTGGAACAGCGTATGTTTCTAACCCTGCTGCCGTGTGATGGCCACGAAATCCATTAGGAAGGAAAGTAAATCGGAATCTCGTGCAAAATTTAAGAACATGGAGTGCTTAATACCATTTGCGCACGAATCGACTGTTGTTAAAGCTAGCTAACCACTCAACTCTGCCACTCGGTCTGATTTACTGCTGATTTTACAGTTTTCTACTTTTAATTTTCAAGCGGCGCGGTACCCGTCACCTCTTTTTCTTTCCGCGTTTCGTTTAGAGTGAGATGACACCCGTCACTCCAAGGGCTTTTCGTCGCGGTACTTACGCTCCCTGTATTTCTGTGTTCGTTGTGTAATAAGGTAAGGGTGTTTTATCTCCACGATGGGAAAAACGAGTGCACTAACCACTCTCTCTCACAACTTGCCGCCGAACTCTAAAGCGGAATTTCCCTGACCTTATTATCGTTCAACTGTGGACTTTGCCCCTGATGTTTTCTCTCTCTCTCTCTCTACCTCTCCCCTCTTTCTCGTCTCAAGGCCATTTCCATGTCTCACGATCCGGACTAAACCATCACGTTCCATGCTGCTGACCCATGCTCGAACCAAACCACGCCATCCCAACCTGACCCATAATCCACCGAACCCTACCTTGACGGTGCTGGCTCATACCTAGTCGTCAAGCCTGTCGAGGAGACCGTTTTCTTCCGCCACGTCAATGTTTTTGACCAACTAAGCAACTACTCGCCAAGTTTCTTAGTGAATCCTGACATCTAAGCTCCTCCGAATGAAGTTATAATTGTTAAAACTAAAACTGAGCTCAAACTGGAGCCCACTGTACCACCGCATTTCGTGGTAAATCAGTAACCACTACGCTCCACTCCAATCGCAACTCCACCAATGGCACCATCATCGCGCCAGAGCTCCGCTTCATGTCTGAAGCAGATACTTATATACTATAGATAGATGTCCAAGCGGAGTTCAGGGCGGAAAGGTAACCCACGTCCGCTTCATCCCCTTTCAGAGATGACCAGGAACGTGACACGAGTCTCCTAATTTTTACCGTCAACTCTACTGTAGTAGAGTTGACGGCAAGAATTGTATGCTTTTATAGATAATTTAATATAGAGTTGTCCACTTTTTCCAAGGCACTCCTCGCCGACTATGCCGACTGCATAGTGCGGACTGTGAACTTGTGGCCAGACTTGTGCTCGACTCGATTGATTGATTTTTTTTGTTTTGTGACGCATCAACGGCTACTGGTTATGTAGCGCCCAGTGCTCGACTCGGGTTGAATCGATTCTTTTCCCCAAAATACATCTTGAGTCGTGAATTGAATCACATCTCTCTAAAAAATGAGTCGAATCAGGAGTCAATCATTCAAATCACAATTTGAATGATCCACAATGTCCCCGAGCACCTTCAGGAACTTCACTCGATCCACCACCAGGGGACATGTTAGGCCGTTAGACCACACACCACAGGAAGACTAAAGTGCTTGCATCCAATATTTCCAAGTTGCTTCTCTTCAGCGCATGCTCGTGCATCGTGATCCCGTCTCTGTGGAGTAGGTCGGCTTAGGCTTGTCTTAATACAAATAAGGCAAATAAAATTACTATCTGGTTTATTAGCCGCTGAATGAAGGTGGTGTGAATGATGAACAGTGAGTGGCGGGCAAAGCAGTTGCACACCAGATACATCGTATGTGACCAGCCAGCTGTGGTACCCGCAACAAGCGCGTGCAACACGCGATCACCGGGCCGTGCGCTCTTTCTGCGAGCAACCTCCGCAAGAGCACTCTTCCTGCGATCAACCGCCATCAGAGCACTCTTTCTTCGAGCAACCTCCGCGAGAGCACTCTTGCTGCGAGTAACCGCCGCCAGAGCACTACCGATTTCCGACGATTGCCGTCGGCCAAACTGACCGGTCACCACGCACACACACACACACCACCAGCACGTGACGTCGGCGCCCGGCACAGGTGCGGAGACGTCCCGTCTCGCAACCGGCCACCTCCACCACTCATCTCTAGCGGCGCGGTGTCGGCGGACAGACGACCGACCCGACACGTGTCCAAATCGTCACGTGTGGACGGCAGCTGGCCAGACGGCAGCGGCCGACGCCGACAACGGCGCCGCCAACCCACAACGCACAGCGATCACACTGAGCGCGCACCAGCACCCGCAGCCGAACCCGACTCAGGCTAGGCGCGGCGGCGCCACCACCCACACTGGAAAAGCGAGCGCAGTTTCTGACACACGGCACGGACACTGCAAGTCTCGGGTCCCGGGTCGCGGCAGCGGTGGCGTGGCGCCGCTGTGGCTCCACAGACGGCTGGCCGACAGCACCGTGCGACAGTCCACGCGACTTCAACTGGACATCCCGACGGCGGCCACGCTCATCGCCTGCAACAGACGACGCCACCTGAGCTTCAGCTGACCACATCACTTTAGCTATTTGGGCTTTAGGGCGCTTCAACCACAAATCGATCATTCGCGGACAGCACTTCAGTGTTTACAACAAAACGCCGTAAACCACTGACGAGACTCATCACACATCGTGCAAAAATATTGGCCACACTCGACCCTAATCGTAAATTATAAGCACTTTGTCAACGTCCTACGCATCTATATACATACTTACACATCCCACATACTTACACATCCCACATACCTATAAATACCTGTCTACCTACCTATCTGTAATTTAACGTGTCTAGCTCAATCCACCCCATCTCCCAGAACACACGCGTTAATTCAGCGATCGCGCAACACGCGTGATCTTTACATATACGTGCCTCACCTATACGGCGATGTCTTTATCATATATTGATCAATTTTGGCCTACAAAGCATGGCACAAAACCCTCGTCGAGGCTTACGTAATCACCACAAATTGCCTCCGGACGCGTGTAGGAAGACCTTTGGATTCCGAAGGCAGATAAAACACCGAGCTTTCTAAGAATCACAATCATACACAGCTCCTTGCTTCCCCACATGCTCCGCTTCGCATGTTCTACTAGAATGTTCAGTTCACAGCGCGGATACTGCTCCAAGCCCGGAGGAGTGGTTTGACAGGGCGCGGTGTGCCAACGGCGGTAGAATGTTCGACGGCTCTCGATGGCCACTGGCAACCCATCAACGACAGTCGTCGCGACACCGCAGGCGAACACACCGGGCGGTCGGCTCACCTCGACTTCTTGGATTTGTGGTGGCGGTCTCCGCTGCCATCCCGAGGTCGTTTGCTGCTTGAGCTGCTGCAGAGGTTACCATCACAGGTCAGATTTACATATAGACGGACATACACACGACTACCAGGTGTCCGACTATCCACCGGATGGTCGAGTCAAACCATGTCAGAGAACTACATAGTCCTCTCATTTTGGTGTGCAACTCGATTGTAATCCTATTTCAAAAAGTAAGTGAAAAAGTACAACTTGAAGACTAAACGCCCAGCATGGCTGGATATTTCATTGGACTAGCAGTAGTCCTGAAGTGTTGCACGCTCTCCCCATCGTAACCTCCACTCGAGTACAAGACGTGGCGTACCGCCAAATGTGCGAGGCATCGAGGGTGTCGCATGACTCAAACCATGTCAGAGAACTATAGGACGACAACAGCTAAGCAAGTCAGCACGGTGATGGTACTTAAGATATAAATCACCAGAGTATTGATTTGTCCTTTGATTTGACACGGAGCGCTGCGGTGATATAACTAAAATCAAGCCATTCATTGCAGTTGACGCCGTAAGCTAATCAGGAGCGTACGTTTGAAAATGTCCCAAAGCAGCATGGACTAAACCTGGCCACGAAGGTAAAATTTTCATTAATTTCGCATTCAAAGTCTTCCGATCTCTAACAGGCATGGGCTAAAGCAACTCAGCCTATTCAGTTAGTTATTGGGATCTGGGGCGCATCGACAAAACCGTTCATCATACTGCGCTCATATCCCTTTAAATATGACTAAGTTAGTGAAGCATCCTCAGTAATAATGCAACAAGTGCTCCTCTCATTTTGGTGTGCAACTAGATTGTAATCCTATTTCAAAAAGTAAGTGAAAAAAACGTACAACTTGGAGACTAAACGCCCAGCATGGCTGGATATTTCATTGGACTAGCAGTAGTCCTGAAGTGTTGCATGCGCTCCCCATCGTAACCTCCACTCGAGTACAAGACATGGCGTACCGCCAAATGTGCGAGGCATCGAGGGTGTTGCAATGACTCGCTTCTACATAACAAATGGCAATAGGTAACATAGCAGTGACCAATTCGCAGTCGACATAGGGTCACCTCCTACTTTTTTTTTACTTACGCAGTGACGATCGCCGTTCTCTCAATTCCGGTGTTATCGTAATTAGCTTGTACCTAATATCCTCGTTCCATAACTTTGCTATTTTAAATAAATCGGCAAAAACGAACTTGCGTAGCAATCGGTCGCCGGAAAAGAGAAAGCAGGAATGTTCTTTGTGCGACCACAGCTTAGCCGCGGTATCGGCCAATTCGTTTCCCCAATCCCAACTTGGCGAGGAATCTAGAACAACTTTACAGCTTTGCCAGCTTCTTCGAGTGGTCAACCGGACCAGAATATTTCGCAACAGCGGGTGGTCTGGATAGAACCTGATCAATACTAAAGGCTGTTAAGAGCCTGTAAACACGACGCACGATAGTTCTCCAGATATTTCCACAAAACATAGCCTATACAGCTGCAGTCAGGTCGCATGGGCACACGAAAAGAAAGTGTAGGCAGAAAGTCCGGACATCATTATCACACGGATGCACAGCCAGCCTCTGTGTCGCTCTCCAATCCGTCAGTAAAGATCAGTCTGCATCTCTGGCACGAAGACGTGTGCTGCAGGGACTCCGCGCGAGCTATCTAAACTGGGATGTGACGCTTCAGTGCTAATGATAACTCATGTTTCTGTTAAACCTGAATCACTATGTTTTACAAGGATCAACAATGGAGCCCTCTCTGACAGCTAGTAATGAACAGGGCGACTTGCCCATAGTCAGCCATACCTTTTGGACGGTGATTTATGTTTGGACGATGAGCCAGACTTGCTCGATTTGCTGGGCGACTTCTGCTTGCTGGGCGGCTTGTGCTTGCTGGGCGACTTATGTTTGTTGGGCGACTTGTGCTTGCTGGACGAGTGGTGGCTGTTGCGGCCGTGGTCCTTGCCGTGCGACATGGATCCGCTGAAGTGAGGCCGTGATTACACCCGGGTAACGGTGCTCACAAGACATACCTCAGCCGATCACGACCACCACATCCTGGCCGTACCTGTACAATGTGATTCGGCTCAACAGAGAACAGAACGCAATGCAACAGGGTGAAAGCAGGAACAGTGATGGAAGCAGCAGACATTACAGATGGGAGCATGCAGGGATCAGCATGGAGAACAGCAGGGACCACGACAGGGAACACAGCATGAAGAATAGCAGGGATCACATCGGGGAGCACAGCATGGATAACAGCGGGGATCACAGCAGAGATCACATCAGGGAGCACAGCATGAAGAACAGCAGGGATCACATCAGGGAGCAAAACCTGAAGAATAGCAGGGAGCAAAACCTGAAGAAGAGCAGGGAGCACAACATGAGGAACGGCAGGGATCGCATCAAGGAGCATAGCACGGAGAACAGCAGGGACCACACCAGGAAACACAGCGTGAAGAGCCGCGGGGATTACAGTAAATCGGCGCCGGTCACAATACGAATGAGGTACGACGCGATCGACACAGACGAACAGAATCAAGACGATAGCCGTAGGTCTTGGAAAAATCACCTCGTCAAATGATCCGATTCTCCTTCAATGTACGGTCATTGGTCACTACGAACCTTAGAGGAAAAAGATACTCGATTCGCCGGGATGTTCCAAGAGGTAGGAGGTATTTATACAGCAATGCTATGTGAAACATCGATAAAGAGAAATACTTGAAGTGTGCACACTCAATTCACCTATGCCAGTTTGGATAGTTGAACTGACAACTGTATAATTTTGCACATTGCTGATATACTATAGACATGTAGTGCAATAATTGTGACCGGTTTAGCGCAAGCAATGGCGCGGTGGAGCAGGTCACTTGCCAAGGCCAGCCGTGCCAATGTTTCCTTCGAAACCACTGGTGCTAATGTTCCCCCGACACCAACACATGGTGGGGAGGGGATGGCCGAGTGGTTAAGGTGTTGGGCTCTAGGTAGCCAAGGGTACCGGGTTCGACACTAGCGCCACTCGGAACATTTCACAATCTCGCGGCCCACCGGCCAAAGTGTGGGCGGTGCCATTAGCCGTGAATGTGCAGAAAGTGCGTCGTGAACCACCCAACAAACAATAAACACATGGTGCGCCATTCACTCGTTGCTCTCATCCTCACCGGTTTACCAACCGCCACCCGACCCTTACTCCTGCTGATGACGATGAATTTGGACTTATGGGTGCATCAACTACCAGCCTTTTTGCATATACAGGCATTCTAAACTGTTGTTATAGTAGCCAGATACCGGTTCTCAGGAACGGTGAGGTATCGTATCAAAAATTGTTTTTTTTATGGAGGTAAAAATGTGACACTACGATCTTGGAGTCGTTATCTAGTAGTACTGACCCCTTTTTGTTTGATGTATACTCGTCCTGGAATTCGGTGCGCTCTTTGTCGGCCTCACGTGCCTCCTCCTCCAACTCGGACCAATCCTTGCCGGACTCCTCCGCCGAACCATCTGCAACAGTCGCATACAGCACACTCCCAGAGCGGCTCCACCGGGACAGCCACACAGCGCCGTACAGCACACTCCCAGAGCGGCTCCACAAACCCGGGACAGCCACACAGCGCCCTACAGCCCCCCCCCAAGGGGGCCCCCCCGGGACAGCCACACAGCGCCGTACAGCACACTCCCAGAGCGGCTCCACAAACCACCGGGACAGCCACACAGCGCCGTACAGCACACTCCCAGAGCGGCTCCACCGGGACAGCCACACAGCGCCGTACAGCACACTCCCAGAGCGGCTCCACCGGGAAGCCACACACCTACAGCACACCCAGAGCGGCTCACGGGACAGCCACACAGCGCCGTACAGCACACTCCCAGAGCGGCTCCAACGGGACAGCCACACAGCGCCGTACAGCACACTCCCAGAGCGGCTCCACAAACCACCTGGACAGCCACACAGCGCCGTACAGCACACTCCCAGAGCGGCTCCAACGGGACAGCCACACAGCGCCGTACAGCACACTCCCAGAGCGGCTCCACCGGGACAGCCACACAGCGCCGTACAGCACACTCCCAGAGCGGCTCCACCGGGACAGCCACACAGCGCCGTACAGCACACTCCCAGAGCGGCTCCACCGGGACAGCCACACAGCGCCGTACAGCACACTCCCAGAGCGGCTCCACCGGGACAGCCACACAGCGCCGTACAGCACACTCCCAGAGTGGCAGCCGTACACCACGCAAACGGGACGCAGCACGTTCCCCGAGGAACGACCGCTAACGCCACACCGACCCCGCCGACAGACGCTCCTGTCCGGCCCACGCACCACCAGGAAAGTTTCAAGATCGCCACACACAGTCGCATTCAACCGAAACTGGCACTTCTTGCTCGGGAAGAGAAACTCACTAGCTAACGACACCCACATCTCAGAGTTCTCCTTCGAATCACGTGTCGCAATATAGAAATACGGGCCTGCCAGCCCACATTTGAATAGCTCGGCATCCGTCAATCCAAGTTGCTATATCCCCTGCTATAGTGCTTATAGATTCCCTTTGACCCGCATAAGCTATGGTGCTTGCAGACATGACATGTTGGTTATTGCTTTTACACTGATGAGCGCCCACCACCTGAACATCTATTCGCTGGACTCGAGCCTGCACCGCTACAGCAGCATTGCACCACACCTTACACGTGTTCTCACCTTCGTCTGAAGCGCCCGACTGGTCAGACATATCCTCCGAGTATTCGGACTCGGAGTCCTCGTCGCTGTACTCGGACTCATCGCCGGACCCGTCCTCGCCCTCGCTCAGCTGTAGCAGATGTACCGGTCAAACGTGCAAACGAAGTGCAAACAAACGCATGCCGAACGTAAACACATGTCATTTTAAGTTCTGCGCCCAGACCATAACACAAGCAAAAAACGAAGGATTCTGAAGCAAGCCTCTGACCAACGGCAATGAGACATTACATACTTTTTAAGAATATAGAAAACGGCACAGAACATGACGTAAATAATCAACGGATACTTCCAATCTTGATCAAGAGAAATGCAAATAATCCAAGAACGGTACGCACCCTGAATTCATCCTCTTCCTCGGAGCCGTCCTCGTCGTCATTGTCGCTACCGTCCTCGGGGTCGAGGAAGCTCCAGCCGCCGTCCTCGAAGAACCCATCGGGGTCGTCCACGATAGTCTTCATAATCTTAACCCAGTTGAGCGACTGGATTCCCTCCGTGTAGCGGATATCGCACGAGCTGCCGGCGAGATGGCCGTGAGGAACAGTGTAGGGTAGTGGGTTGACACGGTAAATGGGCGACTGTTGGTTAGTTAGTGTGTGGCTTAGGGATGCATCGGCTGTATCGGTCATACAGTGCCCATACCTTCGCGATTCCAACAGAAAGGCAAGCGCAAGTCAGTCGAAACGAGTCACAGGACAGAGACAAGAACATTGAAGTGGAACGGGGGAAGGGATGGATAGAGACTACGACAGCCCCCGGAAACAACTCGTGCTTCTATCCCGCTTATCGGATCCGTTGTTGTAACCCAAGAAGCAGCAGGCCCTGGCCATCCGTGGAACGAGGGCTAAACCATCCGCGGAAAAGAATGGCAGACAGATGGGCAGCCGCAGATGCTATATATTGCATCCTGGCACCATATAAAATATGGATAAAATATAGATACCACTGCACCCAACTTTAAAACGGGATCATGACATGGCATGGTTGCACTTCTTATCATATTTGTTAAGATGGAGGAATCGTAGTAAGCTATGTGATCCAGACGACCACATATATATGCAGCGCCATCAGAATTGGAATTTATTTACTTTTTCCATGATGAAATAATGACCGAAGTATTACGTACTTGCCTTGCCACCACCTACGTTGAATGGCGGACGATTAAGCTTTCGTGCATTGTGAAGCCCAAGCTTAGTCCATTAGGACCACTCCGAAAGATATCATTTTCATGAGGTGAATTGGGCTGGTCTGAAGAACATCATGGAAGGCTCAAGATCACCTTAAACACGACCATTTCCTTTAAAATAAGTCTCCAATACATACATGTTAATAAAACTCAGCAACAGCACATCGGCCACCGTGGTGGTACTCCTAACGTGTGAAGTATGCGCAAGCAAGCCACATAGTGGCGTGCAGTACGATAGTTTCAATTTTGCAGGCTTAGACAGAGTGACCCTGGACGCGTGTCTGGACGCTCAGAACATTACGAGACGGACAATGGTTACAATTGAGCATAACATGGTAGCAAGCAAATCTTAAAGGGAATACATGACCTTCGTCTCTTACAAAATTGTCTTGTACTGTGTGGTGGACTTTTCAATCAAGGAGACCTATGGTACTGGCAAACAGCGGTACTTGCTCTTGAACAGTATATTGTAGCGTATTTGACGCACCTGTGACAACATTATCGGCTCTCTGGTTTAATGTTGAACGGCTCTATTTCGAGGCACCATTTAGCGGCAAGGAGGACGTTTGGTACCTTGGTTGATCCGTTACTGTTTTAATACAATTTTGTGTGTGTAATGTCTAAGCTTTTCTCCTTGCCTTTTGTAATCAGACTACCTACATCAAGATTGCCGCTTCCCCTGCACCCCTGAGCTTTCGAAGACAAACAACTGACCTCGACGCCAAGCGTCGGTGCCACCCGGCACAGTTGGTACGCTGATGTGGGATAAAGCCGGAGTCATTCACATGGAAAATGAGAAGGTAAGAAAGACAACGTTGATACGAGTTCGCTGGATTTTAGGCCAAAGTCGGCTCAATTGCACGGACTTTTGGTGCTCTTCTCTCATGTATTAAGTTTCCATGATCAGGACGATTTGGTTTTATTTTCCTTATCTTCTAAGCAAACATCTGATGGAGGTGTGATGGTCGAAGCTGGTGATTTTAATTAAGACGGTGGAAGTGGCGTCATCAATATCAATATCACTGATGAAATTACTAACCGTAAAATAAATTGACGGAATTTCGGGTGAACGCCTTTACATTGGCCACCACAGCATTTAGGTGGGTTGTGTCAGGAAGGAGTATTATCGCAAACAATGCAAACGGGCGGTTGCGACGCATGCAGTTCGTCCAGTGCATAAAGAAATGTCCAGAGGCAAGTTCCATCAAAAGTCCCGCCGCTGACGGTAATAAAAATAATTTTACCCAATCGAATTTCATACAAACGCTTCGTCACGAAAAAAAAAGCTGCGCAAATTACACGAACCTGACGACTTTTTGTTTCATAAAGCTCATCTCAGGCGAAAAAAGGTGAGCATGGCGCGGCATTAATGGTCGAAAAGGCTGAAAAATACCACGGACAAGACACACTGGCTGCGTTTTTGTTTCTGGTACATGAAGGATTGCAGATGGAACATCGCGGTTGCGTCAAATTTGTGGTCGAATAGTATTATGTGACCGCACATACAACATGGCTGGGCTATTACTCAACGAGGACCACTGGCAGCTGCAGCTGATTATCATAAGGCCACGACGTTATCAAAGGGTGTTCCGCCGGCCGCAAAACGTGGCAGTGGTCCTGGGCTGGCTCATTTAGGCTGGTACCTAGCAGGAGACTAGCCTTATATACTTTTGGGAGGGCACTTCCCAAAATGTTTGGGAAGTCCCCCCCCATTTTTTATTTTTAACTTTTAGCATGGGACCAAATGTGGCATGACCCCCACCCCCAGAAAAAAATCGAGCCCGACCATTGCCTTCATGCATCGAATGCTTGATGCTTCAACACATGAAAATATTTATGCCTCACGCCAAATCTACATGCAGCCCAATATCATATAATGCAACATAAACTAATCCAATCTGGCAGGGTGGCATACAACCTAGTTATGCAGATGATGAGTCGCATAGAAACTGCATCGATTGATGTTTAATGTTAAAACCTATATGACTCAAAGCTACACAAAGTTACACCAATCTATGCCAAGCTAATTGTCATACCTTTGCATATACAGATTCTACCATGGGACGCCAACTTGACAAATGCTACATTTTACACTTGGGAATTGTATCTAGCCCAGGGAATTTTAATACGCTGCTGAAAATAGGGTATTTTCCGGAGTAAATAACAAAAACGACCAAAAGAGAGCAGGTAGTGAATTTGTTTCAAGCTCATTTTGAACATCAATGTTTATGATTTTTTAATTACAAACAACTTATATTTCTCAACACCCGAAACCCAAATTCAAAGAGATCTGAGAACGTCGAGCACTGACATTGACCACCGACTGAAGTACAGAGAGACGTCTCACTTGAGCCAGTCCTTGACGTGGTCCAGCTGGTTCATCGGCACGGAGTTGATGTGCGCCGTCTTCTTGGTGTAGTCCTTGAACACGAACACCATGTCGAAGCTCTTGAGGTGGAACTGGACACGCTCGAAATGCACCATCTCGATGCTGTCCAGGATGATGACGAACGGGGGCTGCCGGCGGCCGCGCCGTTCAGAGGTCAGGCGGGACGACTGTCTCGGGCGGTTCGCCGCCGGATACACCGTCGGACGCCCCCAGCGGATACTGATCAAGTGTGGCGATCCTTCCAGCCACCAAATAAATCAGCTAGTGAGCACCAAGCTAGCCCAATCTCGCAAGGTATTTTTACAGTTCGTTGACGGCAGCACGCACACATAACCTGGCTGGGTTTAGCCTGACGTGCGCCTACGGCGGTGCGACAGGAGCCAACTCACCCAGTCGATGAGGGAGACGAGTGCACCCGACGTGGGCTGCAGCAGCACCGTCGACCGGTACGGACAACCGAAGAAGCCCAGGTCGCGGAACGGCGTGTCGAAGTCCACGGCGCCTTTGGTCATCGCCTCCACCTGTGGCGGTTGCGGGTCGGTTGGTTATTGGAGTTTAGGGGCGCATCGACTACATCGGTCATGCAGCGCCCTTCCGGTTCCGGGTCAGACCGGCGGTACTATACGGCGTCGAGACACAGCACTCTGTGTCATAGGGGGGTTCACAAGCTAGACGTCCCGCGCTGCCAACTATCTGCCACCACAAACACAACATGCTAGACTACACAAGGCCGTATCAATATACCGACCAAACGAACGCACGCTCTGTTCAAGGTCGGTCTCATCGTGTCCTTCTAGCACCGTCGTCAGCCAGTCGGTACACACCTTCTCTGTGAAATTTTTGAAGGCGGACTTGAGCTTGTGTCGAAGTTCGCGCTCAGCCTGCTCGGCGGCCATGTCGTCTCGGTCATGCATGTGCTGGTGCTTGCCCAGGTCAGTGGTGATCTCGCCAACCTCTGTGTAAAACTGCACGTCCAATTGCTTCTTCTTGCCAAACATGATGGCGTTCTGGGGACGATACGAGTCAACTTCAGGGTCCCAAGACAGCAGAGCCGTTGTGGAGGTCGGGTGCCAACATGATCAGGTACGGAAGTGTGGGGACTGCAAGGTCGACTGCCAACAGCGTCAGGTACAGAGGTATTGAGACGATAGGGTCGAGTGCCAACAGGGTCAGGTACAAAAGTGTTGGAACGACATGGTCAGGTGCCAACTGGGATAAGTACAGATGTGCATGGAGGATAGGGTCGGGTACCGACAGGGTCAGATGGAGGGATGGGGACGACAGGGTCAGGCCCAGAGGAGTGGCGACAACAGTCGGGTGCGAGTGAATCGAGGACGGAAGCGGATGCGATTCCCGTTGCAATACATCTTCAGACAACAGATTACGGACAGAACCCCTTGGATGACAGTGAAGATGATTAACTGACCTCGAGCTTAACCAACCTTGAGGTGGAAATGGAGCAGAATGATCATCTCCCGGTCGCACGGATTGAAGAAGGCGGACCGGATGTTGTTGTAGAGCACGTCCACCTTGTCTCCGCGGATAGAGGTATAGCGGAAGCCGTTGGTGTGCGCCTCCAGTGAACCTGCCGGCGTGAGGCCACGCCCGGGCGTGTCGGTCACACGCACACCATCGGTCACACGTGGACCGGACACGACACCCGGCCGCTCACACGTGTCGGTCACACGCACACCATCGGTCACCCGTGGACCGGACACGGCACACGGTCACTCGGCCGCACCGACCAGCGGCCACCGGACATGGTTGACCTAACCTGAGCGGCGCAACACTTAAGTCACACCTGTGCAGTCAACTAAACTCCGGTGTCACCGGCCCACGTGATACTGAACTCTCCACTTCGTCGGATCACCCGACGCCTCCCATATCAACGGACACGCAATACCACTCTCCCAACTGACCGGGTAACGTAAGACTACCACCTTCCATTCACCAGGTCACGTAATATTACCTCCTCCTCCATCTCACCAATGCCCTCTCATGCCACCATGTCACAAAAACTGCACCTCCCAGTGTGATGTGTCTAAGTGCACATTTCGATTATTCCAACTTTGGCTCGAATTATCAGTGAACCCGACTGTTTTCGTATGCCTACTACTTAAATAATCGCTTCAGACATCATTTAAATTATTCCGGTTCTTGCTGTATTTTGTGGTAAGGAGCATTGTTTAATGACGTAAGCTGAGCAAACAACTAAATGGCTGGCTTCGACAAGCTGGAATTTTTGTGGAAACGGCACTAGAGAAGAAATTATGTGGACAGCGAGGAGACTATTTCATCAGAACCTCTTGGAGATTGGTTTGAAACTGGTGGACTTCTGCCGCCTAGCCACTGCCATCTCACCCGTCATGCGCCGCTGGACGATGGTTGGCCGCATGTAGAGATCCTTCAGCTTTGGATTTCCCTTGGTGGCAGAGACAATGAGCGTGTCCTGCTTGACGAGGTCTGACTTGATTTTCTCCTCGGCCTCGCGCGTCTTGAACTTTTTCTGCACCTCCTTGATGAGGCGGAATGCCGTGTTGAGGTTGGACGACGGCGCTGACAATTCGCCAGGCTCCTTCTTGTTGGTGGCTCGGAATGTGCTGTCAACAGTGGATAACTGTGACACAGGAACACTGAATACAATATGTATATGCATACACACACGTATATATATAATTATATATAATTATAATAAATGTTTTATATTGTCAATGTGATTACACCAAAGCGATTGGCTTCATGATGCCATCCAATGTTGCATTACGTGGCCGGCCGCGAGGCACGGGCATCGCTGGCCGTAGCTGATCGCGAACGACCTTGACCTCGAGAATAATGAGACATGCAGCACGGGCGGCAAGCGCGAGGCCGCAAGAGCTTTCATTGCAGCAGTAAAAGTGCATTCTGATTGAAATGCAGTGAACAGTTTCAAACTAGGCTATGATGCATGGAGTGAGTTATGCTGCACCCGTCTATGCATGCTGCTGTAATTATCACCTCATGTATGGAATTACGCCGAACGTCCCACCGTCCGACCCTTTGCAATCGTCCATGGAGATTCACAGATGGTCTGTTTTTACTATGGTACACGTTTTTCGTCATGCCCCAGGATAATTCATCTTCAATCGGAAATTCATCTTGATAAACCGACCATAACGTGCATGCCACCGACACACCTTTCCAATTTACATGCCTGCAGTACACTAATCCATATTACATGAATGCGGTACAACGCTAAATTTTACATGTCTGCGGTGCACCGTTCTATTTTGTTCGGGCTATGCCCGCGGTACGCCGTTCCATTTTGATTCGGGCTAATGTTCCGGTTGAAGGATGGTGCCACTTACACCTCCTTGAGGAAGATGGCTTCTGGGTTTGGGTATAGTAGGTTGTCCTTGCTGACAGCCGAGCCGGGGAAGAAGAAGTTGATCCGGAGGTAGGTGTAGCCGCCCTCCACCGACTGCGAAATGTTCTTGACGGTGGCGATGTGGAACGGTGTGGGAACGCCGTACACAGGCAGGATCACTGTCTCGTACTTCTTGTCTGCAGCAGGGGAGGTCTGCATTAGGGTCAACTCCCATACGACCTGAGGCAAGTGCGGAACAATTCAGGATATTTAAAACATGTCTGCGCCTGTCCACACACACCCAGCGAGCGAAAATACGCCTGCGTAATCACAATAAACATACAATCAGTGATATTCATTGTGAATTCCTAACGCAGACGAACTTTTTACGTACAACACACAAGTCATTACAGAAAAAGACGTTCCATTTAAGAACTGAACAAACGTCTCGTGCTTGGTACAACCATTCTGCCTAGATAACGGCACTAAGCTTTTCACTAGCAACTCACCGACGAACAATCTGTTTTCCTTGATCTCAGGTTCGCGCGGCACCTCGCTCTGTTTTCGATACGAAATCTCGCTTTTCTTCTTCTTCTCAACCTGCTTGAAACCCTTTCCCTTGGCGATGCGCTCCATCGCCTCCTTGTTGAGCTGCTCGGCCAGCTCCTTCTGGTGCTGACGTCGCTTCTCTTCGGCCGTTGCATCTTGCTGTCACAGGGAACATACCACGCCTTAGACTAGGTCCTCCACAGTTCACACACTATACAAACACACGATATAAATTCAGTCCGACACAGCCCGCACCACACGCCTCAAGCTCTAGCCGCCACAACACACCACACCACACAAGCGCACGCGACACACTCCAGCCGACACAACCTGCACCACACCATAAAAACACACACCTTACACTCCAACCGACACAACCCGCACCACACGATACAAACACAGACCCACTCAGTACTACACCACCCGCACCACACCATACAAACACACGATCCAGACTAGTCCAACGCAACTCATAGCACACGATACAAACACACGGCTCAGGCTCTGTGCCACACAACTCCCATCACAAAGCACTCACCCTCAGCTTGGTATCCAGCACGGCGGAGCGCTTGCCACGGCCGAACATCTCCGGCTTGATTTCCTCGACCGGCCGGTCGGGCTCCTCCTCGTCCTCCTCATCTTCGTCTTTGAGGAAGATGCCAATATTCTTGATCTTCTTCTTGCTGACGGTGAGCACCGTCGCGGGCCCCGTCTGGGAGTCACGTGACATGCCACATTATAAGCGACCAGTCACGGCACGGCCGATAGATGCGAAGACACAAGGATGCGACCATCCGGAAGCAGAACAATCCCCGGCCCGAAACATAACTACTGACACGTGCGTGGTCACGGGCTTCGGACGTGGAGAGGTGGTAAACATTCATAGGGTTTTAGGTCATTCTTCTCATGCAACGCCTTGGGCGTAATACTAAATATCACAAAGTATAGGGGATGTGTCTCCTCTGTCTATGGCGGTGACACCACTAACGACTGTTCGCCTTATTCGTAACTCATGACGTGTCAGTGACACAAGACAGGAGTCGATAGAGGTCACAAACTTTATGAGCATCGGTAAAAGAACGACCGAACCCTGGGCTTTTACGACGCATTCCACTGCTAGACCATATTACGTTTCCAGCCCATCACGTAGATTGTTCGCGGGTGGATTCGGTAATCCCGTCGGCTGTAGGATTTGAACCACGATATTACGATCAAGAATCGAACGACCTGCTTACTGAGCTGCTGTAGCCCAGCGTCGGTAAAATATTTTTTAAATGGTCAAGGGAGCCGCGGTAGCTCAGTTGGTAGAGTGTCGGACTCTTGATCGCAAGATTGTGGGATCGAAGCTCACAACCGACGGCACTACCGAGTCCACCCGCGACCAATTGACGCGACAGATTGGCGACGCCATATGACCTGGCGGTTGAATGCGTCGTAAAAGAACCCGAGGCACTTCTAAAAACCGGTCAAGCAGTCGAATGCGACTGTGAAGGACCGGGCTGCCACGAGATCTCACCTCCTGGACAACGACCGTGTCGCCGAGGAAGAGACTGTACTTCTTGAACTTTTCGTCGTCAGCCTCCTTGTTGTTCAAGTCAGACAAGCCGACTGCCACATTGAACACCATGCCCTTCTTCATGGACGTTGTGTTCTTGGAACTGATCACCAGCGAGCCCTCCCGGAACTCGATGCCCGTCACGAACCTGAGGCGAGCAAACGCAACAGCTGACCCAAACGCACACGTTGGTACGGAAACGAGCAATTCAAAGCTGGTATCGCGAAGATAAAAATGAAACACCCTCGACCAAACACAAACTTTTACTTGATACTTTAAACTTAAGATCTTAACGCGAGTACGATTTTCTCAAAACAATCCAGTGAAAAGAAGTTGGGGAGACCGGCACCATGCACCTGAAAATCACACAACCACAGGGTTAAAATATTGGTTTTTCGTTAGGTGTAAGATGTCGAAACGAGCACAGCAGGATGTCGAAATTTGATATGTAATTAGTGTAATATAAAATGTTTTTTGACGTCTTTCAGACTAAAATTTGAGTTGATGGTGTAGGTAATTATGACTGGACCTTTATCATTTGTTTTGAGATTCATAATTTACTAAGAGCTATATTCTGGACAGGGAGAACAATAACTACGATAAACTAGACCATGATATATGCCATATCACATCATAGGTCACCCCCTTATCTGAAATTGCAGTGCAAAATGTTCGTGTAACACCACGCCTTATCGAGGGCATACACATGCCATTTATAAACTAGATACTGTTAGAAAGGAGACAAATATACTTTATATCATGGAGCAGGATGCCGATACTTATTGGAGAAGAAGGATGTCGATTCAGTGTTCAGAAAATGGTATATTCCACGCAATTTCACGAATAATTTATCACTGCGTCACACAAAATCACACAAGAACATCCTTGATAATTTCCACAGAAAACAGTAGAGCCACAGCCTCGAGAGCCACACAGAGAACGACAACTGACTTCACAACAGTGCTGCCCAGGCTTGCGCTCACCCCAGCGTCTTGGTGAGCTTCTCCACCAGCTCGGGTCGCTCCTTCTTGACGAAGGCGACCACTTCGTTGTAGGCGTCATTGATGCGCTTCCCGGGAATCAGGTTGGCCAGCAGCTGCTCCTCCACCGTGACCAGGAAGTTGTAGTTGTCCTGGATGGTCTGCGTTGGGTTCACCAGCAGTGTGCGAACTATGTTGGAACAGTAGGACTTGTAGCGAGCGCCCAGCGAGCAGATGATGGCGCCGAAGTGCAGCACATTCTTGTCGCTGGTGCACAGACGGAATCGGTCGGCATATGCTCACTTGGTGCATGCACAGACACTGAGTGAATAAACACAGCCAGTGACACAGTCACTAAATACATTCGAAATGTCAGTTACACCACGTGCGCAATACGTTCCCGAAAGTTATGAAAGAAATGAAATATAGGGACAGAAAACGTAAAAGCAAAATATGTCAGTGACAGTAAATGAAAACGTGCATAACTTCCACAAAATGCAAAATTATGGGGGGAAGTCAAATTTTCCACAATGTTGATGGAATGTTTCCAAAGAATTATGCCATATTACCTAGTCTCATCTACTCTATCTCTCCACATTCAACTCCATCCGCAATACCGCATCTGAATAACACGTCCACAGAGTGGCATGGGTGATAAATGTGTGGTATGAGTGTAGCGGACACCCACGGTCAAATGGGGCTCGTTGACAGTCACTCATGCGATCTGGGCCCATCACCTGTGATCCGAACCTAGCTCACCCCACCTGGCCAACACATGGTCCACGGAGTAGCATGGGTGCTACATTGGCGGACACTCACGGTCAGCTGGGGCCACCGACCGCCACTCACGCGATCTGATCCCACCAAACGTGGCCCGAGCCCGGCTGACCCACCTGACGACTGAGAACTTCAGGCTGTAGTTGCCGCCGCTCTGGATGATGGCCGGGTAGCAGCTCTCCACGTGGTTGACGTCCACGTTGTTTGGTATGTATTTCTTATTGGTGAGCGCCTTCTCCACCTCCTCGGCCAGCTTGGCGTGCCGCACTTTCTGCCAACGAGTGCAGGCGCAGGATCAGAGGCATCGCTCGCCGGCAAGGATGCGCGGCCAGGGCGATGCACGAGAGTGCCGGCCCGTTCAGGGATGACACCAACCTCTCAAAGACAGGCGAATGTAGCATTAAATTTGGGGTTAACACGTGATCATACGAACCTTGGCAGACATGGAGGACCAGGCAGCAGACAGGAGGCAAACATGGTGGGACCAGGTGGCAGACAGCAGGCAGACATGGTTAAGCCAGCCAACAAATAGCTGGCAAACATGGGAGACCAGGCAGCAGACATCTGGCAGACACAGTGGGATCAGGGGGACGAGTAATCTAGGGGTAAGTTGCTCGTCTCACTATCAAAAGGTTGTGGGCACGAATATCACCTGTCGCTACTCTTCGCCCCCGACCAATCGGCGCGAGAGATTGGCAACGCTACATGACTCAACGGTCGATGTGTCGTAAAACCAACAACCAACCAATCAACCAGCATGGTGGGATCAGGCTGCAGCTAGCAGGCAGACATGGTGAAGTCAGGCTGCAGACAACAGATAGACACAGTGGGACCAGGCAGCAGACAGCTGGTAGACATGGACCAGGCAGTAGACAGCAGGCAGATAATGTGCACAGTGGAGCCAAGCTGCAGACAGCAATAACCCTACCCGCCACGAAGATGCGGCACAATGCCAACAACTTGGCGACCAACAACACGAGCAACAGGAACCTGCCCCAATCACCACACTATTGGCTCTTCGGGGCGGGGATGGCCGAGTGGTTAAGGTGTTTGGCTCTGGGTACCAAAGGTCCTGGGTTCGACACTAGCTCCGCTCGGAACATTTCCCAATGCCGCGGCCCACCGGCGAAACAGTGTGGGTGGCGTCATTAGCCGTGAATGTGCAGGAAGTGCGTCGTGAGCCATCCAATAAACAAACTATTGGCTCTTCGCAATGTACCCAAAGCTACAGCAGGTAATACATAGATATTACCTGGTGGATATTACCATGGATATTACCTGGTGGATATTACCAATTTCATGAATATTACAACAGATGCAAGGACTAATTGTGTACATGTGTGCATGTGCATATTTGTGCGTGCATGTGTGTGTGTGTGTGTGTGTGTGTGTGTGTGTGTGTGTGTGTGTGTATCTGTCTGTGTATGTATGTGTCTGCGTGCTTGTGTATGCATATGTCTGCGTGAGTTCGCGGGATCTCAGCTTCAAGCCAGGCAGAACAAGCTGGCGGGCAGCCAATGCCGACATTAACGTCAGTGGTGACCTTGACCTCAGGACGCTCACCTTGTCGGCGTCGATGATCTCCATGACCTGGTCCTTGAGATACTTGCCGAACACGTCAGAAGTGATGTCGCAGGCGCGCCGGATGGTTTTCAACTCGGAATCCTCCTTCATGGACATGATGAAGCCCATGGTGGCACTGACATCCACCTGGTGTGGACATTCAATAAATAGAGTAATGAAATGTCCAACTAATGTGGGACTTTACTGAATCAACATGCTACAAATATACTGAGAATACACAGCATAATAGGATCATGAAATCCATTCTTGAAGAGTGGATGGCATCAGGTTAAGAAACCAAAGCCCACTGCGACGTCCTAGTCAGTTAGTATTCTCAATTTAAAGGTATTTGACCACAGCTGTCATGCCAAATTGAGCCGTGACAGTCACTGAATTAATAAACGAAGTTAGCAACAGTCCCCAGATGCATGTGAAGTGTCAGTCACACCATGGGCGTGGTGGCGCTCCTTATATTACGAAACCAATGCATAGGACTGACGCAGTGACATTCATGTGAAAGTATGGCAATTCTTGATGCAATTCCATGACTTGAAGAATCAGCTTGAATGTGGTGCAGTTGGCATTCACTAATGCACTTAAATCATATCATAAGTCACGGAAACCATGAAGAAATATCAACTATTTCCAGGTCAAAACAAGTTTCTGCTAAGTGTTGGTTTCCATAAAATGCAACTTCAGGAAATTAGCTTGCAAAGATGCAATATGCCCAGAGTATGAAGTTGATAACCAGTTCATTTAGTTCAGTATCTTTGATTGTTTTGCATCAGATAATATGCATGTCTGATACTCCAAATTACAAAAAAAAAAGGATCTTATATAGTGATAGACATGTGAAGCCGGACACTAACCGTTTCAAAGTTGGCCTCCTTCAGCGCCGCCCGCCACGCCTCGTTGAACTCCCCTGGAAACTTGTCCTTGGCATACAATCCCACCACCTTGCCTTTCCTGCTCTCCTGGATCGCTTCCATGAGCTTGGCAAAGTTTTCCTTGTCCTTGTCAGTCTGAAAGCAGCAGAGCAGAAAAACGCTGTCATGAGAACCCATAATGCATAACGACGATGATAATTTCCCGGGGTCAACGCCACAATATTGCAGTCTTGGAACACCGAGTTATACTAAAAAGATGACCAGAAACACCTTTTTCACTTTTTCACAATTCATGTGAACTTCCAAATGATATGTGCCCATGAACATTGTTGAAAACTTCTCCATCTTCGCATACCTGCAACAAAACTCACTCACCTTGTCGCGAATGAGAAGCTTAATGGGAGGCAGCGAGTTGTTCTCATCCTTGCAGTTCTCCAGCTTCTTCAGGAACTCGATCTTTTTCTTGCTGGCCAGGAAGTAGATGGCCTGGTCGCACATGACCATGACGGTATCGGTGAGCTCGTAGCCGAGCAGCCAGGTCTGCGTGGCCGTCGACTTGCTGTAGATCACGTCCTCGTCGGCGCCCACCGACGTGACGAACGCGTCCATCTTGCCGAGGCCGTCCTCGCTGTTCTTGACGTTCTGCCGACAAGATGGTGACCGATGGACACGCTCTCCTGACCGGCCGGACCGTGGTCAGACATATACATAGTCAGGCTGGTCATGCACAGCCACAGTCGGCCTGGCCAGACATGGTCATAGACAGACTGCTGAGGCATAGCCACATAATAGTTAGGATCCCTGTGTGCACTCTATTTATGCCTACTTTTATAGACATCACAAACATATAGCTGCTGCCCAGTGCAGAGTCGCTCTGCATTTAATGTATCAATATTAAAACACAAAAACAAGTAATTTGGCCAGGAATGGGATCCCTCAGCAAATCATGGAGTACCAGTATATTTTTTATTTTCTTGATTCGAGTTGGTTCAGCAACACATTGATTAACATAGCCATGAAGGCTGCAAGCAGACTTAAGCCCAACATATATGCTGGGCCGGGTTGAACAGGGAAAGGAAAATTAGCATGAGCATTGCACCAAACTATGGAGCTCATCTCACACTTTTCACATCTTTCTTTAAAATGCATTCCCTATGAAGAGGCATTTTAATCTCTAGACAGAAATACAAGACAAGCCTGAAGCAATTAAGTGTTTTATGATTTTAGGTTCCATGGAACTGATAAAATCGATATAATTTTCCTTTTCATCACAACATAGGACAATCTATCAACGGAACTCAGTGACACATCACTCAATTTGCAGCATGGGAAGTGTGACTCTGCTTTAAGCTTCCACACAATTGTCAGAATAACCCTGAACCTTATACTTATTATAGCTGAAAATACGAATGCTAAAAATAAGTAACAATGAGCAGTGCATTGCTCCATTTAATATTCATCCATACAATTATAGACTGTGCTGAGACTGCACAAAACCTGCCTGGGCTACACAATGTCCTACAATGTCCAAGTAAGATGCATTGTACCCTGGGAAAAGTCTTGGATGCTGATCAAAGCTTTCTTTCCACTGGAAATATAGACAAAATAGGTAACTGCTCCACAAAATGATGAGGTTCTATTCTGCTCCATTTACATACCTGGTGACTGATCATGTTCATTCAGTTGGACAGGCCACATTATGCAAAAGGTGCCTATGGGTGCATTCTTTTCAGAAGGAATTTGCATAAGTGGAAAAGGTAATTCCTAGAAGAAATACCACATTATATAATGACACATTTCCTGTGGCTGTATTTACATAAATGCTCCAAAGTACAAATCAGAGAGAAATGCATCGGTTGTACATTTTGATAGCAGACCTGAGAGCCTCTTCCTTAAGCATGTCTGCATTAAACTACATATACACAGTGTATCATTTAAAATAATACAATTTAGCAGCGTTATGGCAGATGATGTGGCCACCTCCAGTTGCATAATGACACCAGGCATCCAGCATCAGTGAGCTTTAGGTGACCCAACATGAGTAGGTTAGGTCAAGTTGGGCTAGGCTAGGTTAGATTTGTGGTCATTGCACATCATTATATATTATATGCTATCCTACCAACCCCACTTTCTGCAAACTTTTCCTTTTTAGGTGGGTGTGGGTGGGCGGGTTGAGTGGTTGTTGTGTAAGGTGGGGGTGGCTGGTGGGGGCTAATGTGCACCTGCAATATGAAAAACATGCCTTCTGGTCATTTTTCAAGTGATATTTGAATTATTTTTATGCTCTTTTCTTGGTGAAATGACTGCTTCTTGAGATGGTTGGTTGGTTGGTGAAACAAATGTAGTTCAAATTTGTCTGGAAAAGCTAGGCATTATGCTTGATGCATTGAATCAGTTTACCAGTAATGGATGGAAAAAGTCTATGTGGTCAGAATGTTATATGCATAAGTAATATGCATTGTTGTTGGTTAGTTGTTGGATTTACAACACATCGACCATTGAGTCATGTAGTGTTGCTAATCTCTCACACCAATTGGTTGTGCGTGAAGAGTAGTGACAAGTCAGACTCGAACCCACAACCTTTTGATTGTGAGACAAGCAATTTACCCCTAGACCACTCATCCCCTAATAATATGCATTGCCATTTTTGGTTAATCAAATGTCAAAGCACAGGAACAAAAAGTGAACAGCAGATGGCACCTCCTGGCAGCAAATCATGATAATCAGCACAGCTTCATTACTCATAACTCACAGGAGCAATGTGCTTTCCTTTCACTGTTGGTTTCAGTATAAGGCTAGCCATACGAAAAAGAAACAAAAATCCTTCACACCCCACCCTCAGCTCCAAGCATATACCTGCCCATGCAGTAAATTCCATAAATAAAACAAACCCACTTCTGCCACCACAGATGCCACAGTTGCATGTGATTGTCTGGTGCAATGCAAAGGATCAATCAAAGATCTTGTGTTTGTGGCATGCCACTGTTAACAATGTATTCCAAAGTGCTTATTGTTAGGACATGACATTACAAAAAAATACCTTACATCAATTGGTTGACAGACATAATTCAGAACAGAAAACACCAATGCAGCCAATTTTGATTCGTGCTCTCCAAGACTCCAGAGGATGTCTCTTAAAACTATCACATTTTCAAACTATATGGATGGCACAGACACAGGCACAGCTCCAGAATCAGAGTAGCCTGAGAACATTGCATTCAGTGTGCAGGCATACAGTCTTGCAGGCAGTGTTGGCACATTGTTGTCTGCCTTTCCAGTGGTTGAGTGAATGAAGTTTGTGAAGCTGTGGTCGAGCTGCCGATGGCCATGCAAAGTGGTTAGCTTGTGTGGTAGTAACTGTTAGTGGAATAAACAAAATTGGTGTGGGTGTTATTCTGTACTATATTTATATCAATATCTTTGTTCCACATTTGTGCTGGTGTACCTATGTGTGAAACCAATCCTATCCATTGTGAACCTGGAGTGCAAACATGTTTTCAGAGATCAAATATCTGAAGAAATGTTTTGATTCATACTCTGGTGAAATGCAAAAACATGTACAGCATGTCAAAATTCTACATGGAAATAATGTCATTCAAAATACTTGTAAAGTCCTTCAAATTCAGCTTTGAGCAATCACATACATATGAATAGTCAGCTTTACAGCAGTAATTTGCTCTACTGTCTAATCACTTTTGATCCTTCCAAGTCATTCCTGGTTGGAACTAGATTCCAGATATGAACCAAAAAGTACATATAATAATGTTCTACTTGTGGAGTGTGTTGTGAATTTTTATTATTTGTGTGGTGTTAGCATGTCAGGAGTATCAGGTATGGATTTGTAAACTTGGTTGACATTGATTGGTGTTATTCTGAACACAAAACTGGGGGCATCAGAACAGACCACTGAAGCCAGGAAGAAGACACTGAGAATGCTTTGGGCAATAAATAGGAATGTATCATACAGAAGTGAGGTCATCAGGAAGCTTTTCTGTACATATGTCAGGCCACATTAGGAATACTGTATCCAAGCTTGGTTTCCTAGTTATGAAAAAGACTGTTGGCTTTTAGAGAGCACAAAAGAGGGCTACAAAAATGGCTAATGGTATAAGGAACCTGGCATATGAGGAAAGATTGGATAAATTGATTATGTTCTCACTTAGATATAGAAGGCTGAGAGGAGATCTCATTGGGGCCTTTAAAGTTGTCCATGGTTTGGGGAAGGGATATCTTGGGGAAATGTTTGAAGTTAACAGAAATGATGCAATTAAAGATCATCAATTAAAACTAAAGTTAACCACAGCAGGACAAGGTTAAGACAGTCCATCTTCACTAACAGGGTAATAGAGCACTGGAACCAGCTACCAGAAACCATTGTCAGTAGCAGCACATTGAACATCTTTAGAAACAGTATAGACAATAATTATAAAAATAGAGGGATTCAGTTTTCCAGGGAAGGCTGACCAAAGTATTTGGTGAGCAACTGGTTGAGTGTCCAGACTGTAACCAAGAGGGGCCCTTGTGGCTCATAGTTGCACTGAACATTTGTCTTTCTTTTTTATTGAGTACACTTTTATTACTTTCTCTGCCACTGCTCAGGAAGTTGCCTTATAACCACATCCTTTGCTGAGCTAACCATAGTTCTAGCTTTCCATCTGGCAGTCATTCATTGGCTGCCATAGACCATAGAGCTACATGCAGTCTCCATGTAAATAAAAAATCATATTACTATTTTATCATGTTCATAAGTTTAATTCTATTTCTATTAGGGCCAATAGTAAAATCAATTTTGTTATTAAACTGATGTGAGAATTAGATTCTGTGGTCACTTTTAATTTATACAGATCATTATGTCTGGTCTTCTCCCTCCATCTTGTTCCTTAAACTATGTGACCTGGGATAAAATTAAATATGCAAAACCGGCGAATGCAACAATTTTGTTTTTGAAAGGTAAGTACCTCAATTTATCTCTTAGCAATGATGCAAATTCCTGCACTAGCAACTAGCATTGTTTAACATAGCACATATCAGGTCATCCTTCAAACTGAAATTGTATTATTGGACATTCATCTAGCACTTCCCTAGATCTACCGTGATCAGCATAAGCATAATTTGATTTCAGTATTTTGGACTATGGGCACATAACTGCCACTGGTTATTTATGTAGCCCATGAGCATTTAGAAGCGAGACATGGAAACTAAGAAATGCACATACAGATGCACAACATCAGCATTTCTTTTGGAAGGATGTCAATTTAATGTTCAGGAAATGGCATACCCTATGCAGGTAGGTATTCCATCCTTGGTATTTCACAAATTCCTTACAACTGAGCTAGGTAATAGGCAACTGCTAGTTCGATACATTTTACCTACTTTTATTGGTCACGCAAGTGCAATAATAGAAGCATATTGAAATGCTAGCTAGCAATATACCCACCTTCCATCCCGTATAAATCCGCTTAGCACGTCGAAAGAATGCCTCTTTGTCAACAGAGGCACTCATCTTGCTGTTCGATCACCAACACGTTGAACAGAATTATGTTCGTGATGGAAAACCGGCACAGCAATATTAGTTAGGAAATAACTTCCCAGTTGCACACAGATCGTAACCTTCAGTTACAATCTTCCCCCAAAATACTTCCGCGACCAACGGGCTCCATCCATCATAAGCTGCAAACGCATACGATGCTCTCATCTCGCGCCAATACACTTACTAAAACACCACCAAATATGGCGCAAAGGCTACAGTTCGAAAGAACATCCGTAGCGAAACCAAAATTTGTGTACTTATTTATTTATTTATTTAACAATACATGTCCTCCACGTGCAGTGGCTGTTACGGACAGTCTGGGCTGAACTCACAGATATTTACAAAGAAAGGATAGATGTGTGGTCAATAGTGGGAGCAGATGCGCAACAAACATTCGTACAACATAATACAATATCCATATCACTTTCCGCACTGCATACACCGTACTTGCGACACGAGCTATACACGAGTGGCTTGTATAAGTGATAGGAAAGCGATGGCCTAAAGGTGACTTCGTAGTGTACACATATCCATGTTGTAAGTTTTTTACACGCACAACGATGCAGACACTCTCGGTAAGTGACTTTAAAAGGGGGTATGAAGGGGCAAACACCCCATGGAGTGTCCGAGGGCCCCTCAAGGTGTAGGCTCAGGGGGTCCCTGGGCCAACTTGAAGAGCCTCAGTGTTAACATGAGGGGCCCCCGTATCAATGTGAAGGGCCCTGAGCTGGCGTAAAGGGCACCTAGGCTGACGCGAGTAGCCCCTGGGCCGACGTGGAAGCCATGGTGTAGCCAAGGAAGTGGGTGCACGGGAAGCAGTTTCCTTGGAGGGTAGGAGAGGGCCCTCAAGTCGTCGGTGCAGGGAGATCATGGGGGCCACCATGGGCCGACGAAATGGGTCCAGGTCTGGTTGAAAGGGTCCCGGGCTGGTGAAGGGGGCCGAGTCAACGGAGTGCCCCTGAAAGAACTAAGGCAGAGCTTCTAGATTGACGGAAGAGACACCGGGCAGTTTAAAGGCCATCGTGCTGACAGAGGACCAGAGGAAATATGAAGGGCCCCTCGGCTGTGGGCAAAACCCAAAACGAAGGAAGAACCCTTGTCATGATGGACAGGGACCAAGCGTTCGAGAATGGGCCTCCGGTTTTCTGGAAAAGGACCTGGGTCGTCAAAGAAAAGTCTCCGTCGTCCCCGAGACGACGGAGGTGGCCCTAGTTGCCGGAGAAAAGGTTGAGGCGTCAGAAAGATCATTGGGTCGACGGATGGGCCCAAGCCACACAAGGCCTCCTTCCCATGTATGGAAGTCGGTCCAAACATTTGAAACAGGACGTCAGGCCTGGCGGAGGAGGCCCTGGGTTGCTAAGGTGGGCCCTGTGCCGATGAAGAGGACTCGTATAGGAGTCCTCTTCAGTCCTGGGAGCTGGAGGACACCGGACCGTCGGAGAGAACCCAGTGCGGTATGAAGGACCTCTGGAACGATGGGGGCTGAAGCCGCACAAGGAGCCCCTTGCGGGCTCAATCCGGGCAGAAATGGAGGTTCCCGGTGCAATGCAAGTGGCTTCTAAGCTCATGGGAGGGGGAGGGGCTTGTTAAAAAGCAGTAGCGTTACTAAGAGGTGAAGGGGCACCCGTCCTCCTAGCGAGTCCGATGGACCCATCCAAGTAACCGCCGCGATATAACCCACGGCAAATGTAAACGCATCTAACAGCTTGTGTGGAAAGGGCCCTTGAGATCTGAAGACGTGCACCCTGAGGGCTGGCAAGAGCCGTGAAGACAAGAAAGGGTCCGCTCAAGAGCTGGAATGAGAAAGAGCAGGAGTATTCTCAGCTGGAATGGTCCCCCAACAGCTGAGGAAAAAGCAGTGCACCAAAGGGTCAGAGAAAGCTGGGCTACTCTGGACTTGAGAGGGCCTCTGAGGGAGGCGCTGGAACGCTAAGAGTTGAAGGTAGCAGCTTGAGAGGGCCCTTGAGGGTTAGCAGTGCTCCCAGAGTGCTAATGAGATTCCCAAGACTAGCGATGATTGTGAGGAATATTGAAAGCTGATGTCAGCTCGGAAGCCCCTGAAGCTGGAAGGACTGGAAAGGACACAAAAAAGCTGGAGAAGACCACCGACAATTGAAAATGGTCACTGAGCGCTAGTTTTGGACTGGGATGCCCAAGATGCTAGGCTTGGAAGAAGTTTCTACGAGAAGAACAGGGCTCCTGAGATCTAAAACGAGTCCCTAAGGGCTAGTGACGGATGTGAGGAACACTGATAGCCAGTTTCAAAGCTAGAATGTCACCAATGGCCCGAAAGACTGTCGAGGACTGGGGAGGTCCCGTGAACTAAAGCTGATTGGACAGTGATTCTCCTTAGGGTTGGGAGGAACACTAGGGATGAACAGAGCCACCTAAAACTAAAGAGAATTTCGAGAGCTGTCGATGCTTGCTAAAAAGAACCAGACGACTGAACTGGGACGGTTGTACACTTGTTGACGGGTACCTGAGGGACGGGGCCCTCTGAGAGCTAGGAGAGTCCTTGGGAACTGGCGATGGGTGCAAATATTATTTACGGCGAGCCTGCACGTCTTATTTTGAGAAAGCATGACGGTGTTGAAAAGGGGCAACAATATGGGCCACACCACAGGCGCAGCAAAGTGGGGCTGCCCCTTAGCAACCAAATATGCAATAGATCAAACAAAATAAGTTGAGATTTTCACCACGTTGAACCCTAAATTTTGCGCGCGCTTCTCGCCTGATCTGGAGCCTTTCTGTGTTTCTTTGCATTTTGTTTGGTGTGGCTCATCTCAGGAAAATCATGGTTGCGCTACTGGGTCCCACCCTTATCATGAACACCCTGACTATTAAACTATGCTTTAGCGTAGCTGATAACGGGAAGAAAAAATCGTGTCCATGTGGATGAGAAATCGTATTTTACTCAGTCTAACACAATTCATGCCTTTATTAGAGATGTGTTAGCGTCCTCTTATCTTCCGAAATAGGTGTCCTTTTCTCGTTCGTTGTTGGCAGCCAAGTGGTTCTTTCACTTTTGTACCTTTATTGGACTGTTGGACCTCGATCGCAGTCCCCAAATTGTTCACGCCTACCCGGGATGCCTTCCCGAGTGGAAAAATCAAATGGGATTGGCCTATCAAATCGCATGGGATTGTCCTTATTAGGATATGAAACATTCCGATGAAACAATCGTGTTGGAATCCCATACGGTTCCCTGATAATCCACCATGGGATTTGATGGGATGACTCATTACCAATGGGTCTTGTCGCAGTCCATATGGAAATCCAGTGCACTTGCATGCTGTTCCCACGGTAATTATCATGGGATTAATTACAATCCTTCTGAAATTCCAATATATTGTCAGTAGGATTACATAGAATTCATAATAATCGCAGACAATACCAGTGGGATTCCTGCACAGTTCCCCGAGGGAATGCATATTATTCCCAGTGTGAATATTGCATGGATTCCCACTGGAAAATCCAAGACTCCGGTGGGATTTCTTCACCAGCATATATTACACTGCACTTTCCGGAGCATGTCCGTGCAAACCGGATGGAACATTCTGAAAGACAAACGAAATACATTCGACGTTTATTGAATGGACATTTTCGCGACGTCAGCCAACATGTTCTTGCATTTCAGCCACTCCCGGCGCTCCCACCGCGGGGGCAACATTGTGGCGGCTGTCGAAAAACGGCGCTGACGCATGTCTGAGTCGTGGAGTTTACTCCTTTTTTCGTTGGCAAGCAAAATAATACCAAAAAGTAATATAATGTAAAAAAATACTTCAGTAAAGATGAATAATAGTGCTAAACTTCAAAAAAAATTATATAACGAAGTTTAAACTCGTGCTTCATAAAAATAATAAAAGGGCATTATTGCAGTTTTAGGCATTTACAAGACACAAGTTTTACCTCCATGAAGGTAACAGATGGGTTAGGCTTGGTTAGATCCTTAGATTATAATTCTTTAGAACAATGTCTTTTGACTTTGTTCTCCGAAAAATAATCAATTTTTTTCTTCAAAATCATGGTAGGTCAGGTTATGGAAGATTAGTTTTCTTAGTACAATTTTTTTTTCAGGAACAAAATTGTTTCTCTGAAATTCTGAAAATTTCTCATTTAAAAATAACTTGCTTCCTCGCATGGAAGGTTATGCTAGGCTAGGCTAAGTTATGTTACATTATTTTTTTTGGGAATCACATGGAATTTTAACTGCAAAGACACATTTAAGTAGTTATTTGAGCTTTATGGTGCATCTACGTCATTGGTCGTGCAGAGACACATGCAAATCATAAGTGAACTCCCACAAACACAAATATTGAAGGAATGCACTGTACATGGGTGTCATATACACGGAATCCACCACGGTTACTGATTAAGGAACAAAAGGAAGAAAACTGATTTTGGAAAGTCATGCATTTCATGTAACGCCCAAAAATGAATGGCACACAAATTGAGGCATCCATCCCCTTGACTTCAGTAATCGTGGAGCACACAACACTATCGCTTGAAAACCCTCTCCCCACGTGGTTTCAAAACGCTGCTTGGGGTTGCACGTCATGTTCGAGGACACTTGAAATACACTTAAGATATTTCTATAACCGAAAATTTCCGCCGCCAAAAACAAAGATAGGAATGTCGACGAATACTAGGAACTAGACACGAAGTTGCATTCTTCACAACGTTGATTTTGTCCCGCCCCACCTCCCCTAGAAACGCATCACCATTGGTGATGCACTGCTAAACCACCACCCGTAGTAGATGTTCAGCGGTTCCCTTGCTTACCCAAGTGGCTGCGCTGCGCACATATTCCTGGGAATGGAGGTGTCGGACTTACGTGAAGTTAGGTCGCAGCACCCTCGTTATCTTAACGTTTTCCTCATAAGGAAGATCCGCTTAAAAAGGGAGATAAAATGCCGTCAAAACCCTCCTGAAGGCTCAGTACGCAACCGAAATTCCAGAAGAAAAAAATGTGCCATTTGCGGGGGGCCATTCAAGCACATGCTGTTCCGACTTATGACACCTCTCTGGCACCTCTCATTTTTTGCAGAGTTACGGCACCTCTCAGGGGAAATGTCACCCCTGAACAGGTGTACATCCGAAACACAGAAGGCTCCTGCAGCATGTCCGTTCAAGACATAAGTTGCATTCCTTGCTAACCAATGCATTGGATTTTCCCTGTATACAGCTAGTGGACCCACTCGCCTCATGTAGGAGCTCCACCGCGTGAATATATTGGGTGGCATTCGGGTTCGAAAGCGCTTCATCTTCTAGCAATAACAACAGGTGCAACTTCATATAACAAATGGCGATATAATCCCCCCCCCCATGTAATACAAAGTTGAAGCATGTGCTCATGGTGAATGAAATACATACATGACTACATATGGTTGTGAGTGTGTGTGTGCGCGGTACAGCAAAGAACTGGCAAGCCGTCGTTGTGAGCAAATTCAGCTATACCAATGCTCCAGATGGTCCCATGATAAATGTCGGACATGCAGGCGCAATACGTGAGCCCGCATTACGCTCTGCTGGCATGAAAATCAGATTGGAGTGACAGCACTTGAACAAAGCACCATTCCATCACACACGTAACACATGATATCTGAGCTATGGCAACTTGTGCGCTGCTGAGCTCCATGTCCACACCCGGTCTCGGCAGTTGAACCTACACAGATGACCGGAAGGCACACCAGTCATATCGCCGCGCCACGTCAGCTCGGCTGGTGACAATGGCCATCAGTCGTGGACTGACGGTCAGCCGAGGACTGCCGGACTGACGGTCAGCCGAGGACTGACGGACTGACGGACTGACAGTCACCCGATGACTGACAGACTGATAATCAGCCGAGGACTGACGGACTGACGATCAGCCGAGAACTGCCGGTCAGCCGAGGACTGACGACTGACGGTCAGCCGAGGACTGACGACTGATCGGGTCGCATCAGACTGCACCCGGTGACTAGTGATCACAGTGATGTGCGAAGGTCGGCACGGCCCCCAGCATCCGCTCACTGGCTGTCGAGGGCGCCCCGCAATATAACGCTCTGGTCCGCCTGCGAAACACACAGAAACACAGTGAGGTTCTCTGTCCGGTCACGTGGCAGGACAGCGAGAATATCTGCCCGGTCACGTGGCAGGATAGTGAGAATCTCTGTCCGGTAACGGGGCAGGACAGCGAGAATATCTGCCCGGTCACGTGGCAGGATAGTGAGAATCTCTGTCCGGTCACGTGGCAGGACAGCGAGAATATCTGCCCGGCCACGTGGCAGGATAGTGAGAATCTCTGTCCGGTCACGGGGCAGGACAGCGAGAATCTGTGTCCGGCCACGTGGCAGGACAGCGAGAATCTCTGCCCGGCCATGTGATGGGACGGTAAGAATCTACACCCGGCCATGGTGTCGGACAGTGAGAATCTTTGTCCGGCGATGCCAGTAGTATACCTACTGTATTTACTACTTGGCAGTGCTGCTGCCAGAAGCTAAAAACATTTTTTTTTTAAACGTAAATCTCACTCATAGCCTGCAGCAAAAAGCAGATGGTACTTTATGACGTCAGAAAGAAAAGTGACGTCAGAAACAGTTCTTCTGAAGTGTGAGTTTCCATTGAAATGTCAGAACTTTAGAGAGATGCGCCCAACAGCAGACTGCCCACTAATACACTCCCCAGGACTGCTACACACAAAACAGCCCCGTTAGACAGGAACCCGTCCAACAATACACTCCCCAGGACTGCTGCACACAAACCAGCCCCGTGAAGCAGAAACCCGTCCAACAATACACTCCCCAGGACTGCTACACCCAAACCAGCTTGATCAGAGAGAAGACCGTTCAACGACACGCCGCTCGGTTTCCCAACGCAGACTAGCCCCGCCAGACGGGGCGCCAACAAAGCGAGCCACAGCATGGCAGTTGTACACACCTCGCCGCTCATACACTTCCACTTGCAGCTGACCCGTGTCATCAGCTCCTTGAGTCGCATCCGCAGCTGCTGCAGGTCGTCAATGTCGTCCTTCGCCTGGTTCACCTGGGTCTCCAGCGTGTTCTGTCGCACGGAAACAGCCCGTTACTGTCCGCTCGGGGCACAGCAGTCGTCAGCAGTGTGCCAATCGCTATACCTCGATCACAGGGCAATTGTCCAACAATTGGCATACTTCGACCCCAGGGTGCTGTAGAACAGTAGCCATAATTTGACACCGGGATACTGTACAGCAGTTATACTCTGGCCCCAGCGTACTGTACACTAAAGGTGTGTTGGAGGCTATAGTAGCTGACTGGGACGTTGCCAGTCACAAATGTGACCGAGAGTGACGGTATATTGAGCACCGATGGAGGGGTGGAGGCTACAGTAACTGTTTGGACGTGTGTCAGTGCCAGATGTCGCCTGAAGTGATCGTGCGCTGACGCCTGGACATACATACCACCAGGACTGGAGGCCTATTTACGGGTCGATAAACGCCAGCAGTCGACAGTCCCATCGATAACGACTTTCGACAACGGACGAGTCGTTTACAGTTGTCTGGCTGGCTATTGGGGCGTAGGGGCGCAACCACAACCCACTCGTGAGCTCGACTGATTCGGAAGGTGTCAGTGGACGCAGAACCGCACGGACATCGACTGGTGTGATATCCGCCACGCGTCAGGCACACACTGACCTTCAGCTGCTTGAGCTGAGGCCGGTGCTCCTCTGGCAGCCGCTCCGACCCGACCGCAACGTCGGCGTACGTCACCGTCAGCAGCAGGCTCTCCAGCTCTGCCTTCGACGAGAACGGGAAGCATCGTCCACGCACCAGCGACAACACATCACCCACCTGCGGGGCGCGGATGGCCAAGTGGTTAAGGTGTTCGACACTGGGTACCAAAGGTCCCGCGTTCGACACTAGCGTCGCTCGGGACATTTCCCAATCCCGCGGCCCACCGGCGAAATAGTGCGGGCAGCCGCACTATTTCACCATTAGCCGAAAATGCGCATAAAGTGCGTCGTGAACCACCCAATAAACAATCACCCACCTGCCGACAGCCCGTCTCCCACTCCAACAGCAAGCACTCTACCTGTCAACATGCCCTCACTTGTCAACAACACATCATCTGTCAAGAGGACAGCCTACAAAAAACGCCCCGACACATGCTACTGAACAGCAGAAGCAACTTCATGATTGGTGGTAGATACTTTAGATCGGACTTCCCCGATTCGAAATTGTTCAGGAGCGGAGTCTTGCTATATCTTCTGATATTTGGACGTCAATCAACATGGGAATATTAGTGCCACTATGGCCTGGCACCGCTTGTGAATGTTCCATAGGCGAAACCAAGAATATCCCCGATAGCATAGTCATCCGCCCGTGTGATTACGGGTGATTGTACCACCTGAAATATGCAAGGATAACCCTCAAAAGTCGAGCGGTGTACAACTCTTCACCACGCTCGGCACGCAGTGCACCACCAAAACATCCAGTTAGTGGAGGTGCGGGGGGGGGGTCACGGGTGCCGCATAACCTACTTATTCGATACTTATTCGGTCGCGTATCTCGGCACACATGTCAGCTAGTCGATTACATACTCTGCTCACCCAAACACATGCTCACTCAACCGTCACGTGTGGCAACCACGCATGCCGGATACCATGGCAGACCACCTAGCAGTGTCACCACCTTGATGCGCAGTTACGATCCGATCGCGGCCGTGATACGCCGTCACGACACGCTGCCACTCGACTGCTCCACTGACCGTGACCGGCACAGGCAGACGGCTGAGATCTGACTGCTTCACTGATCGTGACCGTCACAGACGGCTGAGACTCGACTGCTCCACTGACCGTGACCGACACAGACAGACGGCTGAGATCCGACTGGTTCACTGATCGTGACCGACACAGACAAACGGCTGAGATCCGACTGGTTCACTGATCGTGACCGGCACAGGCAAACGGCTGAGACCCGACTGCTCCACTGACCGTGACCGACACAGACAGACGGCTGAGACCCGACTGCTCCACTGACCGTGACCGACACAGACATTTGGCTGAGACCCGACTGCTCCACTGACCGTGACCGGCACAGGCAGACGGCTGAGACCCGACTGCTCCACTGACCGTGACCGGCACAGGCAGATGGCTGGGAGGATCTGGTCGGCACCCGTTGATGACCGACTCGAGGCATGCGTAGGCGGTGACGCGGCGCAGAGCAAGGCCGCGTCCGAGGCGGGGCAGCGCCGTCAGCACGGCTGGCCGCGTGTTCGTCGGCAGCGCCCACAGCACCTTCACCAGGTAATGTAACTGTCGGGGCCGGGGGAGCCCAGGTCAGTATCACCCGGATACCTTCATCAGGCACGGCAGCTGTCGGGGTCGGGTGATAATCACGTCAGATTAGGTGAGGTCAGATCAGGTGAGATCGGATTAGGTGGGGTCAGGTCAAGTTAAATCAGATGAAGTGAGTTAATGTTAGGTGAGGTAAGATCTGGTGAGGTCAGGAAGTAGGAGCACTCCAGCACCCTTGCTAGGTTAGACAAATAAGCCAGGTCAGGTCAGGTTAGGATCACGTCCAACATCTTCACCAAGCACGGCAGCTGTCGGGTCAAATTTCAGATCAGTAGTCATAAGCACCTTTACCGGGTACGACCATGAGGATGGGGAGATTAGATCAGGGTAGGCTCCAATAAACCAATCAGCTTAACCCGCGCCGTCTTTCCGATCAGATCCTCACACCCCGTCTCTGGGGGGGGGATAGTAACCCACCTCTAGAATTCCCTCACACCCCGTCTCGGGGGGGGGATAGTAACCCACCTCTAAAATTCAAACTAAGCATCGCACGAAAACGAAAGTGGTGTCATCGGAAAGCGCCCGAAGAGTAGGGTCCAGATCCACCCCAAAACAATTTCCTCCCAAAAGTGACGTCACTAGAGGGGATAGATTTTCACTTTTCACGACTTCCATTATGATTTTGGCTCTGGGGAGTTCATTTTGTGGGATATTTGAGAATAAAAAAATGGAATCAGAAAAGGACAGCGAAATCGACCAGGGCCATCAAAAGCTTTGCCCGCCCCCCCCCCCCCACAAACAAACAAACAATCATTTTTTGAAATTTCAAAATTTTGACTTAAGTTTTCTTTAATTTTCCACTTCTAATGGGTGGGGCAGACCGAGAAACGTTGTTGGAAGTGAACTTGCCCTAATAAAAAATGCTTACTTTAGCCAGAATCTTCGATTTTAACTGTAACAGGCAAATATGCAAAATATATATGTAGTCAAAAACTAAAAAAGATAGAAAAATTCCTCTCTTACGTTTTGTTGCATCCCTAAAGATAAGCAAACGCTGAAAGTTTCATTAAAATATCTGTATCCGTTAAAGCGTGACGACTGGTTTAACTTTTTCGATGTGACCTTACTTGACCTTGACTACGTCGTTGACCCTAGATGACCTGCCTTCAAAATTTTGACACAATATGCCAAATTGATGTGGGAAAAGCTAGGGCCAATTTTGGCGCGCTGCCGCGCGCCGTTCGTTCACTATCCGCGAAAAACCTGAGGGGGCGGTTGAAGACCCCCGAGACGGGACGGGTTAATAACTGCAAATACCAGTTCGTTAACTGAATTCCAGGATGCGTCGACTGCATAGTCATATAGTACTCACAGATGCGAGAGGCACAGAAGATGATTGGGCAGACCGAATTCACCGGGAGGGATCCGAACATGTTCACTGGGTGGGGTCTCACCTGGAGGGGCACTCGCCACTATGAATGCCCCTCCCCATGAGCACCTTCGGCTAAACATTCGTTGAATAGACGCTCTCGAGCGTACTGAAGGGAAGCTTGTTCCTATCAAGAGGATGGTTTTTCATTTCGTGTCAGGGGGACACCCCCACTTCAGGGGCGTCTTTGGTTGTTAAAATAGTAAAACTGTAATTAAAATTATTGTGTTAAATACATCAAGAAGCATTGCACAATACGCTTGGTGCCCAGTAAAATGCCATCAACCGATGTCACATCTTCAAGCTCAAACCATCTGAGTTCCACCACATGGTGTGCAAAACACACGGTTTTTCTCGCACGGATTTATTTAGTTGCGTTATACCTTTCCAATTGTTTAAGGGAAAATAATAGGCGAGATCCGATGGTGAATACGTATACAATAAAAGTGCCAATGCTGCACAATAACTGCACATTTACCAACAACCTAGTCTATTTATATATTCACAATCACTCACAATTTCAATTCAAGCCATACCCCAGCTGAAGACACCAACTACGGACCTCGATGTTTTGGCCTTGTCGCCATGGCAACGAGGTTTGGCGTCACCCGCCCAGTCAGTCACGCTCTGCTGAGCAGCTGGCGTACGGGCGGAGGGCGGAGACAGCGGAGTGGGAAGCTGGGCGAGTGTTGTGAGGGGATTGGGCAAGAGGGCAGCCGCCGTGCGAAGCATTGATTTGGAAGATCATTCGTAGGCCGGGGAAGAGAAAAGTATATGGTATAAGCATATATGGAAATATTAGCTTGAAAATGTCGAGATGCGAAGGCTGAAAGTGAAGTGAAATTGGGTGCAGTGTTTCCTGTTCGCGGGTGATGGAAAGGTAAGTGGGCAGGGACCTTACCCAATTAGTGTAGTTGTAGTTTTAGAAAAAGAAAGCATTGTGAGGGAACTATATACGGATGCAACGGGCTGGCCTAGTTGGAGGAAAATGTGCAGTTTAAGGTATATTTCTTTTAATTCTTTAAATTTATTTTTCCAATGAAATGTTCATGTATGTGGTTAGCATGATGCAACCAGCCATTTCCTCTGTAAATACATACGCTTCAGTTTGGAGACAAAATAACACCCAAGCACCAAAAATGGCCCAAACACCCAATGGGCTTCGAGTTGGAGAATAATATATAAAAAGTAATGGTGAAAAATCCCTTTGTTTGCCTCATGAAGTTAAAATGTGAATACAACTTCTCTCGTAGGTACGTAAAACTGCAATAATACACAAATAAATGGGCATACTAGGTAGGTACATATGGTTTCATGCTAGAAGTTTAAATTGTTGGGCAGGGGGCAAGTGCCACCCGAAAAGCATCCAAAGCTACACCACTGCTACCTAGTGCAAAGGCGCACCCATGGAGGAAACATACAGAGCCATGCTCGGTGGAGAATGATCACTGGCAGATCCCCGGGTGCATAAGCTGGCATTGCGGACCTGTGTCAGGGCTTGAGGGCACGATGGTTCATCTTTATGAAAAGTGAGCGGGTCATCATGGCTGGACATCCCGGGTGGGTCGAGGTACCCCTGGCTTGGCAACCTGCGAACGTTAACTTGTCATTTTCCATATGCAATCTGAAAATGTTCCCCAAAAATGAAGACTTGAACCCCCCCTTGGCCTCGACATTGCATGCATTGCATGCATCACAGAAGCGCATTAGGATGTCCCGAACTTTTGATTGTTGAGGTGAGAGCAAACCAGTGCTGAAAGAGAAGGCTATTGCCAGTGCTGGGCGAATTTTAATCGGTGAAAATATCAACATAATTTGAATGGCAATAGCTCCGAATGCCTCTTGGTAGTCGCACTGTTGATGCGCCTGTACCACTGGCAGATACAGAGTGGAATATGTCCTCCCATGGAAAAGTTGCGCCCCTCCGTGAAAAGCTGGAATGCTCCCTGTCCTCGTTCACCCCATTTTCAAACGAAAAGTGGCCTTGCGCCCCTCCAGGGACTTTCGCAGCGGCGGCTCTCCAGACGAGTGCCCCATGCAAATTACTGGATCCACCCATGACCCCGGTGGATGTAGTCTGGTCCATTGGTTTATATCTGACAGAGAACGCTGTTTGTGCTCGATGCGTGTGTTCTTCGATTAGCACAGTTGGCACATTTATGGACTATTCCTCTGGAAGAATACATCGCATTTTTGCGTGGGGATTGTGTAAAAACTGGGCGTATAAATGTATATTGCGTGGTAAATTAACCTGTGACTACAGGATAGCCCTCCACATCCCTGTTTGTCACCGACAGCTTCAGCTTCCTAAGCACTAGCGGATCTAGCGGGAGGGGGGGAGATGAGCAAACGATATCACAAATCAGACGGAAAATATATGAGAACCATCAGAATTTCTTCCTCCTTCATTGTTGGAAACGATGTATTACAAAAAAAAACATTGCTGGCGTCCTTGCACATTCACACTCTAACCATATACCACATTGTTGTCGGATTGACGGGGCCAAGTTTGACTGTTGTCGGACTGACGGGGACAAGTTTGACTAAAGTATATGAGGTGCAGCCATTACATTTTCGCTAAACAATTGGTTTGATCTGATGTGCACTGACCGATATAAGGGTGACAGGAATAAGGGAGTTCAGAAGTGAGCAACTGGGAGAAAGTTTCACCTGTGTCGATATTGAGCGAGCTCCATCCACAGCGAGCTTGCTTACTTGGCTGATGTGACAAAGTGCTCAAAATGCACAATCAGGTGCAAACTGGGCTGATGTCGCAGGTTTGATGAAAGATATCCTCCGCATTTGATTAGACAATTATTTTCCTCTTCACATCCATAATTATCCGGTACAAATCTAACCTTGTATTACCCAATGCTTTTCGTCTCCATATCCAGAGTTACAAAGTACAAATCATATCCCGCATTCGTGCGCTATGATAAACAATCACTGTCCCCACATTAGTCCATAGTCTGATAGCGGCAGCCTCATCACACCGTAGCAGTCAGTAGGCGTGTAACTGTCTCCCGCTGTCTGCAGAACTGATCCGGCAACCAGTCGATGCGGAAGCACCACCACATCGGCACAGACGTGATCAGCGACCAGTCTGTCGACGTCTGACCGTCAGCATGACCAGCAGCTGCCGACCCACCAGCCGACTGAGCGGAAGCCACCACAGCAGCGGCCACCGCCACACCTGAGCGCGTCGTCGAGCCACACGCGATGGAAGAGACGGCTGACTTTCCGCCGGGCGGCGACGCGCCCGAACTGCACCAGCTGCTCTCCGACCACACGCAGCGCGCCGAGAAACATCGCACCAACTACCAGCTGCTCAAGGCGCAGCACAACCGGCTGCAAGACGAGCTGACAAAGGCGCAAACCGAGCTGGCGCTACTTCGAGCCGAACGCCAGACGGCCACCGAGAGATTCCAACAGCTTCTGGCGCAGTCGAGGCGCGATATCCACGCTAAAGACCAGCAGATCGTCGAGTTGCAGGCGCAGATCCCCTCCCGCGAGCAGCTCGAGTATCAGCAGCTACAGACACGCGAGGAGGTGAAGGCGCAGATGCGCGACAAACTGCTCAAGGCCGAGGAGGAGCTCGAGGAGTTGCGCGCCGAGGGACACGAACTGAAGTACCAACGCAGCTGCCTCGGGACGGAGGTCGAGCAGTTGCGGCAGCAGCACGGCCGCGAGGTGCAGGAGCTGCGCGTCAAATATGAGGTGCAGATCTCCGAGCTGGAGGCACAGCGGGACCAGCTGCGTGCCTACAAGATAGTGGGCGAAGAGGAGCTGACGGCGCGTCTGCTACCCGTGCAGAAGGAGAACTCGGCATTGCAGCTGCGGCTGCGCAGCCAGCTGGCCGAGCTGCAAGAAGCGCGCGCTCAAGCTGACAATGCGCAGGCGGAGCGCACCTCGCTCCAAACCTGTCTGGACCGGCGCCAGGCGGAGCTGTCGGTGGCGCTGCGAGTGTCGGAAACTGATCGCGCCCAGCTGGCTGGACAGGTGGAGACACTGCGCCAGCAGCAGCAGGAGGTGCAGCAGCGGCTGGGCGTGGCCGAGCTGCAGCAGCAGCGTGAGGCCGGCCGAGCCGCACAGCTCACCAGCCGTCTGGCTGAGAACGAGCAGCAATACAAGCGGCACGTGGCCGACATGCAGGTCAGTATCCGGGCCAGCCACGCCGATCGGGAAGTATAATGGCCAACACGTGCATTTCCCGGACTTGGGGCGACTGGTAGAGGACTACCGGCCACAAACTATTGATTTGTTTTCAGGTGCGCCACATGCTATATTCAGTTCTCAAAAAGTAGCAGATGGGGATAAAAATGTGTCTGTGGAGTCCATTTGGCTTGATGTCACTGTGGGAAAAGACAACAGCAATACTCTTAGGATAGGAGCTTTCTACCGATCAGGAACCCTTTCACATTCTCAGCAACTGGAGCTTTACAAGGTGGTTTGTGAGGAAATCAGTAGAAACTTTAAGAGGAAGTGGTTCAAGACTTGACTGTAGGAGAAACTCTGGGAAGAAGTGACCATAACATAGTTAGATTCAAGGCACATGTAGGGGAACAAGGATAATTTGGTAAAGGTTCCAAATTTCAACAGAGCAGACTTTGACTGCATGAGAGCGGCTTTAAGTGCCATCAGATGGGAAGAAGAATTCTCCAATTTAAATGCCTGTGCAATGTGGGAATAGTTCAAATCTTACTTGAAGGAAATTCAGATTAGACATGTCCCCCAAAAGCAGACACAAAAGAAGGGTAGGAAAGCCAGCATGGGTTACACCACACTTGGTAAAAGCAATTAAGGCTAAGAAAACTGCATTTAGAGTCTTTAAAGAAGCCTCAAATGTCGTTAATCTAAAGCCGTATCGAAAAGCTAGAGACTGTGAAGCAAAAAACCAGAACAGCAAAGCGAGCAAAAGAACTGAATTTAGCTAGAAACTGTAATGGGGACAGTAAAAAGTTCTTTAGTTTCTACACGCTGAGTAAAGTTTCTAGCACAATTGGTCTACTGGAAGTAAACGGGACTACATTGGGTGAAAACAGTGAGATGGTTGAGGAGCTGAGCAAGCAGTTTAAATCAGTGTTTACATTGGAAGATATGACCAATCTGCCGACCGTACACCATAGTTCAGTGACATGTGATCTGACAAATGATGTTGATTTCATTGATAGTGATGTTGTTTACGGTCTTTAGGGCAATAACAGGTCAAGATGAGCACATCTCGCTGCAAAAAGACTTAGGCGAACTTGTGAAGTGGTCCGAAGAATGGCAAATGAAATTTGCCATTCTTGAATAGCGTTCATCTGCCCGACGACGGCACCGAGAGCTTCACGCGCGTTCATGGATTTTACCATAGTTCTTGATTTAGATGTTGTGGACGCACATTATTACTGAAGGTTTAGAGGTTTCAACATTTAGAGACTCCGAACATTATGGTTTTTGAACGTTTTGGAGATTTTGACTGTTAGATGCTTTGAGTGCTTTGAGGTTTTGAACTCGGTATTTTGATACAGTAGTAATTTTTAACCGTTGGGTTTAGTGAACAGTTGTGATTTGGAACTTCGGAGATTTTACCGTTTTAGAGGCCTTGAACTGTTACATGCTTTGATACGTTAGAAGTTTTGAACATCCCCAACAGAAGGAAGCTTCCACCGATTAGTGGTTTTGAACCATTAGACGAATTTAACTTTAGTAAGTTTGAGGGGTTTTGAATTATTCGACGCTCTGAATCCTTAGAAGTTCTGATAGCCCACAGCTTCGTCTCCGCGCGTGTTGGTGTGAGTACCTATATACTCGTTGGGAGTATTGGTACGAACGTGAAAGGATCAACCTTGAAGTGTAAGCATTGATAGTGTAAGTTCAGATAACCATTGTTTTGGAATATATCACGATTACCCTCGGCCTGTGGCTTCAGTGTCCTAAAATTACTACACCATTAACTGTGTGGATGAGGGAAGAACTTGCTAGAGAATAGTGAAAGATTGGAAGAAAATAAAGGATTGTCACTTAAGGATTAAAAAGCAGAATGCCTTTCACTTCAGTCATATGCATTTTACATTATTTAGCAGTCATGTGCATGATGACTGCCCATACATCATGTGGCAAAATGGTGAAAACCTAAGATGAGGATGAAATAGCACAACTCCATTAACTGTGCATTTCCAGGCCACATTGTGAATTATTTTACACTGTGTGGCTTCCATGAAGCATGCTTTCTACCCCACCTTCAACCGCTTAAGCTACACAAATACCTACCTATGCAGGGGCGTCGCCACTGGGCGGGCAGAGGGGGCAATTGCCCCCCTGCCGTGAGACTGGGCCCCCCTGAAATTTGAGGAGGCCCCCAGGACGAAAACGAAACTCCCAGGATGAAAAGGAGGCCCTCAGGACAAAAAAGAGGCACCAAGGACGAAAAGAAGGTACCTCAGGATGAAAAGGAGGCCCCCATGACGAAAAGGAGGCCCTCCAGGACTAAAAGGAGGCCCCCAGGACGAAAAGGAGGCCCCAAGGATGGAAAGGATGCCCTCCAGGATGATAAGGAGGCCCTCCAGGATGAAAAGGAGGCTCCCAAGACGAAAAAGAGATTATACAAAATAGGGGCCTCCAGGAGGAGCCCGTAATTTGTAAAAAGAAGTCACCTAGGAGAGGGTAGGAGGCCCCAGAAATCAAGTGAGTGCCAAATATTGACACAGAGGCCCCAGGATGAAAAGGCCACCAGGACGAAAAGGAGGTTCCCATGATGAAAATGAGGCCCCCAGGACGAAAAGGAGGCCCTCCAGCCCTCAGTTTCCCATTCCCGAACCATACTAAGGGCCTAAAAGCAATAGGAGGCCCTAACACAATGGAGGCCCCTTTTCGGGGAACAGAAGGCCCCCTTTCGATCTCGCCCCCCCTCCTGGAAGAATTTCGTGGCGACGCCACTGTGCCTACATAAGTACTAGAAAAACTATCACCTAACAGTCCTATGCCTATGAAAAATGTATTGCATCAGGCAATAGAGTCCACTATTAATTTGTCACAATGGCTTGGACAGATAGCCTGATAGGCTTGTCAGCTGATTGTATCTGATACTAGACGTAAAGACATAAAAGATTAGTGCAACTATGAGCCACAAGGGCCCTTCTTGGTTGCACTCTGTACACTGAACCAGTTGCCCACCAAATCTGTCAATCAGCCCTCCCCGTAATACTGAAAAGCAAGCCCTCTATAATTCAAACATTTCCCCAAGATATCCCCTCTCCAGACCAGACAAATTTAAAGACCTGGATGAGATCTCCTCTCAGCCTTCTATGTCCAAGTGAAAACATATTCAATTTCTTCAATCTTTCCTCATATGCCAGGTTGCTTCTGCCTTTAACCATTTTTGTAGCCCTCTTTTGTACTCTCTCTCTCTCTAAAAGCCAACTATACTATCAACTGAAACATGATACTTATGTGGAATAGGTATGACTATCAAATACATTTGAGCTGACCCATCTCCTCCATGTCTTGCACTCACCCAATGTTTTTTCTTCATAAATAAATGCCCCTATACAGATGTGATTAATTGCCATTTTCTGGATGTTGGCCATTGCATAATACACTGTCATATAGGTAGGTAGATTGGTTCATAATTAATTCATTATTTCATTTTAAATTGCACATGCAATTATTAAATTTGGCTTTGAGAAGTTGGTTCTTCATTAGCTGCATACAACACAGGTTTTGCATTGTCTGCCTATGTAAGACATGTACCTACCTGGGGCAGATTTATGCATTTTTATCAGGGAACACTTGGTTCTGGTGGGGGAGCATCAGCTGAAAGAAAAGCTTGTTGAGCAGTAGTGTGCCTACATGAACATTCTGGAGGGGTGTCACATCTCTGTCATGGGGCATAGGTCCCCAGTTGGCAGTTTCCCCCTGGATATGCTGGTGTTATGTTATGTTATTGTAGGATTCTTGATCTACTATACATGAAAAAATGCATTTGACTTTACTTCATGAGTAGAGGAAAGTTTACCAAGTCATGGAGATAATGGACATCTGGAATAGCAAGGAATCCGGTACATTTGTACCACCTATCTAGAGTCTGCATGGCATGACACATGACATAATATCAATCTGCAAGTCTGATTTAAAGTTATTTAACATATATTGGCTTTGCCCATATATTGTGCATAGCTTGTGTTACTAAAGTGAATACATAGCAACTACAGGATATAAACGGTATAGTTTGCATGACAAATTTCAGCATTTTTGTACACTCATTTTTGTGAGCATACACCTGATGCTCACAAAAATGATCATCAGGAGTATACTTTGCAGTGTCAGTGTTAAAAAAAATATTTTAACACTGACACTGTAAAGCTCAGGATCCATGTAATCTGCTGTATCAGCACACAATTTGTCTGTTATAGCCATCAAGGTGTTCCTGAGATCAGCAATATGGACTTCTTTCAGCATGAAAAAACACGCTGAATAATTATCCACACATCCATTCATTTTGCAATCAGCAAGTTCCTGTGTAGGACAATATTGTTGTAGACATGGCTAAAGTAACCCTGTCCACAGATAAAGCCTATTAGTTTTGTTCGTAGGAAACGATACTTATAATTATATATCATTGTTTGTTTTTGTCAGAATTGTACGCTCCAACACCTGAAGTCCAATGGAAAAAATCAGCACTGGCTGGCATGACTGCCAGTACCAGATTAATGGACAGGCTGCGGCTATGAACAGGCTGATATGACCTTCAGCACTGACACCAGCCGGTTTCAGCTGGAGGTGTCGAGGATACGCGGCGAATCTGACCGGGAGCGGGCGGCGGCGGCGCGCACCATCCAGGAGCTGGAGCATCGACTGACGCTCAGCACCGACCAGGTGTCGGCGCTAGAGGCGGCCGCCGCCGACGCCGACCGAGAGCTGGAGCGGCGCGTGGCGCAGGCGCGCGATCGCGAGTGGAACAACGCGCGCGCCCTGCGCGACCAGCTGGTCGAAATGGAGAACAAGCTGCAGGAGGCACAGCAGGAGAGCATGCAGGCTGTGTCTGAGAAGGTGGAGCTGGCAAGGCAGTGCGAGCAGCGCGTGGCCGAGGTGTACGAGATGAAGAAGCGGCTTGAGACCGACCTGAGCGCACTGCGTGGCAAAATGAGGACATACGACGAACTGTGCACCGAGCTGGAGGAGGAGCGCCACAGTGCTTCCAAGCTGCGCCAGGAACTGAACGCAGAGTGTTCGATCGTCACCGAACTGTCGCGGGAAATGAAGCAGATCCAGGACGAGAAGGCTGAGCTGGACAAGGAGCTCGAAGAAAAGCAGGGGGAGTTGCGGGAGCTGGAGAGAACCGGCCGCGAGCGACAGGAGCAGATGGCGGAGCAGTTGGCCGCCAGGGAACGTGAGTGGGCTGAGGAGCGTGCGCGGCTCAAGGCGCGTCTCGAACAGGCCGAGCAGCGGCGGCAGCAGGCGCAGCAGGAGCGCGACGGTGTGCAGAGCAAAACACACAAGTACGCGCGGCTCATCGGGAAGCTGCGCCGGCGGCTTGAGCTGAGTCAGGCGGAGACGCAGCAGCTGACGGCCGAGCGCGACGCGCTGCAGCGGTGCGTGCCGGAGCACACCTACAACGAGCTGCGCAAGCAGCACCGCCAGCTGCAGCGCAAGCACCGCGAGTTCTCCACCATGATTACGTCCATGTCTGGTGCGGAGATGGCGGCCACCAGCGGCGGGACGGCCGCCCTGGCCGCCCAGCTGCAGCTGTTGCAGGCGCGCCTCAGTGCCGTGGAGGTGGGCGGCGGCGCCGACTGCGGCCTGTCGCCCGTGTCACCACGACGCGCCCGCTTCCGACGCTCGCCGGCTCGGCCGGCCGTCGGCACGGCGCGGCGGACTGCCCTCACCGACACGGACGGCACCGGCTGACATAGGCGCTGGGTGGCCGACACCACGCATGGGTGTGTCAGCTGTCGCCGTCGGCAGCAGCTAGCAGACCGTGGCCAGAGGACACCGGCGGCCTTGTTCGGTGACGAGCGGCGCCACCAGCCCGTCAGACGACAGACGTGGCGGCGGCACAAACTGATCAGGCTACCGGCAGTCTGATCGGCAACACCCGTGGGACACGGTCACCTCCGGACGTCACCCCCGTGGTGAACTAATGTCTCGCTGAGCCTGTAAGATGCCCTCGACGGCACCACAGATATGCGATGACACTTCCACTCTGGGGTCTGGGCCGTTACAACGAGAACCTAGTCATTTTTCTTTGTCATTGCGATATGATATCAAATCAGTACTTTACGTACAAATATTGTATTTGATGTCGAACTCAAGTGTTCCACACGAACGTTGTTATTTGTTGCTCTTCATGTGCATCCACGATCCGTCCGCCGATGGCAACTCACGTGTACCGAAATACAAAATGGAGGCTTTAAAACTATTAACGTGTAATTTGTAGATATGTTTGCGCGAGACGACAATTGGTCAAAGCTGGAACTGCCAGTTCGAAGTGCAATGCAAATGTAAAGTGATAATCTTCGATGTACATCATCTCACCAGGTGTCTATATCTGTTGTGCTCTCTTTCCCAGCCCATGCAGCATCATGTCCAACTCATCTTACTTGAACGTATCGAATGTCACCCGCGAATTTAATCTAACGAACTTTAATCCGACTTAACGCATTGGTGAGGAAAATACAATGGACGGTGTGTGTTGTACATACTGTTTTTACTCGTCCCCAATGCGTGAAACACGCGCCCATCCATCCATTATCGTCTGCATGCAGTCGTGAGACGTCCCCAGGATCTTCCGAGGATATCTTGGAGCATGCTAATTTGTTCGTGTTCTCATTCATTTTCAATTTTAGTGTGTTAAAATTGCGTACAAACTCTATCACGTACATGTGTGGTCGACACTGGGATAGCCTTATCACACTCAACTACCTAAATAGCTAAGAGATATTTGCACAAGAATCTACTTAACTGGAGCTTCATCTTAAAACAATAATAGCTCGTGCTTAGACCCTCCAATACATTCCACATTATGCATTGGGGAAATGTATAACACATATGGACGTACAAACGCACCAACATAACACAATATATATACATCTACCAAGACACAAGCGCAATAGTTGTGAGCGGCTATCTCTACAGATCCACAAACTTCGCTAAGAATATGGTCCAAAGTACAGATTGCGGGTCTTCCCGAGGATAACCTCTTATACGTAAGGGTGCATGGACATTAGGGATAGATATAGGCGAGTGTTGGTCACAGACGCAGCAAGGGGGACGGTGGCAAGTGTCCTAGCAATCAAAACTACACTGGATCAAAAGGGAACCTTTTATATTCTAATTATGCAAATCTTTTTTTCGGTGCGCCGACGACGTTCTCTGTTTCATGACACCTTTTGGCGGCCCCCTAAAGAAAACCCTGGCTGCGCCACTGCTGATGGCACGCAAATTACACACACGGAAATTATTATACATGTGTTTCAGTCAATTTTGTGTATAATGTGAAATCGTTCCAATCGGAGAACACAATCAGTTAGTCCGTTCGCAAATTGTCAGCAAACATCGTGGCACTTATGCGCGATGGTGTCGACGCGCATTTCGTTAGGTGCATTTTTGCATCTGTTTCTGACCATGTTACAAGGGGCGGGCGTGACGTGACACTCTGCATGCCAGGGTCCTGAGCTTAGCACACACCGTTCGAAACACACCCCGATCCCAACCCACCGTGAAGCAGCGTGCGCAGTGTCATTTGCCGTGATCGTGAAAAAAGTGTGCCATGGCCCACCCATGAGCAAACAAACAAACCACGTTACAAAATGTCTTGTTGAGTTAGTAGATTCTTGAGATAAAACATATATGGCTTAAAGAGTTTTTTCTTGCATTGTCTACAATTTCGTCAGAATCTTAGTTTCACTCAATTTTGGCAAGCTATTACTTTCCTCAATGTGCACCACAACAGCGTTGCACGTTCTATGATAATCATTATCTTGTTCATGCTCATTTACTCCTTTATTGTCACTTACATACACACACACACACACATGTATATGTATATATGTATATATATCAGTGTTTATTCGTGAAATAGGGTGGAATATACCACTTTCTGAAGACTCAATCAACATCCTGCTTATCGATGCGCGCTTATGAGTCCTAAGTGTCTCTTTTCCAGCAGTATCTCATTTATAACTATCATGATCATGCTCTCAATAATGGATGGTGATACATGAACAGTTCGCAACGCAATTTCAGGCAAAGGGATTATTCATAATGCGATATGGTATGCAATGCCATTGTATAGCATATGCATTTTTGCTCGCCATTCAGAATATAGCTCTTCCCAAGTTAGGAATACCAGAACGACTGGAAAAGGTAGTCATAAGTACACCATTTGCTAAATTTGAATCTGAAAGACAAGACGGTAGTAAGACAGATGTACAAATATATATACATGTATATATGATGATATATATGTCATCCATCTACTAAAATACAAGCGTAATAGTTGTGTGAGTGGCTATCTCTACAGATCAAGAAACTTCTCAGGAATGTGGTCCAAAGCATAGGTTACGGGTTTTCCGAGGATAACCTCTTATACCAATTGCACACATAGCACGCAAATAAATCGACAGACGCGGGCCCGTTTGAGGTATGCGCTGGAGTGTAAGTATTGAGATCAGTGTCATCTAGATGTTTTATGTTTACCAACGTAAATATGAGTACGAAAACATCTTGAAAAAGCAATGCACAGGGAGAAAAGTTTGGCATTATTCCAACAGCTACACCAAAAATGGAACTGTTGGTAGATATTTGATGTATATTATCACGCACCCATCTCCTCAGCCTACCGATCGCTTATACCGTCAGGAATCAATTTTCCGCCGTCATTAAGAAAAAATGTCTTCCGGCGAAAAGGACAAACTTTCTGGTCACCTCAACTTCACACACATTTTTCCCAAACGCTTAGTACAACTTAAAAACAAGGGCAGGAAAACACGATGAATAAGAAGAGTGACTGCCTGCGCTGTGTCAACAAAAGAGGAAACAGTACCACTTTGAGGCACTTGACACGGAGGAAAACCGACCCCGCTACAGCGGTACACAACAGAGACGGCACGTGGCTGCTGTTTCCAATGGGGAGCGAAACAACGCGCCTGCATAAAGACTCGTCTAAAACACGGCGTTCTGGTACAGAGTAGTGCTGCAAACATGGCGGCGGATCGCCACCAGTTATGCGTGGTGATGACGGCCGACCTACCTTGTGCCGGTCGATCCAAACCGCGTTCGGGTACGTGTTGAGGAGCCGGTCCAGACACGATGTCAGGCGCAACGTCAGCTGCATCTGACGCATGTTCGCGTCGGCCAGCATGGCAACCACCATCACGAACAGCATGTCCAAGGGGGCCTCCGTCCAACGGGCGCCCGACCACAGCAGCTCGGTCATGCAGGCCAACACCTGCGGAACACAGCACACGTGGGGCTGTAGACGGCAATACAGGCCACCACCACCCGCGGTACATAGAACACACGGAGCTGTAGACGACAATACAGACCATCATCACCCATGGTACATAGAACACACGGAGCTGTAGACGACAATAGACCACCACCACCCATGGTACATAGAACACACGGAGCTGTAGACGATAATACAGACACCACCACCCATGGTACATAGAACACACGGAGCTGTAGACGACAATAGACCACCACCACCCATGGTACATAGAACGCACGGAGCTGTAGACGACAATACAGACCATCATCACCCACGGTACACACCACACACGGAGCTATAGACGACATTGCAGACCATCACCACCCATGGCACATAGCACACACGGAGCTATAGACGACATTGCAGACCACCACCCATGGTACACAACACACTCAGAGATGCACACAACAGCACAAACCATCACCTGCGGTACACAGCAGACTACTGGGCTGCTGTAGATGGAAGCATACATCACGAACGAAGCACGAAGTAAAATGATATACGTATGGGCATAATGGTGACACTATGCTGTGTGGTGCTGTTGGTACTGACCAAACTACTGAGGGTATTGACATCACAAACATTATAGTGATGAAATGCACTCCTCAGAAGTAGTAGCAAGGGCACCAATCGGACGGATACGGTGCCGAGAATACTCACCTTACAGATGTGATCCCTGTGGAACTAATCGCACAGCAGTGGCACCGATTGTACTGACCGACTGTTGTCCTACTGAGGGCACTGACCTGGCTGTAGTGATATTAAGGCACCGTTCTGACTGGCGCGGTACAGAGGTACTGATCTGACCCGATCTGTAGTGGAACAGGGGATACTGACCTGGCTGACGTGGTGGGGCTGCACATATTCGGGCCGGCCTCGAGCTGGTTTCTGACAACGACGCACGCACTTAGGAAGCTCGCACTTGCTGAATTCGGCCGGTACGTACTCGTCCTTAAGACCTGCCAAAGTATGCTAGGTATCCATAGTATCCATACACAATGGTACGTGGCACTGTATAAACGAACGTGGAACAAGACTGTGCTGGCCTGCTGGCCATGTCCAGCAGGACAAGAGAAGGTCATACTGGTCTACTGGCTATGTCCTACAGGGCAAGATAATGCTGCACTGATCCACTGGATATGTCGGACACAGATAATGCCTTGTCGCAGGTTCGACGGAATATGGAGATATTCAATGACCAAAAACCAAGGGCCATACTAAATGAATGCTGCAAATTGCAGGGTGGTCTGCAGGGTATTGAAATCATCAGCATCATTACAAGTGTCAATAAAAACGATTTGCAGGCTATTAAAACCATCAAAAATGGGGAACATGTTCTTGCATGAGTCAGTGAAATAATATATATGCTATAACGTCGTTGATGAGGGACGTATCATGCTGTGTAGGTAATCATTGCTCTATATGGTGCTGTTATGATTAAAATATTAACCATCCACGTCCAAGAAGGGTGTGTTTTACTCCCTACTGGGGCTTTCAGAGAGCAGTGAAAAATGCTGAGATTTGCACACCTTTTCCCACATCAATTTGAAGTGTTTTTTTTTTAAATAAAATTAATTCACCCAGTTGTCACCCTATAAAGGATAGATATTTGAATGAAACTTTCAGCATTTACTTGTCATTAGGGATGCAACAAAAGGCACCATAGTAATTTGATTTTTTTCGTTTTTGATGATAAATTAGTTTTGCATATTTGTCCATTAGGGATAAAATAAAACATTCAGGCTAATGTAAGCATTTTTATGAGGGCGAGTTGGCTGAAAACAACACTTCAAGGTCCACTGTACCCATTACAACAATAAGGAAAGAAAATTGACACCCACAATTTTGTAAATCACAAAAACATCGAATTTTTTCAGTGTGCAACAATTTTATGGCCATGGTCATCCATTCCATGTCCACAACAGCACTGGTAATTACACCACCACAGCAACAGAACAGAAAACATCCCTATTTTGACAGCATTACTCATGACTAGCATATGCCAGCAACAACATATACCATTGCTATGTTGATGGCAACACAGATAACACGGCCGTATTTTGACGACACTGACGGTGTCGGCGGAGGTGCGGACGACTGACCCATGTTGCGGGCGATGGCCAGGATGAGTGGCTGGGAGGGGGTCCAGCCGGGCATGTGATGGGTGTGATAGGACAGCGCATTGGCCGCCATCAGCACGGTGTCCGGGTCCGAGTGACACGACACAGTGCAGAGCAGGCACTGACTCACTGATGCCACCACGTCCGCGTTCATCATCTGGTGCTGAGAGAGAGCAGAGCACATGCACACGGTCGTCACAATGGGTCGCTCACAGGAAGGCGCCAGCAATAATCAGTAGTTAGTTAGTTATTAGGGCTTAAGGGCGCATCGACTACATTGGTCATGTAGCGCCCAGCAATAATCAGTATGCAATGCATCCAGCATTCAGCTCTGTGTGTGTCACTGCTCTGTGTAATGTGATGACAGGAAGAAGTGGTTTGGAAAATTTAGTCTGTGGACTGTTCTGTAGACTGTGTGCACTTAACATCCCTCATCGGTCTACACATCACTGGTCACCACACATGCCAATATGATTTATTCCACAATGCCATGGCCTGCATGTTTATGGTTCAAAATTGCTTGGTGGGACATCTGCTGGCAACTGTGAACTGATTTCTTACCTCCTATCTGCATGTTGGTTTTCCCAAGTCCCAGGCATGTATTTGCCATGTGTTGAGTGCATTTGCAATAAATGAATGGATACATCTATCTTCAACTTTGACATAGTTAACCTGTTTGACTTCCATGTGTTTTTTTTTTGTCAAAGCCAATACACATTGCTCCTTGCATTTATAAAAACTTTGATTTTGCCTCTATTAGCTCCAATAGCTGCTGCAATAATTATATACCAGCGCATTGATATCTAGCAACTGATTCAACTCAAGCTGAAAAGTAATGAAAACAAAGAAACATAAGGCAACAAGTCTTCAAGTCATGTATTTCATATTGCACTTACCTCAAAGCCACAGTGCTTCATGAACTCCAGCAAGTACTGCAAAGACCTCCCAAGAAGATATTTTTCATATCCTGTTACCTCTCCTCTGACTCCATTAACAACCTGGATGTCATCTGGAAATAATGAATACATTAAACAAATGGAACAAACAAATGGGCATGGGTGAGGACTCCTATGATTTTTTGGGACCTGAGCCTGACCATCTTTGCTTTGGTTTCACTAACTGGAAGGTTGGTGATGGTAGGCTGCTGTGTCTTAAAGACACATAAACATCATTCAATTATATGTAATCACTCACTTTGTCATGTACAAATGAGAAAATCCCTGAACCAATATAAGTACAAATGAGTGAAAATTGATGCAGAACGCTATGCAATACATTTCACATTGCCTTGAGAGCTTAAGATGAACTGCAAACATGTCAGCAAATAACTAGGTAGGACCTATGCCATTTTGGGGAGTCTTAGAAACATGGGCAATGTTTACTCAATTGCAAGCACGCTTTGTATTAACATACTAAAATTGATTACCTTCACTGAAGTATCCATGGATGCTCCTACAGAAACAAATTGATGCTTCCATGACGCAAAAAGACCCAAACCACGAATTTGACACTGGATCTCACTAGATAGATGGGGTAAGCGTCTCACTGTTCGGCGCCGGTCTCACTTGGCTACAGAGCTGCTATGTCTGACTTAAATTACTAGTACAGCAATAGGATCAAAACCAGCGAGATTCATTCAGGTTTTGGTCATCTTGTCATGGACGATGTAGGCGTACATGATGCATGATTTGGTGATGTTACTTGGCAACGGCCATAGTGACTGCCGAAAGAGCGCCATAAATGAGGGAAAGAGGTGCGTAAAAATTATGTACAAGCAGACTGCTGTAACTAAATTTTTGGCCAGTGATAGTAACGAAGAAAATATTAATTTTTACCTTTGTGGAATTGCGAACTACATTATTTTTTATAGAACCATGATATGAGTACCGTAGCGCGTACAGTATTTTCTTAAATACTGGAAGCGTCAAAAGCTGTGATGAAAAATATAACTATCGATGCACTTTGCGAACCGACAATTTTTGTTGATGAATATCTCACACGTGATGAATATCCCAAAATGTCTTGTTTGATCTGGTATATTTTTTACTATGAGGGGGCAGGGGGAAGCCTTGGGCCACTTGCCTGCACCTCAATGTGAGCAATATTTTCTGACTGCCATGATTATTTTTGTACGATAATATGTTTTCCCTACACCTTTTTCTTTTTATACCCCCATCTTCTTCTGGAGGACAGGGGCGTCGTTAGGCTTCTGAGCGTGGAAGGGCTACAGCCACTGCCGAGCGAGCTATGAACCGCTGATGTATCTATAATTTCGTTTATAGATGGCGGAATTATGAAGGGTCACCCTTGACTAAAAAAAAAATCGCTGAACACCTTGGAGGAGAGGGCTTTCCAGTTATCTGCTGTGTCTCCGGACTAAAACCGCGCGTGGAAGTGTAGCTCACCGTGGGAAAGAGCTAGTGGCTGCCCTCGACAGCGACGCCACTTGGTCATGATGCCATCGTTTTCAGAGGATGAATTGCCAAAGGCGCCCTAAGTACACGACTTTCTCGTGGTGGCTCTGCAACTTCTTGACTGTGCCATCCATGTTGGTGGAGGCCAAAGGTTTTGGCCGGCCAGTGCGTGCGGAGGAACATGCCTCCGTGACCACCAGCGCACAGCTGAGACGTACGCTATGTATTTGTCCGCCTCTTACTTTTTGCTGCACTCAGCGCATCATAATTATTCGAGAGAGCTAAGGGATTCCGTCGAAATGCATGTAGTTCTAAAAAGTTTTCGCAAACCTTTCAAGGCAAGTGCACGATGCCGTAGATATCAACAATCTGATATAGGCAATTTGTGGTGATGGAGGGCAGATAGTATAAGTGACGTCACGTCAAATCTTAGTATGATGGACCGTACCTGATAGACCTGATTGCCTGGGACCTGATGCTTATGTTGGCTTGAAGTTTGGGTGTGTTGGGTGGTCTCGAGGTAGATGTAGAAGCGTGGAGGATTGCTGTTGACACCCCTCCTCTGCTGCTCTCACTGGTGGCCTGGAAGAAGTTGGAGCCATCATATTGCCTTGAGTTTGAGGCTTGAATCAGGTCATTTTGGCGATGGTTTGAGAGCGATTGCTTGTATCAGTTAGTGAAACAGTGATTTTATTTTCCTTTTTTTGGATATCTTTCATTATTGGGAACACTATTTTTTTAAATGCCAATGCAAGACTGCTATTCATGAATTGTGTCCTGTATATTGTGTGGAAAATGGTGTATGGTCTTTACTAGTATTGATAGTTACTGCTTTGATGTTTTACGTACCTCAGAAACTCCATATACCCATCAATGTGATATTGCTTGATGCAAGGTAAAAGGTTGCGCCACCCATCTGACCCAATTTACATTTTTGAGCAGATGTTTCCCAAAATTGGAAGAGGTTTTCCAGTAATGGAATGCATCTAGCATTGCAATCTTGATCTCCAGAATATAGGTACTCTGGAAAGTAGGTAAATCATGTTCCATTTGGACTGTGCAGATTTACTTTCAAGAGCAACAACTAAGATGAATTAGCTGTGAGAGGAAATTTGTATTTGATTAGAATATAGCTTAGGTACTATCTACACTTATGGAATATTTGGTATAAGCAGGTTTCACAAAAGAAAGATTTTCTTGTTTGACCCCCACTTACCTACACTGAGGGTGCCTACCTCTTACTGATGCTGGACCAATGGAGACACCCAGAATTGATTATGGAGGGATCATCATTGTGGGGAGTGGAAGTCCCTTGAAGTTACCATGCCAGGTGAGGCCCTGTATTTTCCCTAGATATGAAAATTATATCTTTCAAGAACTCCATCCTCCATAAACGTTTCAAAATGCAGGGACTATATTTATATTGGCTGTGTCAAGGTTGGATTAAATCATAGTGGTGAGGTTGGTGGGTTATGTTCAAAAGACCACTTAATCCATTATGTGCCTCTTGGATAGTTTAAGCTATATGTGAATGTTGTGAAGAGCCTCCAGAACTGCCTTTGTACCTTTAGGTAAAGCAATACCATTATGTGGAGTACATCCAAACCATAGGGCAATCTTGTATTGATACATAATAGAAAGGCTAACAGTTTCATTTTAAACTTGTCTGCTTGTTGTCTTATGTCCTTGTACATCACAAGGTCATAGTTAGTTAGTTAGTTAGTTAGTTAGTTAGTTCATTAGTCATAGTGACCTGTGGTGTTGCTCACCCACTTGCAGGTTGTTGGATATGCTAATGTGGCATGTACATACAAGGTAGCTTGTTGCCAGACATCTGCCAGCAGTATAAGCACAATTCTTCCATCTTTTCTCCTACAGCCAATGGCAAATACAGCTGTCAAGTCAGGGGTGTCCTTTGACTCAATCAGTAGGACTTGGGACTATTTATTGTAAGATCATGGGATCAAATCTCACAACTGGCAGAAGTAACAAATCTGCCTGCAGTCAATCAGCATTAGGTTGGCAATACCTTATAGCAGGTGAATGCATCATAGAATAGCCCATGGCTCTTCTTCCAGCCATTTGGGTGAATAAGGATTTAATGCAGACTCTCATTTCATTCCTGGAGTGATGAAATGTCTAGACTGCTGTATCTGGAAACAGTTTTGTTGAGGGATGGAGGTGTTCCCTTTTTGTTGCATTGGAAATCTTTTCCCTCCTGACTTATGCATGTGTACACTCATCAGAACTTATCTCTATTTTGAAAGCTTTGTTGCATTAAAGTATCTGAGGGAGATGGACATGTTGTTTTCACAGATTATTTAGCAGCATTTTGGCCTGGACACATTTTATCCATCTGGCCCTCCTTTGCATAATATTTTAATCAGTCTGACCAATATACACACCATGGGATGATGGGTGATCCTGCCTTGGCTTACTAGCCATGTATGTATTTGTGGAAACAAGTTGGCATATGCTGAGGAAAAGAGTGCAGCATGCAAGCTGTCCACTCAGATGCTCCTACTTCTTGCTGCATACAATTATTAAGAGGGGTTCATCTTTCTCTTAGCAAAGTGGCAGGCAATGTGGGATGCAACAGGGAGGCAAAATGAAAACAATTAAAGTTTGAGTCCATCTATCTGAGACCATAGAGCAAACATAGACAAGAGTAGGTTACAGTATGCTTCCTCAGCATAGGTTATGCTCATGTCAATCATGGCTATTTGTTGTGCAATAGTGACAAGTTTTGGTCCATAAGATGTTGAGCATCATGGATAGTTCACCATGTTTTGATTTTATGTCCACTTTATGCTGACAAGTGCAGATGTCACTGGATTTGTGCTGAGTATATTCACTATGTGATTTTTTCCAATTGTCATCCCCCCCCCCATATCAGATGCAGTGGCAGCCTATCTCCTTTGGCTGTATGCACCTTCATTGGGTCTTTCAATGTGGGACATTCCTTGGTGAGCTGCCCATAGGTCAGGGCAGCCAATACAAGGGTACCTCTGGATGCCAAGAAGAATGCAATATAATGTGATTACATAAATACAAGTTGCATCCCTTCCGTTTTTTTATTTTTATTTTGCAGATAGACCACCACCGATTAGTAGAAAGGAAATGCGACCCTGGGGAATCGGCGGACTGGTAGCAAGGTAGTAACACCCACAGAATTCCCAGGGTCACAATATGAAAATGTTAGGGCAGTACAGAAATGTTTAAAATGGATTCATATGGAGATACCTCATGCAGAATAACATAGGTGTGTACCAGCCTACCAATGTCCTCTGACGCAAAAGAAGAACACAAAAACGTCCTTTCGAACATATACCTTTGTACATTTTCAGATGTCATCAACACTGATACCAAATCTGGCAAAGTACAATCTTTAAAGCTACCTTTGTGAATTTTATGAGCTATAATCTGATAAAAAAAAAAAAAAAAAAAAAAAAAAAAAAAAAAGAAAAAGAAAAAAAAAAAAATAGAAAGGGGAAAAAAATTTTTTGTTATTTTAAAAGTTGTATGTTTTTATTATAAAAAATTTGTTATATAAAGGTAAGTGGGTAGAAAATGGGGGGGGGTGGGGGGGGGGGGGGGGGGGGGGGGGGGGGGTTAAAAAATTTTTTTTTATTTTTTTATTTATTAAAAATTAAAAAAAAATAAAAAAAATTTAAAAAATTAGTTAAATTATATGGTTTTTTTTTTTTATTTTGTGGTTTTTAATAAATAAAAAAATAAAAAAAAAAAAAAAAAATAAAGGAAGTAGGGGATTTTTTTGGGGGGTGGGGGGGAAGTTGAAGAGGGGGGGGTAAGAATATTTTTAATTTTTTTTTTTTTTTTTTTTTTTAATAAATTTTTTTAAATATTTATAAAAGGGGAAATTGATTTTTTATTTTAAAAAAAGAAAAAAAGGGGAGGGAGAAGGTTAAGTTAGGAAGTTTAGGGTATTATTTTTAATTTTAAAAAAATAAATTAAAAAAATAAAAAGTATAAATTATTTATTTATTGGGAGGGTTTGAATTAATTAAAATATTTAAGGGGGTTAAAAGGTGGTTTTTGTTAAAAAAATTTTTTTTTTTTTTTTTTTTTTTTTAAAAAAAAAATTTGGTAAAGAAATTTGGTTTGGTTATTTTTTTTAAGTTTTTTTAGGTTTTTTAAAAGGTTAAAAAAAAAGGGTTTAAAATAGGTTTATTATAATTGGTTTTTGGGTTTTATTTTAAAAAGGGTTAGGGGGGGGGTTTTAAAAAGGAAAGAAAGAGGGTTTTTAGAGTGGTAAAAAGGTGGTAAGAAATTATTTTTTTATTTTTTTTGGGGGGGGTTATAAGGGGAGAATTTTTTTTTATTATTTTAAAAAATAATTAAAAAGGGTTTAGGGAGAAATTTTTTGTTTTTTTTTGGGTTGTGGGGGGGTTTAGGGGGTTAAAATGGGTAGGGGGGGGGGATATGAAAAAAAAGTAAAAAAAGGATTGGGGGATTTAAGGGGGGGGGGGGAAAATAGAAAAGGAATTTTAGTTTTAATAAAAAAAAATTAAGGTGGGAGGAAGGTAAGAAGGGGTGAAGGGTTGGGGGGGGGGGGGGAGTGGGGAGAAAGGAAAGGAAGGGGGGGGGGGTTTGATTTTTAAAAAAAAAGAGAAGGGGGGGGAAAAAAAAAAGGGGGAGGGGAGGGGGGGGGGGGGGGGGGGGGGGAGGAAAAAAAGGAGGGGATTTTATAGGGGGGGGGGGGGGGGGGGGGGGGGGGTTTATATTGAGGATAAATGAGAAAATATTTAAAATATATAAATTTTTGTTTTTATAAAAATAAAAAGGGGGTGGGGGTTTAGAAGAAAGAAGAAGGGGGGGAAAAAAAAGGGTAAGGGAAAAAAGAAGGGGGGAAAAGGGGAAAAGGTAAAAAAATTGTTTTTTTTTTAATATAGAAGGGGGGGGGGGGGGGTTGTGGTGGTTTTTTTATTTATTGTTTGGGGGGGGGGGGGGGGGGGGGGGGGGGTTATTTTTAAAAAAAAAAAAAAATATGAGGTTAGAAATAAAAAAAAAAAAAAATAAAAAAAAAAAAAGAGGAATTTTTTTATAAAAAGGGGGGGGGAAGGGGGGAAAACAAAAAAAAAAAATAATAAGAAGAAAAATAAAAATTTTTAAAAAAAAAAAAAAAATTTTAAAAAGGTTTTTTTGATTTAAGGGGGGGGGGGGATAAAAGTTGTGGGGGGGGAAAGGGGTTGGGGGAAGAGGGGAAACAAAAAGGGGCCTTTGGGGCTTAAGTCCTTATTTTTTTTTCTTTTTCTTTATGTTTCATTTTTTGTTTGATTTGTATAAATCTATAAAGTGGCATCTAATGCATTTCTTTCACACATCTTTTTTCCTTGGCATATTCTTCCATATTCTGTCAGATAAGTCTAGCAATGTCCAACCATGACAACTGATCAACCTTCTTTCTGATGTATCAGTCTCTGCAATATATGCTCCTCACTGATATGCATTGCATGTAAAATCTACAGCACAATAACACTACTTAGTGGTGCCCACCATGAGGGGCTGGGTGCTTTCTCTTGCTGTATTTCAATGAATATCTGAGTTAGGGGGTTTTAAGTTGGCTCAGAATCCAGGCATGTGGGCATGAACTTGGAGCACAGGTGGAGTGTACTGGTACTGTATACCATGATAGCATGCATACCAATGGAGATCTAGTTAGCTATTTAGGTTTTAGTGTACATCAATTGCATTGGCTATTCAGTACCCAACCAATGGAGATGGTTTGGAGTGGGAGAAAACATGTGTTAAGCCTCCTCCCATGGCATCAAGGAGGTATCACATGGACGATTTCTCCCTAGCATGGATCCACCAGTGCCTACATCTATGCTTGACAATGCATTTGCACATAAATTATGATGATGATATTTGATTGTCAGTATTACCATGTGTTGCCATTGCAAATACACTGCTGCTAATCAGGAGTTTCTGACATGCTACCATTGACCTACAGAGAGATGTCACATCAAACAGGGATTACCGCTAATCAGGAGCTCCTGACATTCTTCGGCAACTGCAGAAATGGAGCTATCAGAGCAATCAAAGTTTCAATTGAAGATGGTACGTGTTAGAATGTAAAGCATTTGACTGTTATAATAGTAAGAATGGCATATTGTAAGGTGGGTGTCGTTGA